>CM050200.1:22450709-22715709 GCA_027475355.1 Coilia nasus
CGGGGAGACCCCAATGGATTTCTAGTCCATCGCCTTAACCACTCGGCCACGACTACCTGCGGCAGCACGGAGCACCCAGTGCGCAACCTGCCCACTTTTTGCGACCCCATAAAAAGTTTGCCTTTCAGAGGACACCGGTAGTGGTGGAAGGGGCTCTCTATGTCTGAAGACTCCATCATTACCTACTTACAAGGAATTTGTGAGTGTCTGAGAGCAAAGTAAAGAATTAATGTTTGGTGTAGAAACTTGAATTGAAGAAGAGTCCATGCAGCGGGTTTACTTGGCGACACGATTGTTGATGGGGCTTTTCAGAAGGACACCGTCGGGCCGGTTAGCCAAAGCTGATTCCCATACCGGGAGTCGAACCCGGGCCGCCTGGGTGAAAATCAGGAATCCTGACCCCTAGACCATATGGGAGACCTCCCTCTTGTGAACAGTGCCGAGCGCTAAGGGAAAAACGGTTACGAGACAACTGTCAACCAACCTGACCGCTTGAGGAAAGCCGAGGCCTTTGGACAACAGCCGCCTCCTGGTAGAACGACGAGGAACGGAAAAGCTAGCAAGGGGCAGGAGCAGGTGGGTGCTCGAGTTGAAGCTGAAAACTGCTTGACCATGGCATGGAGCGTTGTCTTTTTTCATTGGCGCGAAGCCTGAAGCTGAGAGAAGCGCCAACCTTACGAGACTGAGCTGTTTGCGTCATGGAATTTAAGGAAGCCCAGGGCAAAAACGATGCCGCGACCCGGATTCGAACCGGGGTTGCTGCGGCCACAACGCAGAGTACTAACCACTATACGATCACGGCCACCCACAGGCCCTTAGCTCGGGCGGCTTAGTCTGCCCTCGCCGTGCCTGCACTGGGAACTTCAGTTGCCGTCTGCTTTGTGTCGGCCCATTTGAGCTCTCCTTTCTCGGCCCCTCTGCGAAATGTGTCCACTCCCTGTGTCTCCACGGAAAGCTCTTGGTCACAGGAACCTCGTGGTGATGCACGAATGGGCTCTCTATCTCCTTCCAGTCCAAAGTTAAGGACGTTTAAATAATTTACGGGAGAATGGACCCTTGGACCTGACGTTTGATATTGGCACTTGAACACCTTGCCTCTCTGTATTATGTGGCGCAATGGACAGTACATTGGACTTGTGGATAACAATGGAAGAAGCCACTCAAAGGTTGTGGGTTCTAGATTTGCGTGAATCGCAAGGTTTTCAGGATGCTTCTGGCCACCGTCTTACTCAATTTGCCGATGCACCATCCGAAACAGGGCATTTGGCCGCAAAGCCGCATTGGATGCAACTTTGCCCAAAAGACTCAGTGCAAATGTTTCCGGGGGATTCCCAAAGCCCTGCCAAAACCCAGGATTGAAGCAAGGACCTTTAGATCGATCTTCACAAACCCAACTGAGCGATTTCGGCTGCTCTGCAGCAATCGCAAGCGACAAAGTCAGCATTGAACAACCAAGACCTGGGGATTTGCCCACAGCACGCAGATAACTCCCTGCTTCAGCAAAGCCACGGCGCGCCTCATTAGCGCAGTAGGTAGCGCGTCAGTCTCATAATCTGAAGGTCGTGAGTTCGATCCTCACACGGGGCATGGTGCTTTTCGAAGCATGAGGTGTGACCTACACCACAGCTTACAGCAAGAAGACACCTCGCTCGTCGGAATCGATTCGATGCCACACTACCACTGCCAGCTTGAGGTGCAGTC
This sequence comes from Coilia nasus, assembly GCA_027475355.1. Lineage (NCBI taxonomy): Eukaryota > Metazoa > Chordata > Actinopteri > Clupeiformes > Engraulidae > Coilia > Coilia nasus. Next base: position 22,452,411 of record CM050200.1, read on the forward strand.
TTGCGGAATTAACCCTTTGACTCAGCAGCGCCCCCTCCGGTCGCGCCGCCGCGATTATGCTACTTGGAAGAACAAAGAATCTAAATGAAATAAACCTCATCTAAAAAATTGTAATCTTTCGATTCTAATTTTATTTTTCAAATGATGTGTAGTTATTTTTCTACAAGCACATGGGATTTTACATTCGTAGGTGTTACGGTTGTCTAGAAAAACAAAGAGGTAGAAAATTAGACGTTTGACTCACTTGTAAAAAATGCTCCTGCCTCGTCAGGCCAATTGTCACTTTTTACCTGTTTAAGTGACCAAACAATTTATTTTTTGCCATCTAAAATCATTTTATATCCAAAAGATTAAATTACTCGACGGGGACATTCAACCTTTTGCATTTTTATATGTTTTGAGCTTATTGAAGTTATTACGAATAATGGCTATTTCTTTCCATTGGAAATGAAGGTGATCCTTCCGATCTCGTAGCGATTAACAAAAAACGTTAAATCTCAAATCCATTGATACACAAGAAAAGCCTTATATGTCCTTTACATGGCCAAACTTGTTTTGCTCACTCAATTTCATTATTTTCCACGTTTGAGCGTCGTTTTGATGTGCAGCACGCACACCAGAGTCACTTCCGTGTTTGGGGCAAGCAGGCAAAATGTGGTGAATCTTTCAAACCAGTCGTATTGATGTGATTGACACCTTTTTGGTCCAATAGTAGACACTCTTAGGTTTAAAACGGTATATGGGTTGCCCTACTTTGAAGTAACCAGAGACGTGATTGGTTCATGCGTTTCCAGTCTGCACGGGGGGCATGTTTTCTTGCGTCACGCATTTACCATCACTACGCACTAACACGTGTTGCCGGCTAATTGGTATTGTCGCGTAAGTGTCAAAATAGAGCGATTTACCTGTTCTAAAGTGCTTGAGTTGCTCTTTGACCCTGATTTCACGGCGGCAGAGGAGGAAATCTTGTCAAAGAGCGATGGCTATCCAGCAAGTATAGATTCTTATGAGGAGGAGGCATTTGAGGAAAGGCTGGACTGTGTCTATGTCTAAAGCGCCTCCCTGAGGGGAAAAAAGCTCAAATGTACAGTGTAGTGGGTGAAAGGGATCATTTATGCTTATCTACATACTTTGTATTTGACTTACACAGCCTGATGTAAAGATGCAAATGCCTAGTAATCTGATACTGTATGAGGACATTGGTACATAGTAGTTCCTTGAAATTAACTTAGCATGGTTGGTTGTTGTTCAGAAGGGAAGAAAAAAGTAAATATACTTCACATTTAGTAATAAACATTTTGTTTTGCTTATTTGGAAAGGTTTCGGGTGCAATTTGGAGAGAGTATAGGCCACCACTAAAATTATTCCAAGAAAATACATAGTAGCTCCTTGAAAATAACTCAGCATGGTTGACTGTTGGTCAGAAGGTAAGAAAAAAGTAAATATACTTCATATTTAGTAATAAGCATTTTGTTTTGTATTTGGTGATTTTGGATAGGTTAAAAGACATATTTGGAAACGATTATGTACACCAAATGTATTTTGTGTATAAAACTTGTAAACCTTTGCCTATCTGCTTAAAATTTTGTACACTTGTTACCATGATGTGGGTGAACCATACAAAGCTTTTTTTAGGTTCCTGTGACACTTATAACCATTTCCACACTGCACTACATTGGACTTGTATATAACAATGGAAGAAGCCACTCAAAGGTTGTGGGTTCTAGATTTGCGTGAATCGCAAGGTTTTCAGGATGCTTCTGGCCACCTCCTTACTCAATTTGCCGATGCACCATCCAAAACAGGGCATTTGGCCGCGAAGCCGCATTGGATGCAACTTTGCCCAAAAGACTCAGTGCAAATGTTTCCGGGGGATTCCCAAAGCTCTGCCGAAACCCAGGATTGAAGCAAGGACCTTTACATCGATCTTCACAAACCCAACTGAGCGATTTCGGCTGCTCTGCAGCAATCGCAAGCGACAGTCAGCATTGAACAACCAAGACCTGGGGATTTGCCCACAGCACGCAGATAACTCCCTGCTTCAGCAAAGCCACGGCGCGCCTTGTTAGCGCAGTAGGTAGCGCGCCAGTCTCATAATCTGAAGGTCGTGAGTTCGATCCTCACACTGGGCATGGTGCTTTTCGAAGCATGCGGTGTGACCTACACCACAGCTTACAGCAAGAAGACACCTCACTCATCGGAATTGATTCGATGCCACACTACCACTACCAGCTTGAGGTGCAGTCTTGCGGAATTACGTCTCTCGGAACACACAGCCACTTTCATCTTCTGACTCGGCGCAAGATCTTACGTAGTCGGCAGGATTCGAACCTGCGCGGGGAGACCCCAATGGATTTCTAGTCCATCGCCTTAACCGCTCGGCCAAAAATGGGGCAAAAGGGACTGTAAGGCAGGGGGAAAAGAAGAAAAGAGAAGGGGAAAGAGGGGGAAAAGACAAAAAGAAAAGGAGGAAAAAAAGGAGGAAATCATACACTATATCAATTTTTATCTACTCTCTCATGTTCCCAACATTGTTTACACATAGATATGCACTTATTACAAACTTTATAATCACTTTAATTTTCATGCCTCTAGCAGGATTTGAACTGATGCCGTGGCAATCATAGACATACTATACACCGCTCATCTCTCTTGCGTTCCAGAAATATGCATGCAATGCATTTTGGGTAATGTAGTCTTCAAGGCAATTATGCACATTAATGTATTTAAAGCAAATTCTCTTGTAAACATATTTACATATATATATATCATGTCCCCCCTCATTTTTTTATGGTAAACTCAATTTTTTGAGACTACATATGTGCAGCACAGTGAATAAAACATTCCAAATTTAGCAGCAAAGAGTGTTTTTTTGAGATTTTTTGAATAGATGTAAATGATTCTGGCTTTAGCTACCCATTCAGTGGATGACACCGGCTCTCCTGTTCTTCATGGGATAATTAAAAACCAAACCAATTTATTGTAAATTGAAAAATATACATATTTATTGTAGCAGACAACACAGAAATCCACAAGCAACACACACACACACAGGTTCAGGGCCAGGGCCATGTAAAACAAGGGAAGAGGGCATAGAACACTGAAATACAAGTACTGTACATGAAAATAAGTGTCGGTCACAACAAGAGGGCCACCATCAACACTGTCCATTCCTCGTTCACACACACACACAGGTTCAGGGTCATGTAAAACACTGACATAGAGAGAGAGAGAGAGAGAGAAAGAGAATGGTGACAACAACTATAGGCCTACACTCTTCCTCCAGTCATCCAGGGTCAGTCCTGAGGCGGGACAAAACCAATGCCCCTTCAGATGGGTGTGTCCAGTCCTTTTATTTTTCTCCTTGCCACACCCTTTACAGGTGTAGTGGTACGTTTTCTTACTCAGCCTCTTCCGTGGTGGTTCCCCCCTTGATACTAACTCCTCATCCTCCTTGGCAGCGTTATTCAGCCTCCAGGTACGTTGCCTTGGCTGAGATGGAAGACACTTTGGAGCATCAGGAAATGGAGGAGCATGCTGCAAAGGAGGAGCATACTGCAATGGAGGAGGACCAGGGAATGGAGGAGGTTGCTGCAATTGATGGGCATGCTGCAATGGAGAAGCATGGATAAATGGCATGTAGGGAAAGGGTGGAGCATATGGAAAAGGAAGAGCATGGGGAAATGGGGAAGCATGCTGAAAAGGAAGAGGTTGAGCTGGCCCAAACTGTGGAGGAAACTGGGGAGGTGGAGATGGCGGAGACACGACAACAGGCTTGTTTGCAGCTAGAGTGCGCTGACGGGGGAAAGCTTCCCTCTCACGGCTCCTCAAATGTCATCTCTTCATGTGCATGTCGCACAAGGGCAGCGGGAAGAGTGTTGCTAGAAGGGAGAGGCTCTTTGGCCAGGTACAGCTGTTTGGGAAGAACAGTGCCTTGCAGCAGCATGTCCCGGTCCGTTCTCTTATCCCTCCTAAGCAGCCTACAAGACAAAGATTCATTATTTTATGTGTGTAAACCTATCCTCCCTCCCTGAAGTTATTACATTTTTTCTAACAAGCATGCAGATGGAGGTTTTTCTTGAGGTTAATTATATATACACCAACACACACTGTCTTGAGTATAAGGAAAAGGTTAATGAAATGACACATACCATGAAGAGACTGTGGTGTTGTTCACCGGCACCAAAGCCAGCGTCCTCTGGGCTAGGACAACCCGGCTGTCCTGCAGCAGTTGTCTAATGTGGCTGTAGACACTCACTATTGACTGAGGGATGGGCAGGGTTTTCCCCTTTGTGTCCTTTCGGCCTGTTGCGTGCCTGGTCGAACTCTTTAGCCAGTCTGAGGCACACACACTCAGTGACCCTGTGGACTTCGGGATCCTGGGCTGCTTGGCCATGAGTCATGAATAGTCTGTGAGAGAAGACATGATCTGGATTGTGAGCAAGGCCTTAAAGTCATGAAGAACCAAGTGTCAATGTCAATAGGGATTACATATATTGACATGTATTGTCTCTATAAATTTTTCTAAGGATCCAAAACGATAGCAAACTGTAAGCACCTCTCTGCCGCTTGTTGTCCAGGAGCAGAGCCACTCGGCTTCCTGGGTGACCTCCACGGTCCTCCAGACACTCGTGCCTTTTTCTTAGCTTTCAAAGTGTACCTAAGGAATGAAGGAGACCTCTGTATGTTTTATTCACTCCATGCAATGTATGCTTAATTCTGGTGAAGAAAATAATTACTATTTTGTACCTCGAAGGTGCCTTGTCCATGGAATCAAGAGCGGAGTACAGGCGGACTATTTCTGCCTCCTCCTTGGCTGACAAGGCAGTGATTTCGCGATTTAGGCCAACGAGGTAGGCTGCAAGGTCATCAACTGCCCGCCATCCAACAACGCCCCTCGAGTCACATTGGCTGGTCTAGTGAGAAAGAGAGAAACAAACGAAACACATGTACACACTTTAAAGAGGAACAAAAGTTCACCGCACACTTCTTGACTTTGTTACATTTATTTAGAGCTCTAAATAAATGTAACAAAGTCAAGAAGTGTGCGGTGAACTTTTGTTCCTCTTTAAAGTTTATTTTATCCTGCGTTTACCTGCACCTTAAGCTGTGCATGGATTTTTGAACCTTTACATGTACACACTTGTTTCTAATATGTAAGCAATGCTGACTTTACATTAATTTATGTATAAATTTAAACCACTTTTTTCTTCGCAATGTGTTACAGAAAGTGTTATTGACCTCTGTAGCGAGGGGTCCATGTTCAATGTCACCAGCGGCTTCAGCATCACCCTCCACAGCACCCGGATCACCACCAGCGGCTCCAGCATCACCCTCCACAGCACCCGGATCACCACCAGCGGCTCCAGCATCACCCTCCACAGCACCCGGATCACCACCAGCGGCTCCAGCATCACCCTCCTTTGCACCCGGATCACCACCAGCTCCTATTTCAGCTGACGGCCAGATAATGTCATGGATGTTGATGGTGTGATCTGGCTCATCCTCCTCATCAAGCACCTGCAAGGGGACTTCAGAGACCTGCGATGGTGCCAGCACCTGCAAGGGGACTTCAGAGACCTGCGATGGTGCCAGCAGGTCACCTCTGTTGGTCTGGGCCAACAAATACTCCGCTGCTATGCGCTTGCCTGTAACCACAAAGGTGAAGGACATACATACACACATCCATCACCTAAATGAATAACACAATCCCAATAAATGCATATCCCTGAGTAGGGGTGCCTCAGAAAAAGAGGTGGAGGGGATGTTGATCAGTTGTTCAGAGATCTCTCTTACCAGTGGGTTTACCAGGTGGGGTGAAGTCTGGCACCAAAGCATAACCAAGGACGCGCTGGCTGAGGCTATTCAAGAGGGACATCAGACGAACATCAAAGATTCACAGATTTGAGCTCCCCTCCACATCCACTGCCTCCTACATTGATGCCGGTGGAAACTCTCCAGGGAGGAGGACCCCCTAGCACACCTCAGGATGTCCAGGTCCTTGCCGCCCTTCTGGAGAGTCCCCACTTTAGTGTACAGGGCTACACCGGGAAGGTCTTGAAGGCAATCAAGGTGCTTCTGCTGGACTTCCCACACATGGCGCATGCTTTCGTGGTTAACCAGCCGCAACCCTGTGGTATCAGCCAGATCCCACACGGATTCAAGCAACCCTGCAATCATGCGGCGCATCTCCTCGACCCCACGCGTCCTACGCCTGCAGTGCCTCTTCAACTCCCCTGGGCTGTGTCGTGGATAAAAACAGCTCTATTGACGCTAAATAAATTCAGCAAAAGTAGCACTCTGGAACCCCTAACAAAGAGACTAGTTGAGACGAGAAGTTGCAGATAATTGAAGAGTCTTTATTCACCACACCACTCGAAGCCAACAGCTCGCTTGCCTTCCAAGTCTGTTGTGCTGAAGAGATGGCGAGTGAATCGAAGTCCAACCATAAAAATAATGCTGACCAAAGTGCTGACCAACAGGTTTTCTCATACCTACTCCTTGCCAAGTTGCAATTAGTAAGTGCTTAGTTTGCAGTTCACAGGAGGTGCCTTATCACCACCTGGCTGTCTTATCTTATTGCCTCTTTGGTCTCTGGGCCTCTTGGGTCTCTGGGCCTCTGCATGTTCACCTGTGACCCCGCTTCACGTACCTCTCCCAGCACCCTTCTTTCCATGTGACAGTAAAACATGTTACACATTCACACACATTCTTTACATTCTCTTTTACATTTTCCCAGAAAGCTATATTCAGCTTGTTTTTCACCTCTTGAGTGCTTTTGGTATCCTAACGTGTCATTTTGGGTTTTTTCTAAAGGCCTACTTGCCAATTAGCGTTTGGTTTCTGTGGCAGGTGTCTTATCTGTGTCTGACTGTCCAGCCTTATCACCTCCTGGTCTGCCAAGAGGTTCTTGGCTGTCTGCCATCAGTCTCTGAGCTTTGCATTTCTCTGACCTCGGTCCACAGCACTCTTTTGGATGTATTCTTCAGTCACACACATATTCTTTATAAACATCAAAAAGTTGCATTCAGCTTATTCTATTTTCTTGAACAATTCTATTTTGCATCTAATAACATGTTTTGCAGTCTATTTTGTGTCTAGTAACATTTTCTCTGAAATCCTGCTTCTTGTTAATTAGCGTTTAGTTTGCAGGTGTCTAATCTGGGTCTGACTGTCCGGTCTTATCACTCCTTGGGCCTGCCAAAGGATCTTGGCTGCCTGCCACCAACCTCTGGCCTCTGCACACTCACACACACACACACACTTACTTCTCCCTTGCTTTCCATTTAACAGTGAAGCATGTACATTTTCCTTACATTTTTTCTACTACATTCCCCCTTTTGAGGCTTACAAGCCTCACACCAGTGTGTAAAGTCAGAGGTATACATGTTTTTGACAGATTGTGTTGTCAGTGGCAATCAAATCAGGGCACTTGACTGAAATGCATAAGATGACAGGAGAGAAATCAGACTGTGAATTAAGGCCTAAGCATGTTGAAGTTGATCGTGGGCACCTCTAAGCAATCAGTAGCTAAAAAGCATTCCTATATTGAGCGTACGGTTAAACAGCAAGTAATCAACTGCTAACATAAAGTCTTAGGACAAAGTGACCTTGCAGGCATGAGTTTATACAAAAGGTGATCTCGCTTTGATCAGAAATGAATATGGATTAAATAAAAGGTGATCTGTGGGCCCTGACGACAACAGAACCTGTAATAAATAAACGTCTGCATGGATCTGTACATAGGTGTACAGACTCCATGCAAGACATAGCAGTGTAGGCATCCTCCCTCTGAGCAAACTCGAAATGCATACGCCGGATAGGGGCACCTTGAGGATATTTGGAGTCCTCCCAGTTGTAGCATTTGTCATACCAGGTCAGGTACATGATGGCGGTTGCGCTCAGTATTAGTATTAGCATAAGAAGTATGACTTCCTCTTAGAACAGGACAATACCCATCAATGACGAGTCTCATCTGACAATCAATTAAGTACTGAGTTGTACCCTCTTTTTTCTTCTTTTGATTTTTATACAAGGGTTTTGGGGTATGTTTGGGCACAGGTCTCAAGCCATCAGGCGCCTCACAGACCAGAAAAACAATTATAACCTAACGTTTCCTAGGCATTTCTATGCAAGCAAAAATATTTTAAAAACCTTCATCATCATTCTGTCCATATGCACCTTTACAGTGCTATGGCCCACTAGTGGCCCAGCTATGTGTCGGTCGCCATCTCGTTTTCAGTCCCAGTGACTGGCTGGCACGGTTCTTCACCGTCTTTCGACGCAGGTTTTCCTTCTTCAGTGTGGTGTATAGTTATCAGTATTGCATCATGCGTGTCTGAGGACAGCGCTAGGCTTGCATCCCGAGTGTGGTGTCTTGTGTTCAGCAAAATGCAGTGTATGTGTTTCTCAAGCCAGGTAGTCGTACAGCTCATGGTGGGGCCACTCGCCTTCGTCGTCAATTAGTTCAGCCTTAGCCTTGCGATCATCTTGGAGCAGGCTTTTCCCAGGCATGGAACAGCACAGCAGACGATCAATGCAACCACAAAGAGTCCCATTATTACACTCACGATTGTTGTAACCAGTGCTGCGCCTATGGACCCGAGCTTGCTTCGTAGCCACTGACTGATGTGTCCGAATATGGACAACCCGGGTAACTTGGGTGGGGGATTCTGGCCAGAGTGGTTCTTCAACTCGAGCCGGAGATCCCTCAGTTTTCTCATTGCGAGGGTGAATGATCCTTCTGGCGCAGTGTTGTGTGGGATGTAAGTACAACAAGTGTCTCCTATTATAGCACACACGCCTCCTTCTTTGGCCAGCATCCAGTCCAGGATTATTTGGTTTTCTCTGGCTGTTCGAGTAGTTGCGTCCAGTTGTTCTCCCAGTTCTGCCAGAGCATCATCTTTGTGATTGATGAATCTCTGCTAATTGAAGTAAATAAAGTTGATCCATTCTACGTTCTTACTGATGGTGACCCATGGGAAGAAGGACTGTAGCCCTGCGGTTACTTCATTCATAGCTTTGTATTCTTCGGGTATACCTTTAGGTTGTCCTATGTTACTCATATAGGTGCGATTGTCCATGAGCACGAACCTGTTGAGGGCTCGTCTGACCCGCTCATACCTTTCTGGAAGCCCGTTCAGTTCTGCGGCGAACCACTCTTCAGGGAGCTTGGTCAGTGTCATAATGTGAACTTTTTGCATGAGAGTCACTCAAGCACACTTCCCCTTCCAGTTGGCGGGTAGCGTGCTAGTCAGTCCTCCCTCCTGTCCACACCGCCACCATAGATCAGCTAATGGCTTATCTTGTCTGAACAGAGACAATGGTGCAGCGTACAGGTTGTTGTATAACTGCCCTTCTTCATTGCGCAGTCCTCCCCCAACTTTCCTCCATCTAAGGTCCGCTACATTTGTGCTCTTATCCACAGTCCAATACTCTTCCCATGTTGTACCACATGGCCCCTCAAGCACTCCTACATCCTCAGGGAGTGGTCCTCCATGCTTTTTGTTCTTAGGTGCATAGTATGGGGGTTCCCGGCCATAAGGCCAGGTTCTGAGAAAACATTCAAACTTGAATCCTTTCCCTATCTCACAATCCTTTACTTTAGTTTCAGTCACTAGTGGCCATTTTTGGGGTTGGTCACGGGGTCCACCTGGTTTAGCTTTACAATCATGGAACTTCTTGGGCCATCCTCCCGTCAACCAATTGTATTTAGGTCTAAGATCTCCCGACAGATCGGTCTTCGCCTCTTTCAGGTATATAACCCACTGTCGGAGTGCCTTTTCCTGATCACTTAGGCTCATTCGCCAGGTATATCAGTCCTTTTTCATCTGTCATGTCCCAGTCTAGTTGCGTTGAGCCCATGGCTATCAGACACTGAAATGGGGAGTTTCCGCTTCCTCTATGTGCTTTTATGGATTCTTCCAGGCTTACTGATACTGGGATGATCATTACTGAGGGTGATGCTTTTGAGCATATATAACAGTTCCCTTCTGGGTACATGGTCTTCACAGTGTATTTTGCCCATTGAAACCAGGTGTTCTCCTTTACTGGGTCTTGTTGATGCAACTCCACTGACTCCTCAGTCCTGGACTCTTGGCTGTTTGTGGTCTTGTCTCGGGCCGTGTTAGTCTTATCGTTGGTCACACATAGCTCCTCTCTTTTTACTTTGGGTAGCTGTCCATTACCATCATGATGCTCGGCTGTATATGCACCGGACATTGAACGGGTGAGATTGTTCAGTATTAGGGAATCATTTTTGACAGTTGCTGTATCGGCAGTCACTCTGTTCCACTTCCTATAGTAGTTACGTCGCTGTATCGCCGCCCTTATATGCTTCCAGGTTAGCGAATCCTTCTCTTTCCTGGGGGAATCGAGCATAATACTATACGCATCTCCTTCCTTTTTCCGTACGCATTCCTCTTTCCTCTGATATTCCCCTCCTAACAGTGTCTCCATTTTTATGAAGCTCCTCTTCTTTCTTCGGGGACTAAGTGTCATTTGGGCTGGGAAAAATATAGTATCTAATTCACCTGGCGTCGGGGCCAGGCTTAAGTCGTTCTCATCCTGAGCGGGAGTTGCCGTACCTGGCCCGCAAACCGACCCAGTTTTTGCGCTATTCATCATCACTGTCTGGGAGTATCAGGAAGGTTGTGGAGGATGAAGTCTTTAGGAAAGAGGTCCCCTGGAGCTGGTACCCACAGGCTGGGCTGACCTGCGATGGTGTCTCCGACATCGAGTTGAACCATGGAGTTATCTCCGGCGGTAGACTGGGTGACAAATCCGCTTGTAGCGCTGGGGTGTGTTTGGGGGTCTGCGGTAGTGGCAGTGGGCTGGTCCTGGGGCACACTGCTCGGATCTGCTGTTTCTTGGAGAACTTTACACGTCGCCTCAGGGTCCTTTTCAGTACCCTCCTAAATTGCCTCCAGTCGGGGGCTGGTTCGTCTGAGCGCAGGGCCTGATTGACTTGGCGTTGCTTTGGCGGCCCGTTTTCGTGGTGCAGGGGTTGACTGAGGTTGCGTCCGTTGCCTGGCTGGTATGTCTGGCTCTGGCTTGGTCTTTTGGGTTGCTTTGGAAGGGTGCTCTGACTGAGATCTTTCCCAGTCCCCCATGCTAGGATCCCCTTCCCCCATATCGCCTGTAGGCATAGGGTTGGAAGAGATGATAGGAGGCATCCCAGGCACATGATACCCAGGACTGCTACTAGGGCCTTCCAGGGAGTCCTGCTCCGGACCCGCAGCCTCAGCCGGCCCACCATCATCTGGGGGGCGATCCCGTCTCTCATCGCTTCCTCCAGTGAGATGGTCTCCTCCCTCACCCCCTCTCTCACCATCCGGTCCATCCTCTGGTCCTTCATCACCAGATCCCCCTTCGTCCGCCTCTCCCTGTCTTGCGGCCCCGTTTGGTCTGGCTGCCCAGGTGTGTGAATGGCCCTTCAGGGAGTGGGACGTGGCCCAGTGGTCTCGGGCCTTCTCCCTTTCTCCTGTTATGCTTGGCGCATGTGTCACAATTCCTGAGCACAAACGCTATTCAATCCTGTAATCTGGGTGCCCAGAAACCTTTGTCGTAGATTTGCTTCTTGACTTCCCCCTTTGCACAATGATCTGGATCATGTGCATCCCAGATGAGCATATTAATAAGCTTAACCGGAGCTACTAGGAGGCCTTCATGATTGCGCCAGAGGCCCTCGTGGTCCTTCTTTGCTCCTTTGCGCACCCACTCATTGTCTTCCCAGATTGAAACATCATGCTGCATAAGCTTTACATCGGCGAATGTAGGTTCGGGGCGCAAAGTAGTGACGTCTCCCTATGACCCATCTGATAGAGCTTTGGCTGTGGGTCTGACTATTGCTGGTGCTTGAACAGTTAGGGGGTCTCGTGGTTCACAGGGCTTATCTCCGCATGCCGGGCATTCGGCCCGCTGGCAGTGCGAGCAAGAGATCGGATCAGGGTAATGAAAATGTTCAGGTGAGGAAGCGCAGCACCACCGACAGTCGTCGTCAGTCCAGACACACCTGGCGGGGCATCGAAGGGGGTGCCCCGTCTGAGCGATGGCCCTGGCATTTAATTCTGCCTCCTTGGCAACGAAGTCCGCTTGGGCATTTCCCAGTGTGACATAATCTCTGCCTGTTTTGTGCGCCTTGCATTTGCAAATGGCTAGGCATTTGGGACGCATCATGGCGGTGAGTGGCAGTTGTATTTGTTGTAAATGTTCAATTGGGGATCCGTCAGATTTCTTGAATCCTCCCTGTTTCCATTTTGAACCATAGACGTGACAGACTGCATGTGCGTATGCATTATCGGTGAAGATGGTGGTCTCTTGGCCATCTGCTAGTGCGCAGGCGGCTATTAGGGCCTTTAATTCCGGTAGCTGGGCTGAACAGGGTTGGGTGCATGATGTGCACATGATAGTTTTAAACTTAAATTTCTCTTTCAGTGAGCTGCACAATTTCAGCCGCTCCCACCAGGGTGAGCTCGAAGCTCATCCTATAAAATGGATGGCCTGACAGGGTGACTGTCTGCAAACTTCCCTCTTCAAATTGATGTCCGAACAACTGTGTCGTATTCTTCCATTCTGCCTTTGTCGCTTCTAACATCATAGGTCCTCGATGTCTGCTCCTGTAGCCGCCGGCTACTTGTAGGGTGATGTGTGGTTGTTAATGTTAATGTAGTGGGATCTGCCGGAGAGGTATGAGTTGAACCAGGAGAGGGCGGTGTCGGTGATGCCAATGGATTGCAGACGGTTGAGGAGAATGGAGTGGTTGACTGTATCAAAGGCAGCACTGGTTACCTTAAGGAGAGCTGTTTTGGTGCGATGATGGGTTCTGAAGTCAGATTGGAATGTTTCATACAGTTCATTGTTGAGAAGATGTTGATTTAGTTGTGCTGCGACAGCTCTTTTAAGTAGTTCTGAGAGGAATGTGAGGTTGGAGATGTGTCTGAAGTAATTGGGGTCATCAGGGTCAAGTCCAGGTTTTTTAAGGAGAGGGGTGATGGCAGCAAGCTTAAGTGGTGAAAGGACCATTCCAGAGGTGAGGGAGGAGTTGATGGTGTCGATGATGAGTGGAGCGAGGGGGGTGAGGCAGGCTTTGACGGATAGTTCTTCAGGGCTGCACCCAATCTAGACCTGGAGCTTGCACAGGGCATCTCGTCCTAATAAATTGACGGGAGTTTGTTCGGAACTAATATGGGCATTTTAATGGTTTGTCGTTCAACAGTGATTTATACAGGGACCGTAAAGGGAATGAGCTGCATTTGTCCCGAGAAGCCGACCGTCTTTGCTCTTTTCCTTGACATGGGGAGGTGTGAGGCATCACTCGGTTTCACACAGGTATATGTGGCCCCTGTGCCTAACAAACATTCTACCTTTTTCCTTTTACAAGAACCTGCAGCATTGTTTCTTCATCAGCTCCTCCTGATATCATTGCGAACTGACCCTCCCCTGTCAGCTCCTCTGGGCCTCCTCAGTAGTATGTTCCCCTGAAGGGGTTCACTGGGCCTCTTGATCCTGGCCGCTGTTCATTTTGTCTTCCATTTTGTTTCCTTTGTGAGCTGGAGCAGTCCCTGGCAAAGTGTCCAGCTTCGTTACAGTTGTAACATGTGAGTGGTGGTCGACCCTGCTGCCGATTATTGCCTCTTCGTTGTTGCGGTTGCCTGGGTCTACGGGGTTCCTGGGAGTCCTGCTGCTGCTGCCTTTGATACCATTGTTGGGGTGGCTGTGCTGGCGGACCCTGTTGTGGCCACTGATATGGCTGTTGCATTGGCTGACTTTGTTGCGGCCCCTGGGGTGGCTGTTGCATTGGCTGACTCTGTTGCGGCCACTGAGGTGGCTGTTGCATTGGCTGACTCTGTTCCGGCCACTGGAGTGGCTGTTGCATTGGCTGACTCTGTTCCGGCCACTGGAGTGGCTGTTGCATTGGCTGACTCTGTTCCGGCCACTGGAGTAGCTGTTGCATTGGCTGACTCTGTTCCGGCCACTGGAGTGGCTGTTGCATTGAATGACTCTGTTCCGGCCACTGGAGTGGCTGTTGCATTGAATGACTCTGTTGTGGCCACTGAGGTGGCTGTTGCGTTGGCTGTGGTTGAAATTGTGGTGCTAGACCCTGCTGTGTCACTGACTGTTGCTGTGGTGTGGGTGCTACCACAGCCATTTGCTTGGTCTTTCCTTCTTCCTCCTCTGAGGAGTCATCTTCTGACAGGGCAAGTTTCTTAGCATTTTTCTTGGACTTCTTCTCTCAGTGTGTCCGTTGGCCATTGTTCATACAAGCGGGGTCGATCCACCTCTGTGAAGAGGCGTCTATCACCTTCGAGTTTGATGAGTATGTCTTCACCTCTATGGTCTTCTCGTAAAGCACCATCTTTCAATATCACTGTTCATGGGTATACATGTTTCTCTATGCCACCTTCTTTTTTCTTCTTTTCTAAGACTTCTTTCAGCCTTGTTTCATGTTCTAACAGAAAGGTGATGTGCTCTTCCCGCCATCTCTGATCCTTTTTGGCTGGGGCGGGGGTCAGACATGTCCTGGCAATCTCAGCTTCTATTTCTTGGTGTATTCTCTCTGCGAGCTTTGTTGTTTTTTCAGCTTCCCCTGTTCCTTTTTTCAACTTCTCCATCTGCTCATTTATCCAATTGCCCATCCTATGTCGATTCACCATAGCTTCATCCACCCCCTTTTTTAGGTCTGAAGTATCGGTCCCCATCAATAGGCTCCTCGTGACTGCCAAGGATGCTACCCAGGCTTGGAGTGTTCATGCTTTCTTCATCAAACTCCAGCCTTCGCTTTATCTTTGCCTTGAGCAGGGTGCAGTCATCTCCTAGGAGGCCATCCTCGATTCTTGGTGTTGGCACACTTCTGCCAGTCTGTTTGCCAGGCTGTATCTCTTGTTGAGTGTTGCTACCTCTCTGCTGGTTGCTCTTCTCCTGCATCTTGGCATAAGCCTTTTCTATGAACTCCTCAAGTTCCTTCAAGTCCGACCTCCTTCTGCCTTGTCCCTTCCACTCTTCCTGGCTTGGGGAAGGGGTTTGTAGTTCCTCATGACAGGGTAGTTTTTCTTCTAAGTGGGTGCTTGTTGTGGCTGCTGCCTTCCTAGTCCTAGGCTCAGGGGATTGTAGACTAGTAGTTGTCGTCATAGTAGCTTTCTCTTTTCTAGGGGAAGCCCCTGCCTCTATTTCGGTGTCTGTTTGTATTGCCTTTGGTGTGGCTAATTATTCTTGACTGCCTCCCTCTGGGGGACTCGCTGCTACTTCCCCTGTGTGTGCAGATGGGCTTCTGGGGTCTCCCCCCACTGTGGGACTTGCCGCTGAAGCTATGCTGCCTGTGGCCATGACCTTCTGGTATTCCTGGATCTCTTTTGCACACTCTCTCTGAACCCTGCTGCCTGTATTCTCTTTCTTCCCCATTGCTGTTAACAGTTCAGCCAGTACGGACATATCTCCTGTAATTGGTTTTCCCTTCACCTCTATGGTCACTTGCGGGCACTGACTCACAGCTGGTATGGCAGGATATATTCCCTTGTGATAAGGGGGTGGCCGTTGATCCTCCTCTGGAGCTGTTGGTTGTATGGGGCTGCGGGGGTCATTTTTCATCTGGTCGGCGCTGCCTTTTTACCTCGGGGCTTGCTTTTTGCCCTTCTTTATTCACTTCAACTTGTTGCTTTTTTACTACTTGTTTTTCTTCTTGAACTGCTTTCTCCTTAGCCAGTAACTGGAAGGCTTTCAGAACAGTCAGGTCTCTTTCCCTTTTAACCTGTCCCCCATTTCCTTTCTGGGCCCTTTTGTGGTTGTTAATGTTTTTCCTCCATCTGGATCAGCATGCGTGGATCCAGGGACCCCTCTCTCGGCCAGGGATTTGCATCTTTTTTAGTCCTTTTTGCCCACTTCTCGCTACACCTTTCAATAACACGTTGGTCTCCTCCTGTCCCATTCCTCTCTTGCACCTCCTCCAGGGGTGTTTTTCTGTGTTGCTTTGCCGGTCATGGTCTTCTTCAGGTTTTCCTCACCCTTAGGACTTATCCCTTCTTGACAGTCGACAGGCTTGGTGTGCGAGCACGCCCAATCGGCACTCCTCCCCCCGCTCTGAGGAGTCTGTCCCTTGGGTGAGGAGCCCTTTCTTTTGCTTCTTTTGCTTAGTCTGTAGCTTCTGTTATTCCCTGGGCTGCCCTTGGTTCTGCTTCTGTTAAGGCTTCCTTTTACTGTTGCATTCCTCTGGGGGGTGAAACTGATACAGCAGTGAATGAACCCTCCTATTAAAATAATCACATATGGTTACTCACACAACATCTGTAACTTCAGTGTTATTTATTCGAGCGCAGTCTCTTACTGTGTTTGTACAAAAGTCCCTGCTTCTTATGTAAAATGGCCCATGCCGTTTAAAAAGGTGCACTGCCCCTTTAAGAAGTGCTTCACGTTTGGTTGTTGACAGACAGTTATAAATAAATAAATGAACTCCACTTATATAGCGCTTCTCTACTCCTCTGAGCGCTCAAAGCGCTTTACAGTGTATGCCCAGGGAGGTCTCTCAGAGATAGTGAGCGAGAGGGAGGGAGAGAGTGGAATGCAGCCTCATGGTCATCTCTAACTAATCAGAAAACCTGTTGTTACGCCAACCGGAGAGAGAGGCATGAGGTAGAGGAGAGCGGCGGCGGGAGGCAAACTCAAAAATAAATAAATGAATAAATAAAATAAAATAAAGTAATAATAATAATAATAAAATAAAATAAAATTAAAAATGAAATAAATAAATAACTAAAGTACAGTCATTAAGTATTAGCCTTACTCACAACGACAGTACTGTCATCAAGTGATGCACACAATAAATCACATTGATGGTGGGCACCATAGCCTCTTGGTGTGTAGTCTGTCGCTTACTCACAGCGACAGCACTGTCATCAAGTGATGCACACAATAAATCACATTCATGATTGTGATCATTTCATATCATAAGGCATTGTACTAGTTAACATTTCCCGTACTTATTACCCCCACAGTAAGCATCCTCTACTGTCTGGTACTTGTTCCTGGTGAAACTATTTAACTAAACAGGGATCACATTCCCCGGTACAACCCAGTTCTCATTATTCTGATTTTGCAACCTTGTGAGGACATAACTAGTCCCTCTAAACACAACTCTGCGGCATACAGTAGAGCTTAGCCTTACTACAATGTACCTCTAAGGTCTTCCCACTTAGAGGCACTCAAAATCATTTCATGTCATAAGGCGTTGTACTAGTTAACATTTCCCGTACTTATTACCCCCACAGTGAGCGTCCTCTACTGTCTGGTACTTGTTCCTGGTGAAATTATTTAACTAAACAGGGATCGCATTCCCCGGTACAACCCAGTTCACATTACTCTGATTTTGCAACCTTGTGAGGACATAACTAGTCCCTCTAAACACAACTCTGCGGCATAGAGCTTAGCCTTACAGCCCTGTCGGAATTCCCCATCGACTGCTGGGCACTTAAAAGAGGACAGCCCGCTCTGAGCCCCGCCAGCACTGTGGAAGATCAGTCTGACTGCCAGGCTGAAGAGTCTGCAATCACCCCTTCTTCTCGTCCAGTGTGTCTCTATATATAACTGTATACATACTTTGTTCGTTTTTGGAGGATCTGAATCAGACAGTAGTCTGTCCCAGGGTACCCACTAAGCTCCTGTTGCCAGCCCCTAAATAAGCAAAATTTCTTACCTTGATTTAGAGTGGGCCTGGGCTGTCACACTAGAGCCAGTCTCCCCTGGGGCAAAACTGCCACTGAAAACCCAGTCCTTTGACCAATCTCGGTGGGACCTCCAAATATGTCGTGGATAAAAACAGCTCTATTGACGCTAAATAAATTCAGCAAAAGTAGCACTCTGGAACCCCTAACAAAGAGACTAGTTGAGACGAGAAGTTGCAGATAACTGAAGAGTCTTTATTCACCACACCACTCGAAGCCAACAGCTCGCTTGCCTTCCAAGTCTGCTGTGCTGAAGAGATGGCGAGTGAATCGAAGTCCAACCAGGTGTTCTGCAGAAGACCCCAAAATGCTGCCTCTGAGATCCAACAACGATCTGAACTGCGCTTTGTCTGCCACCAATATTTATACTGCTCGGCGGTGGCTCAGACCTTCCTATGCTTATCGCCTCTTTGGCCAGGTGGGCTCTTATAATTGGTGAAAAGCCCCTCGTTATCTTGTTTATTAAAAATAATGCTGACCAAAGTGCTGACCAACAGGTTTTCTCATACCTACTCCTTGCCAAGTTGCAATTAGTAAGTGATTAGTTTGCAGTTCACAGGAGGTGCCTTATCACCACCTGGCTGTCTTATCTTATTGCCTCTTGGGTCTCTGGGCCTCTTGGGTCTCTGGGCCTCTGCATGTTCACCTGTGACCCCGCTGCAAGTACCTCTCCCAGCACCCTTCTTTCCATGTGACAGTGAAACATGTTACACATTCACACACATTCTTTACATTCTCTTTTACATTTTCCCAGAAAGCTATATTCAGCTTGTTTTTCACCTCTTGAGTGCTTTTGGTATCCTAACGTGTCATTTTGGGTTTTTTCTAAAGGCCTACTTGCCAATTAGCGTTTGGTTTCTGTGGCAGGTGTCTTATCTGTGTCTGACTGTCCAGCCTTATCACCTCCTGGTCTGCCAAGAGGTTCTTGGCTGTCTGCCATCAGTCTCTGAGCTTTGCATTTCTCTGACCTCGGTCCACAGCACTCTTTTGGATGTATTCTTCAGTCACACACATATTCTTTATAAACATCAAAAAGTTGCATTCAGCTTATTCTATTTTCTTGAACATGTTTGTATTCTATTTTGCATCTAATAACATGTTTTGCAGTCTATTTTGTGTCTAGTAACATTTTCTCTGAAATCCTACTTCTTGTTAATTAGCGTTTAGTTTGCAGGTGTCTAATCTGGGTCTGACTGTCCGGTCTTATCACTCCTTGGGCCTGCCAAAGGATCTTGGCTGCCTGCCACCAACCTCTGGCCTCTGCACACTCACACACACACACACACACACTTACTTCTCCCTTGCTTTCCATTTAACAGTGAAGCATGTACATTTTCCTTACATTTTTTCTACTACAGCTGATGGTGGCAAGGAGCTGTGCCTCTGTGGGAGTTCGTCCACTGTGGCTGTGCTTCCACTCCACTCTCTTGGCTTCCTTCAGGCGTTGCACATCGTCCTGATCCCACTCAAACACGCATGAGGAAAGCTTCGCACAAAAGGTACCATAGAGAGGGTGGTGTTCTGTAGTGAGGCCACAGTTAAATCGCCTCATGAAATGGAAGCTGTCCAGGCGCACAGCAGACTTCCATGGACGAAACAGCCTTGACACCGGAGACACACCTGTGAAAAACAGCCAACATAGACCACAACATCTGTGTGTAGCTACAACATAAGCAAATTCCCACCTGGACTCCCTTTATACAAACAATTCTAATAGTGTGTATGTGTGTGTGGGTGAGTGTGAGAGAGAGACAGAGAGAGAAAATTTTACCCACCTGACTGGCTGCAACAATCCCGGTCAACATAGATGACATCGGGTTCAGCTTGGCCTGCGTTCTTGTAACGCGTCACGATGCCTTGGCACAACTCCTCCAACCCTGCACCTTCACCCGTGGTCAGAACGGAGTTTAAGACCTGGCCAAACTCATTGCCGATGTTGGACATCCAGGCGGCACTGTCCCCGATCTCACCAGCCAGCTTTTTGGTGATCTGTAAAACAAAACAAAACACAAGCACTAAAAAGTAAATTTCCTGTTTTGTAATTATACATGTTCTATTTTATATACTTTTTTTACTGTTGAAAATCCTTACCTTCTTGGTTGAATCCATTTTAAGAATTAAGAATCAAAGTGATCACCCCCTTCATCTCATCAACATGGCTAAGGATGTCGTTGGAATGAACCGTCTCAAACCATTGAGCGAGAGGAAGGGGCCTGAATGGTAGTGGAGGAGGATGCACAGCTGCAGAGGGGACGAAGGATGCCATCTTTTTATTGCGCTCACAGTCCGCCAAGTAGCGGATGGACTGCTGTGCCCACTCCTCGCTGTGCGCTTCTTCGATCGCCAACTGTACGTAAGAGGAACTGTTCCCACAGGTCCTCGGCTTCAGGAAAGTCATGCACTTCCTGTCAAGAGCCAGCTGTGTTGTCAGGACAGCGGGGAACATGCTCCTGTTTGACACGTCGATCTGTGACAGGATGTCTTGGCTCCATGGGCAGACTGGCTGAGAGCACCTGCTGCAACGTGGATAGTCCCCTCCCACTAGGTAGTAGCGGCTATCCACATCTATCACCTCCTTGACCTTCCTGTAGATGCCAGAGCTGTTCATCTTTGAGGAACACTGTGGGCACTTGAGAGAAATCCCCCACATCCTCATCGGTGCCCAGATGAACCGCCTCTGGCGATGGTACCATCCAGGTTCAGGTGGAGAGGGTTTGGGCTCCAGTGGAGGGTGAAACCAGCAAGTGCTCAGTTTTTGCCTTAACTGGCCTGAAGGCTCATACAGGCATTTCGCAATCCACACCTGGTCTGCTTCCTGGATCACTCTCCTAAACTGGTCGGGAAGGAAACTTCTCCAATTTGTAGCTGAGTAGCGTTGCAATTGAGAAGTGGAGTGTGGTGTGTGTGGTACAGAGTGGTGTGGCGTGGCGTGGCAGAGTGTGGTACAGAGTGGCGTGGTGTGGCAGAGTGTGGTACAGAGTGGCGTGGCGTGGCAGAACTACGTGCTGGCCCGAGTGGTGTCGTCTTCAGTGGCAACAGTGTTGTGCTTTTCTGTGGTGGTAGTGGCTTCTTTGGTGATGGCACAACCAAGGCTGCATAATGAACCTTTTGAATATGGTTCAAAAGACCAATCGTACCCTGCACCATGGCCCCACAGGTGTCACAAGTTTCATCTGTGTGGTGGTCAGACAGGTGCTCTGAAAAATGTTCTCCCTCCACAAGCTGGTTGCACTTGTAACACTGCACTTCCTGTCCTGTCACTGCCACTGATGCTGCTGCCCCTGCCTCGGTGCCACTTCTTTGCCCCTAGAAAAATGGAACTGACCCTAGGCATATTTAAGACAGATATCTTTCCAATAGCTGTCAGGCTTTGTTGTTTTAGTCATCTGTCAACTATTTTGAATGACACCATGTACAGACAGACAGGGTGTTGACAGAGATCTCTGCACACACATGCATATGTACGTTTCAATCTATGCATTTACAACTACACTGAATATGTTGTATGCAAGTTATGTTAAGTACTTTAAGAGGTAGGTCAATATAGACCTACAGTAAATGTGTTTCTATGTCTGTCTGTACGTGTAACTGCAGGCTTTACATCATTTGCCATAGAAAGTAAATGAAGCAAGTGATATGGGGCAGAACTATCTTGATTCGCCATCACAACCCTTAATAAATCAAAAAAGTATGTGCACACTAATGAGATAAGACACTCAACTGAAGTCGCTACAGCTGAATACATTTGTAACCTACACCTGAATAACCATATTGAACAAGTAATCATTGTGTATCGGTAGAGGACTGAAAACACCATATTAGCTATGTAATCATTCTATAGATTGTGTTGTGCGCTATGCCGATTTTAAATTTAGTTTCTTTAAGAGTTTGTAGTCGTTAAATAATACTGGAGCACAACAGATCAACTGTTTGCTCTGCTCAAACTCACAAGGAAGCTAAATTTTGCACTTAGAGAAAATACAGATAGACGTAAAATATAAACGGGCTCCGACTGACCGTCCTTTTAATATATATATTTTAGGGGCTTTTGTTATTTGATAGGATAGTCTATAAATAACACGATAGAAAATTACAATTCTGTCATATCACCGCAGCCACAGGTGAAGTAGACTATAGCATACACAGTGAGGATTACGGACGTAACACTTCAGTTTAAATACGAGTTGAATGTCGTGCTGACAGGACGGGAAATAAAATTATTTATCATTTACTGTTTTGTGACATGATTTAATTTCCGGCTCATACGCGGTGTTGCCTTTCTAAGTAGTAATCAAATGTCCAAACTTACCTTGTACCGTTTGTTTTCATCGCTGATTGGTGAAAAATATGGCCGTCAGTGTGAAAATTTCCAGAGAGATAACCACGCCCTCTGTAATGTCACATGACTTTGGCTAGGAACTTGTTCGGACCTTGTTCGGATCTTGTTCGGATCTCGTTCTAAAGTCTTTGAAGTGTGTTCGCTTTTTGTTCGGACCTCTGTTCGGACTTGTTCGGACCTTTTGTAACGTGTTCGGACCTCGAAGCAGTCCATTTACTGGCGGGTACAGCTGTTGAGAGGGGTGAAGTTCATTGTCTTAAAAGCTGTACCCGGTCAGACAAGCCCTAACGCAGTTTCTTGAAGATGGTTCCCCCTCTGAGTTGAGTTATAGGTAGGATTCAGTCCTTTTTTAAATGGTGCTCGACTAATATGTTGTCACCATCACGTTGAACTAGATCTGGCATGAAATAAGGCCAGCTCCTGCCTCCGATTATAGAATAATTTCAGTTCTAAAGCACCTGAAAAGCTCGGGTATCCACAGAAATGGAATCAAGATTTTGAGCTGGGTTTAAACATGCCTTGTAAGACCCACTTGGATTTCGAGCACAAGAAATGTCTTTCCCATTTCTGGTTGAATAGGAAATATTAACATTTGAATGAACTGCCGACCTCTGATCTTCCCTTAGGATTTTGCGCCATCAATGGCAACTACCAGGCATGTGATAATACCTCTAGGATCATAGGTTTGGTGAACTTGTGCTCAGTTTCTTTTCATGTGATAAACATCCCACCACCCTTCAGTGAAAGAATGAAGATCAGCATAGAGGACCTCGCTGTGAGCAGGGTTCGAACCTGCGCGGGGAAACCCCATTGGATTTCGAGTCCAACGCCTTAACCTCTCGGCCATCACAGCTCCACCATCACAGGCTGGAGTTTACTTGCAATGACATGTAGGAAAAAGCGAAAACCCAGTAATGCTACAAACAAACCGATCTGGAAGATGGCGTTGCGGTGTTAACAGAAGCAAGCTTTGTGCTGTACAGTTCGCATCAGCATGCTTGTGTGAACAACCAGCACCTATTGTGACATGCCACCACGTTTGTCATGGTGACCGTAACAACTTCTGTGCATCTGGTCTGCAGTGCTTAAGAGAAGCCGCTGTGAGCAGGGTTCGAACCTGCGCGGGGAAACCCCATTGGATTTCAAGTCCAACGCCTTAACCTCTCGGCCATCACAGCTGCTGCGAGGGGTGAAGTTCATTGTCTTAAAAGTTGTACACGGTCAGACAAGCCCTAACAGTTTCTTGAAGATGGTTCCCCCTCTGAGTTGAGTTATAGGTAGGGTTCAGTCATTTTTTAAATGGTGCTCGACTAGTATGTGGTCACCATCACGTTGAACTTGATCTGGCATGAAATAAGGCCAGCTCCTGCCTCCGATTATAGCATAATTTGAGTTCTAAAGCACCTGAAAAGCTCGGGTGTCCACAGAAATGAAATTAAGATTTTGAGCGGGGTTTAAACATGCTTTGGAAGACCCACTTGGATTTCGAGCACAAGAAACAAATGTCTTTCCCATTTCTGGTTGAATAGGAAATATTAACATTTGAATGAACTGCCGACCTCTGATCTTCCCTTAGGATTTTGCGCCATCAATGGCAACTACCAGGCATGTGATAATACCTCTAGGATCATAGGTTTGGTGAACTTGTGCTCAGTTTCTTTTCATGTGATAAACATCCCACCACCCTTCAGTGAAAGAATGAAGATCAGCATAGAGGACCTCGCTGTGAGCAGGGTTCGAACCTGCGCGGGGAAACCCCATTGGATTTCGAGTCCAACGCCTTAACCTCTCGGCCATCACAGCTCCACCATCACAGGCTGGAGTTTACTTGCAATGACATGTAGGAAAAAGCGAAAACCCAGTAATGCTACAAACAAACCGATCTGGAAGATGGCGTTGCGGTGTTCACAGAAGCAAGCTTTGTGCTGTACAGTTCGCATCAGCATGCTTGTGTGAACAACCAGCACCTATTGTGACATGCCACCACGTTTGTCATGGTGACCGTAACAACTTCTGTGCATCTGGTCTGCAGTGCTTAAGAGAAGCCGCTGTGAGCAGGGTTCGAACCTGCGCGGGGAAACCCCATTGGATTTCAAGTCCAACGCCTTAACCTCTCGGCCATCACAGCTGCTGCGAGGGGTGAAGTTCATTGTCTTAAAAGTTGTACACGGTCAGACAAGCCCTAACAGTTTCTTGAAGATGGTTCCCCCTCTGAGTTGAGTTATAGGTAGGGTTCAGTCATTTTTTAAATGGTGCTCGACTAGTATGTGGTCACCATCACGTTGAACTAGATCTGGCATGAAATAAGGCCAGCTCCTGCCTCCGATTATAGCATAATTTGAGTTCTAAAGCACCTGAAAAGCTCGGGTGTCCACAGAAATGAAATTAAGATTTTGAGCGGGGTTTAAACATGCTTTGGAAGACCCACTTGGATTTCGAGCACAAGAAACAAATGTCTTTCCCATTTCTGGTTGAATAGGAAATATTAACATTTGAATGAACTGCCGACCTCTGATCTTCCCTTAGGATTTTGCGCCATCAATGGCAACTACCAGGCATGTGATAATACCTCTAGGATCATAGGTTTGGTGAACTTGTGCTCAGTTTCTTTTCATGTGATAAACATCCCACCACCCTTCAGTGAAAGAATGAAGATCAGCATAGAGGACCTCGCTGTGAGCAGGGTTCGAACCTGCGCGGGGAAACCCCATTGGATTTCGAGTCCAACGCCTTAACCTCTCGGCCATCACAGCTCCACCATCACAGGCTGGAGTTTACTTGCAATGACATGTAGGAAAAAGCGAAAACCCAGTAATGCTACAAACAAACCGATCTGGAAGATGGCGTTGCGGTGTTCACAGAAGCAAGCTTTGTGCTGTACAGTTCGCATCAGCATGCTTGTGTGAACAACCAGCACCTATTGTGACATGCCACCACGTTTGTCATGGTGACCGTAACAACTTCTGTGCATCTGGTCTGCAGTGCTTAAGAGAAGCCGCTGTGAGCAGGGTTCGAACCTGCGCGGGGAAACCCCATTGGATTTCAAGTCCAACGCCTTAACCTCTCGGCCATCACAGCTGCTGCGAGGGGTGAAGTTCATTGTCTTAAAAGTTGTACACGGTCAGACAAGCCCTAACAGTTTCTTGAAGATGGTTCCCCCTCTGAGTTGAGTTATAGGTAGGGTTCAGTCATTTTTTAAATGGTGCTCGACTAGTATGTGGTCACCATCACGTTGAACTAGATCTGGCATGAAATAAGGCCAGCTCCTGCCTCCGATTATAGCATAATTTGAGTTCTAAAGCACCTGAAAAGCTCGGGTGTCCACAGAAATGAAATTAAGATTTTGAGCGGGGTTTAAACATGCTTTGGAAGACCCACTTGGATTTCGAGCACAAGAAACAAATGTCTTTCCCATTTCTGGTTGAATAGGAAACATTAAAATTTAAATGAACTGCCGACCTCTGATCTTCCCTTAGGATTTTGCGGCATCAATGGCAACTACCAGGCATGTGATTATACCTCTAGGATCATAGGTTTGGTGAACTTGTGCTCAGCTTCTTTTCATGTGATAAACATCCCACCACCCTTCAGTGAAAGAATGAAGATCAACAGAGAGGACCTCGCTGTGAGCAGGGTTCGAACCTGCACGGGGAAACCCCATTGGATTTCGAGACCAACGCCTTAACCTCTCGGCCATCACAGCTCCACCATCACAGGCTGGAGTTTACTTGCAATGACATGTAGGAAAAAGCGAAAACCCAGTAATGCTACAAACAAACCGATCTGGAAGATGGCATTGGGGTGTTCACAGAAGCAAGCTTTGTGCTGTACAGTTCTCATCAGCATGCTTGTGTGAACAACCATCACCTATTGTGACATGCCACCACGTTTGTCATGGTGACCGTACCAACTTCTGTGCATCTGGTCTGCAGTGCTTAAGAGAAGCCGCTGTGAGCAGGGTTCGAACCTGCGCGGGGAAACCCCATTGGATTTCAAGTCCAACGCCTTAACCTCTCGGCCATCACAGCTGCTGCGAGGGGTGAAGTTCATTGTCTTAAAAGTTGTACACGGTCAGACAAGCCTTAACAGTTTGTTGAAGATGGTTCCCCCTCTGAGTTGAGTTATAGGTAGGGTTCAGTCGTTTTTTTAAATGGTGCTCGACTAGTATGTGGTCACCATCACGTTGAACTAGATCTGGCATGAAATAAGGCCAGCTCCTGCCTCCGATTATAGCATAATTTGAGTTCTAAAGCACCTGAAAAGCTCGGGTGTCCACAGAAATGAAATTAAAATTTTGAGCGGGGTTTAAACATGCTTTGGAAGACCCACTTGGATTTCAGGCACAAGAAACAAATGTCTTTCCCATTTCTGGTTGAATAGGAAATATTAAAATTTAAATGAACTGCCGACCTCTGATCTTCCCTTAGGATTTTGCGGCATCAATGGCAGCTACCAGGCATGTGATTATACCTCTAGGATCATAGGTTTGGTGAACTTGTGCTCAGCTTCTTTTCATGTGATAAACATCCCACCACCCTTCAGTGAAAGAATGAAGATCAACAAAGAGGACCTCGCTGTGAGCAGGGTTCCAACCTGCACGGGGAAACCCCATTGGATTTCGAGTCCAACGCCTTAACCTCCGGCCATCACAGCTCCACCATCACAGGCTGGAGTTTACTTGCAATGACATGTAGGAAAAAGCGAAAACCCAGTAATGCTACAAACAAACCGATCTGGAAGATGTGAAGATGCGTTGCGGTGTTCACAGAAGCAAGCTTTGTGCTGTACAGTTCTCATCAGCATGCTTGTGTGAACAACCAGCACCTATTGTGACATGCCACCACGTTTGTCATGGTGACCGTACCAACTTCTGTGCATCTGGTCTGCAGTGCTTAAGAGAAGCCGCTGTGAGCAGGGTTCAAACCTGCGCGGGGAAACCCCATTGGATTTCAAGTCCAACGCCTTAACCTCTCGGCCATCACAGCTGCTGCGAGGGGTGAAGTTCATTGTCTTAAAAGTTGTACACGGTCAGACAAGCCCTAACAGTTTCTTGAAGATGGTTCCCCCTCTGAGTTGAGTTATAGGTAGGGTTCAGTCGTTTTTTTAAATGGTGCTCGACTAGTATGTGGTCACCATCACGTTGAACTAGATCTGGCATGAAATAAGGCCAGCTCCTGCCTCCGATTATAGCATAATTTGAGTTCTAAAGCACCTGAAAAGCTCGGGTGTCCACAGAAATGAAATTAAGATTTTGAGCGGGGTTTAAACATGCTTTGGAAGACCCACTTGGATTTCGAGCACAAGAAACAAATGTCTTTCCCATTTCTGGTTGAATAGGAAATATTAAAATTTAAATGAACTGCCGACCTCTGATCTTCCCTTAGGATTTTGCGGCATCAATGGCAACTACCAGGCATGTGATTATACCTCTAGGATCATAGGTTTGGTGAACTTGTGCTCAGCTTCTTTTCATGTGATAAACATCCCACCACCCTTCAGTGAAAGAATGAAGATCAACAGAGAGAACCTCGCTGTGAGAAGGGTTCGAACCTGCGCGGGGAAACCCAATTGGATTTCGAGTCCAACGCCTTAACCTCTCGGCCATCACAGCTCCACCATCACAGGCTGGAGTTTACTTGCAATGACATGTAGGAAAAAGCGAAAACCCAGTAATGCTACAAACAAACCGATCTGGAAGATGTGAAGATGCGTTGCGGTGTTCACATAAGCAAGCTTTGTGCTGTACAGTTCTCATCAGCATGCTTGTGTGAACAACCAGCACCTATTGTGACATGCCACCACGTTTGTCATGGTGACCGTACCAACTTCTGTGCATCTGGTCTGCAGTGCTTAAGAGAAGCCGCTGTGAGCAGGGTTCGAACCTGCGCGGGGAAGCCCCATTGGATTTCAAGTCCAACGCCTTAACCTCTCGGCCATCACAGCTGCTGCGAGGGGTGAAGTTCATTGTCTTAAAAGTTGTACACGGTCAGACAAGCCCTAACAGTTTCTTGAAGATGGTTCCCCCTCTGAGTTGAGTTATAGGTAGGGTTCAGTCGTTTTTTTAAATGGTGCTCGACTAGTATGTGGTCACCATCACGTTGAACTAGATCTGGCATGAAATAAGGCCAGCTCCTGCCTCCGATTATAGCATAATTTGAGTTCTAATGCACCTGAAAAGCTCGGGTGTCCACAGAAATGAAATTAAGATTTTGAGCGGGGTTTAAACATGCTTTGGAAGACCCACTTGGATTTCGAGCACAAGAAACAAATGTCTTTCCCATTTCTGGTTGAATAGGAAATATTAAAATTTAAATGAACTGCCGACCTCTGATCTTCCCTTAGGATTTTGCGGCATCAATGGCAACTACCAGGCATGTGATTATACCTCTAGGATCATAGGTTTGGTGAACTTGTGCTCAGCTTCTTTTCATGTGATAAACATCCCACCACCCTTCAGTGAAAGAATGAAGATCAACAGAGAGGACCTCGCTGTGAGAAGGGTTCGAACCTGCGCGGGGAAACCCCATTGGATTTCGAGTCCAACGCCTTAACCTCTCGGCCATCACAGCTCCACCATCACAGGCTGGAGTTTACTTGCAATGACATGTAGGAAAAAGCGAAAACCCAGTAATGCTACAAACAAACCGATCTGGGCTGCGTTTCCCGAAAGCCTTACGAGCGATGTTAAGTAGTACTTAAGCCTAAGTAGTACTCAACTTCACACTTAGGACCATCGTAGAGTTTACGGACCGTTTCCCGAAACCTTCCTTGGCCAAGAACCATCGTGGAATCACACGTAACTCTACGTGTGGTCCAGAGCACCCGTAGAGCTCTAAGATTGATCTTAACTGGCGTGGCACAGTGGAGACACCCAGAGGATGTGAAGTGAAAATAGGCTACGCGTGCCTGAAGATGTTGTCATAAGACATTATTCTTGTAACTATCATGCAACTACCATATAACTACCATGACATCATGTAGCTGACACAGCAGACCGACGGAAATAAAGAAGTAGCCCAAATTGCGCAAGGGCCTGGAATCAAATCAATATGATTGCAGCCACATACGTCAACTATATTTGATAGTAAGATTGGGCATAATGAAACGGTGATCCTACATGTGATTTGTATGTGCATTACATGAACGGGAGCGTTTCGAGGCAAGACAAATATAGCCCAGAAGCGATATAAAGTCCGTCAAAACAAAAAGCTTGGAACATGACAGTTCCATGGGCATAACAAAAAGGGAGTGGCGAAGACATTGTTGACGGGCAGTATTTAAAAACAGCAGGGATAGTGTGGCCTTGAACCTGATGAAAATCAAAATGACAGTAGGCCTATACTGTACGGCTTAATTCGCCTTATCACACTGCTGCAATCTTAAACTATATCAAAGACAGTCCTCATTTTCTGTAGGCATACTGTTTTTACGTCTCCCGTCTTGTCCCCCGATGCCTTCAAATAGCCTATATCCAGCGCCTTTAGCACAGCCGCACAAGGACAGTCACAGTAGGTGGGCTTATTTTGGACGTGTGCAGAAAACATGTAACAAAACATCTGAATACAGTGTCCTACATAGACTATTTAAATCAAATATATTTTTGTTTGTGTACTCAGACTGGTCAGAGATCTTTTTTGCTTACATTTGAATGAGATAAATTATAGATGAGAGATACGCAAACGTTACAAGTTTTGTTTGTCTTTTAAAAATGTATTTTCTTGCATTGAAGCCAACTTTACCGTATGCCCAATGAAGTTCAAAGGAAAGCTCCAACGTCACTTAATAGCGCCAACTTTCAGCTCTAAGAACCATCTTAAGAGCAGGGCACGCGCGTTCACGTACGATCATGTTCGAGAAACGGTCCGTGAACACTGTAGAAACGTTCGTGGGATCAATCGTTTACGTTGCTCTTAAGGCTAAGATCCATCGTTATCGGGAAACGCAGCCCTGGAAGATGTGAAGATGCGTTGCGGTGTTCACAGAAGCAAGCTTTGTGCTGTACAGTTCTCATCAGCATGCTTGTGTGAACAACCAGCACCTATTGTGACATGCCACCACGTTTGTCATGGTGACCGTACCAACTTCTGTGCATCTGGTCTGCAGTGCTTAAGAGAAGCCGCTGTGAGCAGGGTTCGAACCTGCGCGGGGAAACCCCATTGGATTTCAAGTCCAACGCCTTAACCTCTCGGCCATCACAGCTGCTGCGAGGGGTGAAGTTCATTGTCTTAAAAGTTGTACACGGTCAGACAAGCCCTAACAGTTTCTCGAAGATGGTTCCCCCTCTGAGTTGAGTTATAGGTAGGGTTCAGTCGTTTTTTTAAATGGTGCTCGACTAGTATGTGGTCACCATCACGTTGAACTAGATCTGGCATGAAATAAGGCCAGCTCCTGCCTCCGATTATAGCATAATTTGAGTTCTAAAGCACCTGAAAAGCTCGGGTGTCCACAGAAATGAAATTAAGATTTTGAGCGGGGTTTAAACATGCTTTGGAAGACCCACTTGGATTTCGAGCACAAGAAACAAATGTCTTTCCCATTTCTGGTTGAATAGGAAATATTAAAATTTAAATGAACTGCCGACCTCTGATCTTCCCTTAGGATTTTGCGGCATCAATGGCAACTACCAGGCATGTGATTATACCCCTAGGATCATAGGTTTGGTGAACTTCTGCTCAGCTTCTTTTCATGTGATAAACATCCCACCACCCTTCAGTGAAAGAATGAAGATCAACAGAGAGGACCTCGCTGTGAGAAGGGTTCGAACCTGCGCGGGGAAACCCCATTGGATTTCGAGTCCAACGCCTTAACCTCTCGGCCATCACAGCTCCACCATGACAGGCTGGAGTTTACTTGCAATGACATGTAGGAAAAAGCGAAAACCCAGTAATGCTACAAACAAACCGATCTGGAAGATGTGAAGATGCGTTGCGGTGTTCACAGAAGCAAGCTTTGTGCTGTACAGTTCTCATCAGCATGCTTGTGTGAACAACCAGCACCTATTGTGACATGCCACCACGTTTGTCATGGTGACCGTACCAACTTCTCTGCATCTGGTCTGTAGTGCTTAACAGAAGCCGCTGTGAGCAGGGTTCGAACCTGCGCGGGGAAGCCCCATTGGATTTCAAGTCCAACGCCTTAACCTCTCGGCCATCACAGCTGCTGCGAGGGGTGAAGTTCATTGTCTTAAAAGTTGTACACGGTCAGACAAGCCCTAACAGTTTCTTGAAGATGGTTCCCCCTCTGAGTTGAGTTATAGGTAGGGTTCAGTCGTTTTTTTAAATGGTGCTCGACTAGTATGTGGTCACCATCACGTTGAACTAGATCTGGCATGAAATAAGGCCAGCTCCTGCCTCCGATTATAGCATAATTTGAGTTCTAAAGCACCTGAAAAGCTCGGGTGTCCACAGAAATGAAATTAAGATTTTGAGCGGGGTTTAAACATGCTTTGGAAGACCCACTTGGTTTTCGAGCACAAGAAACAAATGTCTTTCCCATTTCTGGTTGAATAGGAAATATTAAAATTTAAATGAACTGCCGACCTCTGATCTTCCCTTAGGATTTTGCGGCATCAATGGCAACTACCAGGCATGTGATTATACCTCTAGGATCATAGGTTTGGTGAACTTGTGCTCAGCTTCTTTTCATGTGATAAACATCCCACCACCCTTCAGTGAAAGAATGAAGATCAACAGAGAGGACCTCGCTGTGAGAAGGGTTCGAACCTGCGCGGGGAAACCCCATTGGATTTCGAGTCCAACGCCTTAACCTCTCGGCCATCACAGCTCCACCATCACAGGCTGGAGTTTACTTGCAATGACATGTAGGAAAAAGCGAAAACCCAGTAATGCTACAAACAAACCGATCTGGAAGATGTGAAGATGCGTTGCGGTGTTCACAGAAGCAAGCTTTGTGCTGTACAGTTCTCATCAGCATGCTTGTGTGAACAACCAGCACCTATTGTGACATGCCACCACGTTTGTCATGGTGACCGTACCAACTTCTGTGCATCTGGTCTGCAGTGCTTAAGAGAAGCCGCTGTGAGCAGGGTTCGAACCTGCGCGGGGAAACCCCATTGGATTTCGAGTCCAACGCCTTAACCTCTCGGCCATCACAGCTGCTGCGAGGGGTGAAGTTCATTGTCTTAAAAGTTGTACACGGTCAGACAAGCCCTAACAGTTTCTTGAAGATGGTTCCCCCTCTGAGTTGAGTTATAGGTAGGGTTCAGTCGTTTTTTTAAATGGTGCTCGACTAGTATGTGGTCACCATCACGTTGAACTAGATCTGGCATGAAATAAGGCCAGCTCCTGCCTCCGATTATAGCATAATTTGAGTTCTAAAGCACCTGAAAAGCTCGGGTGTCCACAGAAATGAAATTAAGATTTTGAGCGGGGTTTAAACATGCTTTGGAAGACCCACTTGGATTTCGAGCACAAGAAACAAATGTCTTTCCCATTTCTGGTTGAATAGGAAATATTAAAATTTAAATGAACTGCCGACCTCTGATCTTCCCTTAGGATTTTGCGGCATCAATGGCAACTACCAGGCATGTGATTATACCTCTAGGATCATAGGTTTGGTGAACTTGTGCTCAGCTTCTTTTCATGTGATAAACATCCCACCACCCTTCAGTGAAAGAATGAAGATCAACAGAGAGGACCTCGCTGTGAGAAGGGTTCGAACCTGCGCGGGGAAACCCCATTGGATTTCGAGTCCAACGCCTTAACCTCTCGGCCATCACAGCTCCACCATCACAGGCTGGAGTTTACTTGCAATGACATGTAGGAAAAAGCGAAAACCCAGTAATGCTACAAACAAACCGATCTGGGCTGCGTTTCCCGAAAGCCTTACGAGCGATGTTAAGTAGTACTTAAGCCTAAGTAGTACTCAACTTCACACTTAGGACCATCGTAGAGTTTACGGACCGTTTCCCGAAACCTTCCTTGGCCAAGAACCATCGTGGAATCACACGTAACTCTACGTGTGGTCCAGAGCACCCGTAGAGCTCTAAGATTGATCTTAACTGGCGTGGCACAGTGGAGACACCCAGAGGATGTGAAGTGAAAATAGGCTACGCGTGCCTGAAGATGTTGTCATAAGACATTATTCTTGTAACTATCATGCAACTACCATATAACTACCATGACATCATGTAGCTGACACAGCAGACCGACGGAAATAAAGAAGTAGCCCAAATTGCGCAAGGGCCTGGAATCAAATCAATATGATTGCAGCCACATACGTCAACTATATTTGATAGTAAGATTGGGCATAATGAAACGGTGATCCTACATGTGATTTGTATGTGCATTACATGAACGGGAGCGTTTCGAGGCAAGAGAAATATAGCCCAGAAGCGATATAAAGTCCGTCAAAACAAAAAGCTTGGAACATGACAGTTCCATGGGCATAACAAAAAGGGAGTGGCGAAGACATTGTTGACGGGCAGTATTTAAAAACAGCAGGGATAGTGTGGCCTTGAACCTGATGAAAATCAAAATGACAGTAGGCCTATACTGTACGGCTTAATTCGCCTTATCACACTGCTGCAATCTTAAACTATATCAAAGACAGTCCTCATTTTCTGTAGGCATACTGTTTTTACGTCTCCCGTCTTGTCCCCCGATGCCTTCAAATAGCCTATATCCAGCGCCTTTAGCACAGCCGCACAAGGACAGTCACAGTAGGTGGGCTTATTTTGGACGTGTGCAGAAAACATGTAACAAAACATCTGAATACAGTGTCCTACATAGACTATTTAAATCAAATATATTTTTGTTTGTGTACTCAGACTGGTCAGAGATCTTTTTTGCTTACATTTGAATGAGATAAATTATAGATGAGAGATACGCAAACATTACAAGTTTTGTTTGTCTTTTAAAAATGTATTTTCTTGCATTGAAGCCAACTTTACCGTATGCCCAATGAAGTTCAAAGGAAAGCTCCAACGTCACTTAATAGCGCCAACTTTCAGCTCTAAGAACCATCTTAAGAGCAGGGCACGCGCGTTCACGTACGATCATGTTCGAGAAACGGTCCGTGAACACTGTAGAAACGTTCGTGGGATCAATCGTTTACGTTGCTCTTAAGGCTAAGATCCATCGTTATCGGGAAACGCAGCCCTGGAAGATGTGAAGATGCGTTGCGGTGTTCACAGAAGCAAGCTTTGTGCTGTACAGTTCTCATCAGCATGCTTGTGTGAACAACCAGCACCTATTGTGACATGCCACCACGTTTGTCATGGTGACCGTACCAACTTCTGTGCATCTGGTCTGCAGTGCTTAAGAGAAGCCGCTGTGAGCAGGGTTCGAACCTGCGCGGGGAAGCCCCATTGGATTTCAAGTCCAACGCCTTAACCTCTCGGCCATCACAGCTGCTGCGAGGGGTGAAGTTCATTGTCTTAAAAGTTGTACACGGTCAGACAAGCCCTAACAGTTTCTTGAAGATGGTTCCCCCTCTGAGTTGAGTTATAGGTAGGGTTCAGTCGTTTTTTTAAATGGTGCTCGACTAGTATGTGGTCACCATCACGTTGAACTAGATCTGGCATGAAATAAGGCCAGCTCCTGCCTCCGATTATAGCATAATTTGAGTTCTAAAGCACCTGAAAAGCTCGGGTGTCCACAGAAATGAAATTAAGATTTTGAGCGGGGTTTAAACATGCTTTGGAAGACCCACTTGGTTTTCGAGCACAAGAAACAAATGTCTTTCCCATTTCTGGTTGAATAGGAAATATTAAAATTTAAATGAACTGCCGACCTCTGATCTTCCCTTAGGATTTTGCGGCATCAATGGCAACTACCAGGCATGTGATTATACCTCTAGGATCATAGGTTTGGTGAACTTGTGCTCAGCTTCTTTTCATGTGATAAACATCCCACCACCCTTCAGTGAAAGAATGAAGATCAACAGAGAGGACCTCGCTGTGAGAAGGGTTCGAACCTGCGCGGGGAAACCCCATTGGATTTCGAGTCCAACGCCTTAACCTCTCAGCCATCACAGCTCCACCATCACAGGCTGGAGTTTACTTGCAATGACATGTAGGAAAAAGCGAAAACCCAGTAATGCTACAAACAAACCGATCTGGAAGATGTGAAGATGCGTTGCGGTGTTCACATAAGCAAGCTTTGTGCTGTACAGTTCTCATCAGCATGCTTGTGTGAACAACCAGCACCTATTGTGACATGCCACCACGTTTGTCATGGTGACCGTACCAACTTCTGTGCATCTGGTCTGCAGTGCTTAAGAGAAGCCGCTGTGAGCAGGGTTCGAACCTGCGCGGGGAAACCCCATTGGATTTCAAGTCCAACGCCTTAACCTCTCGGCCATCACAGCTCCACCATCACAGGCTGGAGTTTACTTGCAATGACATGTAGGAAAAAGCGAAAACCCAGTAATGCTACAAACAAACCGATCTGGAAGATGTGAAGATGCGTTGCGGTGTTCACAGAAGCAAGCTTTGTTTGTCATGGTGACCGTACCAACTTCTGTGCATCTGGTCTGCAGTGCTTAAGAGAAGCCGCTGTGAGCAGGGTTCGAACCTGCGTGGGGAAACCCCATTGGATTTCAAGTCCAACGCCTTAACCTCTCGGCCATCACAGCTGCTGCGAGGGGTGAAGTTCATTGTCTTAAAAGTTGTACACGGTCAGACAAGCCCTAACAGTTTCTCGAAGATGGTTCCCCCTCTGAGTTGAGTTATAGGTAGGGTTCAGTCGTTTTTTTAAATGGTGCTCGACTAGTATGTGGTCACCATCACGTTGAACTAGATCTGGCATGAAATAAGGCCAGCTCCTGCCTCCGATTATAGCATAATTTGAGTTCTAAAGCACCTGAAAAGCTCGGGTGTCCACAGAAATGAAATTAAGATTTTGAGCGGGGTTTAAACATGCTTTGGAAGACCCACTTGGATTTCGAGCACAAGAAACAAATTTCTTTCCCATTTCTGGTTGAATAGGAAATATTAAAATTTAAATGAACTGCCGACCTCTGATCTTCCCTTAGGATTTTGCGGCATCAATGGCAACTACCAGGCATGTGATTATACCTCTAGGATCATAGGTTTGGTGAACTTGTGCTCAGCTTCTTTTCATGTGATAAACATCCCACCACCCTTCAGTGAAAGAATGAAGATCAACAGAGAGGACCTCGCTGTGAGCAGGGTTCTAACCTGCGCGGGGAAACCCCATTGGATTTCGAGTCCAACGCCTTAACCTCTCGGCCATCACAGCTCCACCATCACAGGCTGGAGTTTACTTGCAATGACATGTAGGAAAAAGCGAAAACCCAGTAATGCTACAAACAAACCGATCTGGAAGATGTGAAGATGCGTTGCGGTGTTCACAGAAGCAAGCTTTGTGCTGTACAGTTCTCATCAGCATGCTTGTGTGAACAACCAGCACCTATTGTGACATGCCACCACGTTTGTCATGGTGACCGTACCAACTTCTGTGCATCTGGTCTGCAGTGCTTAAGAGAAGCCGCTGTGAGCAGGGTTCGAACCTGCGCGGGGAAACCCCATTGGATTTCGAGTCCAACGCCTTAACCTCTCGGCCATCACAGCTGCTGCGAGGGGTGAAGTTCATTGTCTTAAAAGTTGTACACGGTCAGACAAGCCCTAACAGTTTCTTGAAGATGGTTCCCCCTCTGAGTTGAGTTATAGGTAGGGTTCAGTCGTTTTTTTAAATGGTGCTCGACTAGTATGTGGTCACCATCACGTTGAACTAGATCTGGCATGAAATAAGGCCAGCTCCTGCCTCCGATTATAGCATAATTTGAGTTCTAAAGCACCTGAAAAGCTCGGGTGTCCACAGAAATGAAATTAAGATTTTGAGCGGGGTTTAAACATGCTTTGGAAGACCCACTTGGATTTCGAGCACAAGAAACAAATGTCTTTCCCATTTCTGGTTGAATAGGAAATATTAAAATTTAAATGAACTGCCGACCTCTGATCTTCCCTTAGGATTTTGCGGCATCAATGGCAACTACCAGGCATGTGATTATACCTCTAGGATCATAGGTTTGGTGAACTTGTGCTCA
Organism: Coilia nasus; assembly: GCA_027475355.1. Lineage (NCBI taxonomy): Eukaryota > Metazoa > Chordata > Actinopteri > Clupeiformes > Engraulidae > Coilia > Coilia nasus. The sequence goes on from CM050200.1 coordinate 22,489,491, forward strand.
GCTTCTTTTCATGTGATAAACATCCCACCACCCTTCAGTGAAAGAATGAAGATCAACAGAGAGGACCTCGCTGTGAGAAGGGTTCGAACCTGCGCGGGGAAACCCCATTGGATTTCGAGTCCAACGCCTTAACCTCTCGGCCATCACAGCTCCACCATCACAGGCTGGAGTTTACTTGCAATGACATGTAGGAAAAAGCGAAAACCCAGTAATGCTACAAACAAACCGATCTGGGCTGCGTTTCCCGAAAGCCTTACGAGCGATGTTAAGTAGTACTTAAGCCTAAGTAGTACTCAACTTCACACTTAGGACCATCGTAGAGTTTACGGACCGTTTCCCGAAACCTTCCTTGGCCAAGAACCATCGTGGAATCACACGTAACTCTACGTGTGGTCCAGAGCACCCGTAGAGCTCTAAGATTGATCTTAACTGGCGTGGCACAGTGGAGACACCCAGAGGATGTGAAGTGAAAATAGGCTACGCGTGCCTGAAGATGTTGTCATAAGACATTATTCTTGTAACTATCATGCAACTACCATATAACTACCATGACATCATGTAGCTGACACAGCAGACCGACGGAAATAAAGAAGTAGCCCAAATTGCGCAAGGGCCTGGAATCAAATCAATATGATTGCAGCCACATACGTCAACTATATTTGATAGTAAGATTGGGCATAATGAAACGGTGATCCTACATGTGATTTGTATGTGCATTACATGAACGGGAGCGTTTCGAGGCAAGAGAAATATAGCCCAGAAGCGATATAAAGTCCGTCAAAACAAAAAGCTTGGAACATGACAGTTCCATGGGCATAACAAAAAGGGAGTGGCGAAGACATTGTTGACGGGCAGTATTTAAAAACAGCAGGGATAGTGTGGCCTTGAACCTGATGAAAATCGAAATGACAGTAGGCCTATACTGTACGGCTTAATTCGCCTTATCACACTGCTGCAATCTTAAACTATATCAAAGACAGTCCTCATTTTCTGTAGGCATACTGTTTTTACGTCTCCCGTCTTGTCCCCCGATGCCTTCAAATAGCCTATATCCAGCGCCTTTAGCACAGCCGCACAAGGACAGTCACAGTAGGTGGGCTTATTTTGGACGTGTGCAGAAAACATGTAACAAAACATCTGAATACAGTGTCCTACATAGACTATTTAAATCAAATATATTTTTGTTTGTGTACTCAGACTGGTCAGAGATCTTTTTTGCTTACATTTGAATGAGATAAATTATAGATGAGAGATACGCAAACGTTACAAGTTTTGTTTGTCTTTTAAAAATGTATTTTCTTGCATTGAAGCCAACTTTACCGTATGCCCAATGAAGTTCAAAGGAAAGCTCCAACGTCACTTAATAGCGCCAACTTTCAGCTCTAAGAACCATCTTAAGAGCAGGGCACGCGCGTTCACGTACGATCATGTTCGAGAAACGGTCCGTGAACACTGTAGAAACGTTCGTGGGATCAATCGTTTACGTTGCTCTTAAGGCTAAGATCCATCGTTATCGGGAAACGCAGCCCTGGAAGATGTGAAGATGCGTTGCGGTGTTCACAGAAGCAAGCTTTGTGCTGTACAGTTCTCATCAGCATGCTTGTGTGAACAACCAGCACCTATTGTGACATGCCACCACGTTTGTCATGGTGACCGTACCAACTTCTGTGCATCTGGTCTGCAGTGCTTAAGAGAAGCCGCTGTGAGCAGGGTTCGAACCTGCGCGGGGAAGCCCCATTGGATTTCAAGTCCAACGCCTTAACCTCTCGGCCATCACAGCTGCTGCGAGGGGTGAAGTTCATTGTCTTAAAAGTTGTACACGGTCAGACAAGCCCTAACAGTTTCTCGAAGATGGTTCCCCCTCTGAGTTGAGTTATAGGTAGGGTTCAGTCGTTTTTTTAAATGGTGCTCGACTAGTATGTGGTCACCATCACGTTGAACTAGATCTGGCATGAAATAAGGCCAGCTCCTGCCTCCGATTATAGCATAATTTGAGTTCTAAAGCACCTGAAAAGCTCGGGTGTCCACAGAAATGAAATTAAGATTTTGAGCGGGGTTTAAACATGCTTTGGAAGACCCACTTGGATTTCGAGCACAAGAAACAAATGTCTTTCCCATTTCTGGTTGAATAGGAAATATTAAAATTTAAATGAACTGCCGACCTCTGATCTTCCCTTAGGATTTTGCGGCATCAATGGCAACTACCAGGCATGTGATTATACCTCTAGGATCATAGGTTTGGTGAACTTCTGCTCAGCTTCTTTTCATGTGATAAACATCCCACCACCCTTCAGTGAAAGAATGAAGATCAACAGAGAGGACCTCGCTGTGAGAAGGGTTCGAACCTGCGCGGGGAAACCCCATTGGATTTCGAGTCCAACGCCTTAACCTCTCGGCCATCACAGCTCCACCATGACAGGCTGGAGTTTACTTGCAATGACATGTAGGAAAAAGCGAAAACCCAGTAATGCTACAAACAAACCGATCTGGAAGATGTGAAGATGCGTTGCGGTGTTCACAGAAGCAAGCTTTGTGCTGTACAGTTCTCATCAGCATGCTTGTGTGAACAACCAGCACCTATTGTGACATGCCACCACGTTTGTCATGGTGACCGTACCAACTTCTGTGCATCTGGTCTGTAGTGCTTAATAGAAGCCGCTGTGAGCAGGGTTCGAACCTGCGCGGGGAAGCCCCATTGGATTTCAAGTCCAACGCCTTAACCTCTCGGCCATCACAGCTGCTGCGAGGGGTGAAGTTCATTGTCTTAAAAGTTGTACACGGTCAGACAAGCCCTAACAGTTTCTTGAAGATGGTTCCCCCTCTGAGTTGAGTTATAGGTAGGGTTCAGTCGTTTTTTTAAATGGTGCTCGACTAGTATGTGGTCACCATCACGTTGAACTAGATCTGGCATGAAATAAGGCCAGCTCCTGCCTCCGATTATAGCATAATTTGAGTTCTAAAGCACCTGAAAAGCTCGGGTGTCCACAGAAATGAAATTAAGATTTTGAGCGGGGTTTAAACATGCTTTGGAAGACCCACTTGGATTTCGAGCACAAGAAACAAATGTCTTTCCCATTTCTGGTTGAATAGGAAATATTAAAATTTAAATGAACTGCCGACCTCTGATCTTCCCTTAGGATTTTGCGGCATCAATGGCAACTACCAGGCATGTGATTATACCTCTAGGATCATAGGTTTGGTGAACTTGTGCTCAGCTTCTTTTCATGTGATAAACATCCCACCACCCTTCAGTGAAAGAATGAAGATCAACAGAGAGGACCTCGCTGTGAGCAGGGTTCGAACCTGCGCGGGGAAACCCCATTGGATTTCGAGTCCAACGCCTTAACCTCTCGGCCATCACAGCTCCACCATCACAGGCTGGAGTTTACTTGCAATGACATGTAGGAAAAAGCGAAAACCCAGTAATGCTACAAACAAACCGATCTGGAAGATGTGAAGATGCGTTGCGGGTTTCACAGAAGCAAGCTTTGTGCTGTACAGTTCTCATCAGCATGCTTGTGTGAACAACCAGCACCTATTGTGACATGCCACCACGTTTGTCATGGTGACCGTACCAACTTCTGTGCATCTGGTCTGCAGTGCTTAAGAGAAGCCGCTGTGAGCAGGGTTCGAACCTGCGCGGGGAAACCCCATTGGATTTCAAGTCCAACGCCTTAACCTCTCGGCCATCACAGCTGCTGCGAGGGGTGAAGTTCATTGTCTTAAAAGTTGTACACGGTCAGACAAGCCCTAACAGTTTCTTGAAGATGGTTCCCCCTCTGAGTTGAGTTATAGGTAGGGTTCAGTCGTTTTTTTAAATGGTGCTCGACTAGTATGTGGTCACCATCACGTTGAACTAGATCTGGCATGAAATAAGGCCAGCTCCTGCCTCCGATTATAGCATAATTTGAGTTCTAAAGCACCTGAAAAGCTCGGGTGTCCACAGAAATGAAATTAAGATTTTGAGCGGGGTTTAAACATGCTTTGGAAGACCCACTTGGATTTCGAGCACAAGAAACAAATGTCTTTCCCATTTCTGGTTGAATAGGAAATATTAAAATTTAAATGAACTGCCGACCTCTGATCTTCCCTTAGGATTTTGCGGCATCAATGGCAACTACCAGGCATGTGATTATACCTCTAGGATCATAGGTTTGGTGAACTTGTGCTCAGCTTCTTTTCATGTGATAAACATCCCACCACCCTTCAGTGAAAGAATGAAGATCAACAGAGAGGACCTCGCTGTGAGCAGGGTTCGAACCTGCGCGGGGAAACCCCATTGGATTTCGAGTCCAACGCCTTAACCTCTCGGCCATCACAGCTCCACCATCACAGGCTGGAGTTTACTTGCAATGACATGTAGGAAAAAGCGAAAACCCAGTAATGCTACAAACAAACCGATCTGGAAGATGTGAAGATGCGTTGCGGGTTTCACAGAAGCAAGCTTTGTGCTGTACAGTTCTCATCAGCATGCTTGTGTGAACAACCAGCACCTATTGTGACATGCCACCACGTTTGTCATGGTGACCGTACCAACTTCTGTGCATCTGGTCTGCAGTGCTTAAGAGAAGCCGCTGTGAGCAGGGTTCGAACCTGCGCGGGGAAACCCCATTGGATTTCAAGTCCAACGCCTTAACCTCTCGGCCATCACAGCTGCTGCGAGGGGTGAAGTTCATTGTCTTAAAAGTTGTACACGGTCAGACAAGCCCTAACAGTTTCTTGAAGATGGTTCCCCCTCTGAGTTGAGTTATAGGTAGGGTTCAGTCGTTTTTTTAAATGGTGCTCGACTAGTATGTGGTCACCATCACGTTGAACTAGATCTGGCATGAAATAAGGCCAGCTCCTGCCTCCGATTATAGCATAATTTGAGTTCTAAAGCACCTGAAAAGCTCGGGTGTCCACAGAAATGAAATTAAGATTTTGAGCGGGGTTTAAACATGCTTTGGAAGACCCACTTGGATTTCGAGCACAAGAAACAAATGTCTTTCCCATTTCTGGTTGAATAGGAAATATTAAAATTTAAATGAACTGCCGACCTCTGATCTTCCCTTAGGATTTTGCGGCATCAATGGCAACTACCAGGCATGTGATTATACCTCTAGGATCATAGGTTTGGTGAACTTGTGCTCAGCTTCTTTTCATGTGATAAACATCCCACCACCCTTCAGTGAAAGAATGAAGATCAACAGAGAGGACCTCGCTGTGAGCAGGGTTCGAACCTGCGCGGGGAAACCCCATTGGATTTCGAGTCCAACGCCTTAACCTCTCGGCCATCACAGCTCCACCATCACAGGCTGGAGTTTACTTGCAATGACATGTAGGAAAAAGCGAAAACCCAGTAATGCTACAAACAAACCGATCTGGAAGATGTGAAGATGCGTTGCGGGTTTCACAGAAGCAAGCTTTGTGCTGTACAGTTCTCATCAGCATGCTTGTGTGAACAACCAGCACCTATTGTGACATGCCACCACGTTTGTCATGGTGACCGTACCAACTTCTGTGCATCTGGTCTGCAGTGCTTAAGAGAAGCCGCTGTGAGCAGGGTTCGAACCTGCGCGGGGAAACCCCATTGGATTTCAAGTCCAACGCCTTAACCTCTCGGCCATCACAGCTGCTGCGAGGGGTGAAGTTCATTGTCTTAAAAGTTGTACACGGTCAGACAAGCCCTAACAGTTTCTTGAAGATGGTTCCCCCTCTGAGTTGAGTTATAGGTAGGGTTCAGTCGTTTTTTTAAATGGTGCTCGACTAGTATGTGGTCACCATCACGTTGAACTAGATCTGGCATGAAATAAGGCCAGCTCCTGCCTCCGATTATAGCATAATTTGAGTTCTAAAGCACCTGAAAAGCTCGGGTGTCCACAGAAATGAAATTAAGATTTTGAGCGGGGTTTAAACATGCTTTGGAAGACCCACTTGGATTTCGAGCACAAGAAACAAATGTCTTTCCCATTTCTGGTTGAATAGGAAATATTAAAATTTAAATGAACTGCCGACCTCTGATCTTCCCTTAGGATTTTGCGGCATCAATGGCAACTACCAGGCATGTGATTATACCTCTAGGATCATAGGTTTGGTGAACTTGTGCTCAGCTTCTTTTCATGTGATAAACATCCCACCACCCTTCAGTGAAAGAATGAAGATCAACAGAGAGGACCTCGCTGTGAGCAGGGTTCGAACCTGCGCGGGGAAACCCCATTGGATTTCGAGTCCAACGCCTTAACCTCTCGGCCATCACAGCTCCACCATCACAGGCTGGAGTTTACTTGCAATGACATGTAGGAAAAAGCGAAAACCCAGTAATGCTACAAACAAACCGATCTGGAAGATGTGAAGATGCGTTGCGGGTTTCACAGAAGCAAGCTTTGTGCTGTACAGTTCTCATCAGCATGCTTGTGTGAACAACCAGCACCTATTGTGACATGCCACCACGTTTGTCATGGTGACCGTACCAACTTCTGTGCATCTGGTCTGCAGTGCTTAAGAGAAGCCGCTGTGAGCAGGGTTCGAACCTGCGCGGGGAAACCCCATTGGATTTCAAGTCCAACGCCTTAACCTCTCGGCCATCACAGCTGCTGCGAGGGGTGAAGTTCATTGTCTTAAAAGTTGTACACGGTCAGACAAGCCCTAACAGTTTCTTGAAGATGGTTCCCCCTCTGAGTTGAGTTATAGGTAGGGTTCAGTCGTTTTTTTAAATGGTGCTCGACTAGTATGTGGTCACCATCACGTTGAACTAGATCTGGCATGAAATAAGGCCAGCTCCTGCCTCCGATTATAGCATAATTTGAGTTCTAAAGCACCTGAAAAGCTCGGGTGTCCACAGAAATGAAATTAAGATTTTGAGCGGGGTTTAAACATGCTTTGGAAGACCCACTTGGATTTCGAGCACAAGAAACAAATGTCTTTCCCATTTCTGGTTGAATAGGAAATATTAAAATTTAAATGAACTGCCGACCTCTGATCTTCCCTTAGGATTTTGCGGCATCAATGGCAACTACCAGGCATGTGATTATACCTCTAGGATCATAGGTTTGGTGAACTTGTGCTCAGCTTCTTTTCATGTGATAAACATCCCACCACCCTTCAGTGAAAGAATGAAGATCAACAGAGAGGACCTCGCTGTGAGCAGGGTTCGAACCTGCGCGGGGAAACCCCATTGGATTTCGAGTCCAACGCCTTAACCTCTCGGCCATCACAGCTCCACCATCACAGGCTGGAGTTTACTTGCAATGACATGTAGGAAAAAGCGAAAACCCAGTAATGCTACAAACAAACCGATCTGGAAGATGTGAAGATGCGTTGCGGTGTTCACAGAAGCAAGCTTTGTGCTGTACAGTTCTCATCAGCATGCTTGTGTGAACAACCAGCACCTATTGTGACATGCCACCACGTTTGTCATGGTGACCGTACCAACTTCTGTGCATCTGGTCTGCAGTGCTTAAGAGAAGCCGCTGTGAACAGGGTTCGAACCTGCGCGGGGAAACCCCATTGGATTTCAAGTCCAACGCCTTAACCTCTCGGCCATCACAGCTGCTGCGAGGGGTGAAGTTCATTGTCTTAAAAGTTGTACACGGTCAGACAAGCCCTAACAGTTTCTTGAAGATGGTTCCCCCTCTGAGTTGAGTTATAGGTAGGGTTCAGTCGTTTTTTTAAATGGTGCTCGACTAGTATGTGGTCACCATCACGTTGAACTAGATCTGGCATGAAATAAGGCCAGCTCCTGCCTCCGATTATAGCATAATTTGAGTTCTAAAGCACCTGAAAAGCTCGGGTGTCCACAGAAATGAAATTAAGATTTTGAGCGGGGTTTAAACATGCTTTGGAAGACCCACTTGGATTTCGAGCACAAGAAACAAATGTCTTTCCCATTTCTGGTTGAATAGGAAATATTAAAATTTAAATGAACTGCCGACCTCTGATCTTCCCTTAGGATTTTGCGGCATCAATGGCAACTACCAGGCATGTGATTATACCTCTAGGATCATAGGTTTGGTGAACTTGTGCTCAGCTTCTTTTCATGTGATAAACATCCCACCACCCTTCAGTGAAAGAATGAAGATCAACAGAGAGGACCTCGCTGTGAGCAGGGTTCGAACCTGCGCGGGGAAACCCCATTGGATTTCGAGTCCAACGCCTTAACCTCTCGGCCATCACAGCTCCACCATCACAGGCTGGAGTTTACTTGCAATGACATGTAGGAAAAAGCGAAAACCCAGTAATGCTACAAACAAACCGATCTGGAAGATGTGAAGATGCGTTGCGGTGTTGACAGAAGCAAACTTTGTGCTGTACAGTTCTCATCAGCATGCTTGTGTGAACAACCAGCACCTATTGTGACATGCCACCACGTTTGTCATGGTGACCGTACCAACTTCTGTGCATCTGGTCTGCAGTGCTTAAGAGAAGCCGCTGTGAGCAGGGTTCGAACCTGCGCGGGGAAACCCCATTGGATTTCAAGTCCAACGCCTTAACCTCTCGGCCATCACAGCTGCTGCGAGGGGTGAAGTTCATTGTCTTAAAAGTTGTACACGGTCAGACAAGCCCTAACAGTTTCTTGAAGATGGTTCCCCCTCTGAGTTGAGTTATAGGTAGGGTTCAGTCGTTTTTTTAAATGGTGCTCGACTAGTATGTGGTCACCATCACGTTGAACTAGATCTGGCATGAAATAAGGCCAGCTCCTGCCTCCGATTATAGCATAATTTGAGTTCTAAAGCACCTGAAAAGCTCGGGTGTCAACAGAAATGAAATTAAGATTTTGAGCGGGGTTTAAACATGCTTTGGAAGACCCACTTGGATTTCGAGCACAAGAAACAAATGTCTTTCCCATTTCTGGTTGAATAGGAAATATTAAAATTTAAATGAACTGCCGACCTCTGATCTTCCCTTAGGATTTTGTGGCATCAATGGCAACTACCAGGCATGTGATTATACCTCTAGGATCATAGGTTTGGTGAACTTGTGCTAAGCTTCTTTTCATGTGATAAACATCCCACCACCCTTCAGTGAAAGAATGAAGATCAACAGAGAGGACCTCGCTGTGAGCAGGGTTCGAACCTGCGCGGGGAAACCCCATTGGATTTCGAGTCCAACGCCTTAACCTCTCGGCCATCACAGCTCCACCATCACAGGCTGGAGTTTACTTGCAATGACATGTAGGAAAAAGCGAAAACCCAGTAATGCTACAAACAAACCGATCTGGAAGATGTGAAGATGCGTTGCGGTGTTCACAGAAGCAAGCTTTGTGCTGTACAGTTCTCATCAGCATGCTTGTGTGAACAACCAGCACCTATTGTGACATGCCACCACGTTTGTCATGGTGACCGTACCAACTTCTGTGCATCTGGTCTGCAGTGCTTAAGAGAAGCCGCTGTGAGCAGGGTTCGAACCTGCGCGGGGAAACCCCATTGGATTTCAAGTCCAACGCCTTAACCTCTCGGCCATCACAGCTGCTGCGAGGGGTGAAGTTCATTGTCTTAAAAGTTGTACACGGTCAGACAAGCCCTAACAGTTTCTTGAAGATGGTTCCCCCTCTGAGTTGAGTTATAGGTAGGGTTCAGTCGTTTTTTTAAATGGTGCTCGACTAGTATGTGGTCACCATCACGTTGAACTAGATCTGGCATGAAATAAGGCCAGCTCCTGCCTCCGATTATAGCATAATTTGAGTTCTAAAGCACCTGAAAAGCTCGGGTGTCAACAGAAATGAAATTAAGATTTTGAGCGGGGTTTAAACATGCTTTGGAAGACCCACTTGGATTTCGAGCACAAGAAACAAATGTCTTTCCCATTTCTGGTTGAATAGGAAATATTAAAATTTAAATGAACTGCCGACCTCTGATCTTCCCTTAGGATTTTGCGGCATCAATGGCAACTACCAGGCATGTGATTATACCTCTAGGATCATAGGTTTGGTGAACTTGTGCTCAGCTTCTTTTCATGTGATAAACATCCCACCACCCTTCAGTGAAAGAATGAAGATCAACAGAGAGGACCTCGCTGTGAGCAGGGTTCGAACCTGCGCGGGGAAACCCCATTGGATTTCGAGTCCAACGCCTTAACCTCTCGGCCATCACAGCTCCACCATCACAGGCTGGAGTTTACTTGCAATGACATGTAGGAAAAAGCGAAAACCCAGTAATGCTACAAACAAACCGATCTGGAAGATGTGAAGATGCGTTGCGGTGTTGACAGAAGCAAACTTTGTGCTGTACAGTTCTCATCAGCATGCTTGTGTGAACAACCAGCACCTATTGTGACATGCCACCACGTTTGTCATGGTGACCGTACCAACTTCTGTGCATCTGGTCTGCAGTGCTTAAGAGAAGCCGCTGTGAGCAGGGTTCGAACCTGCGCGGGGAAACCCCATTGGATTTCAAGTCCAACGCCTTAACCTCTCGGCCATCACAGCTGCTGCGAGGGGTGAAGTTCATTGTCTTAAAAGTTGTACACGGTCAGACAAGCCCTAACAGTTTCTTGAAGATGGTTCCCCCTCTGAGTTGAGTTATAGGTAGGGTTCAGTCGTTTTTTTAAATGGTGCTCGACTAGTATGTGGTCACCATCACGTTGAACTAGATCTGGCATGAAATAAGGCCAGCTCCTGCCTCCGATTATAGCATAATTTGAGTTCTAAAGCACCTGAAAAGCTCGGGTGTCAACAGAAATGAAATTAAGATTTTGAGCGGGGTTTAAACATGCTTTGGAAGACCCACTTGGATTTCGAGCACAAGAAACAAATGTCTTTCCCATTTCTGGTTGAATAGGAAATATTAAAATTTAAATGAACTGCCGACCTCTGATCTTCCCTTAGGATTTTGCGGCATCAATGGCAACTACCAGGCATGTGATTATACCTCTAGGATCATAGGTTTGGTGAACTTGTGCTAAGCTTCTTTTCATGTGATAAACATCCCACCACCCTTCAGTGAAAGAATGAAGATCAACAGAGAGGACCTCGCTGTGAGCAGGGTTCGAACCTGCGCGGGGAAACCCCATTGGATTTCGAGTCCAACGCCTTAACCTGTCGGCCATCACAGCTCCACCATCACAGGCTGGAGTTTACTTGCAATGACATGTAGGAAAAAGCGAAAACCCAGTAATGCTACAAACAAACCGATCTGGAAGATGTGAAGATGCGTTGCGGTGTTCACATAAGCAAGCTTTGTGCTGTACAGTTCTCATCAGCATGCTTGTGTGAACAACCAGCACCTATTGTGACATGCCACCACGTTTGTCATGGTGACCGTACCAACTTCTGTGCATCTGGTCTGTAGTGCTTAACAGAAGCCGCTGTGAGCAGGGTTAGAACCTGCCTGGGGAAGCCCCATTGGATTTCAAGTCCAACGCCTTAACCTCTCGGCCATCACAGCTGCTGCGAGGGGTGAAGTTCATTGTCTTAAAAGTTGTACACGGTCAGACAAGCCCTAACAGTTTCTTGAAGATGGTTCCCCCTCTGAGTTGAGTTATAGGTAGGGTTCAGTCGTTTTTTTAAATGGTGCTCGACTAGTATGTGGTCACCATCACGTTGAACTAGATCTGGCATGAAATAAGGCCAGCTCCTGCCTCCGATTATAGCATAATTTGAGTTCTAAAGCACCTGAAAAGCTCGGGTGTCCACAGAAATGAAATTAAGATTTTGAGCGGGGTTTAAACATGCTTTGGAAGACCCACTTGGTTTTCGAGCACAAGAAACAAATGTCTTTCCCATTTCTGGTTGAATAGGAAATATTAAAATTTAAATGAACTGCCGACCTCTGATCTTCCCTTAGGATTTTGCGGCATCAATGGCAACTACCAGGCATGTGATTATACCTCTAGGATCATAGGTTTGGTGAACTTGTGCTCAGCTTCTTTTCATGTGATAAACATCCCACCACCCTTCAGTGAAAGAATGAAGATCAACAGAGAGGACCTCGCTGTGAGAAGGGTTCGAACCTGCGCGGGGAAACCCCATTGGATTTCGAGTCCAACGCCTTAACCTCTCGGCCATCACAGCTCCACCATCACAGGCTGGAGTTTACTTGCAATGACATGTAGGAAAAAGCGAAAACCCAGTAATGCTACAAACAAACCGATCTGGAAGATGTGAAGATGCGTTGCGGTGTTCACATAAGCAAGCTTTGTGCTGTACAGTTCTCATCAGCATGCTTGTGTGAACAACCAGCACCTATTGTGACATGCCACCACGTTTGTCATGGTGACCGTACCAACTTCTGTGCATCTGGTCTGCAGTGCTTAAGAGAAGCCGCTGTGAGCAGGGTTCGAACCTGCGCGGGGAAACCCCATTGGATTTCAAGTCCAACGCCTTAACCTCTCGGCCATCACAGCTGCTGCGAGGGGTGAAGTTCATTGTCTTAAAAGTTGTACACGGTCAGACAAGCCCTAACAGTTTCTTGAAGATGGTTCCCCCTCTGAGTTGAGTTATAGGTAGGGTTCAGTCGTTTTTTTAAATGGTGCTCGACTAGTATGTGGTCACCATCACGTTGAACTAGATCTGGCATGAAATAAGGCCAGCTCCTGCCTCCGATTATAGCATAATTTGAGTTCTAAAGCACCTGAAAAGCTCGGGTGTCCACAGAAATGAAATTAAGATTTTGAGCGGGGTTTAAACATGCTTTGGAAGACCCACTTGGATTTCGAGCACAAGAAACAAATGTCTTTCCCATTTCTGGTTGAATAGGAAATATTAAAATTTAAATGAACTGCCGACCTCTGATCTTCCCTTAGGATTTTGCGGCATCAATGGCAACTACCAGGCATGTGATTATACCTCTAGGATCATAGGTTTGGTGAACTTGTGCTCAGCTTCTTTTCATGTGATAAACATCCCACCACCCTTCAGTGAAAGAATGAAGATCAACAGAGAGGACCTCGCTGTGAGCAGGGTTCGAACCTGCGCGGGGAAACCCCATTGGATTTCGAGTCCAACGCCTTAACCTCTCGGCCATCACAGCTCCACCATCACAGGCTGGAGTTTACTTGCAATGACATGTAGGAAAAAGCGAAAACCCAGTAATGCTACAAACAAACCGATCTGGAAGATGTGAAGATGCGTTGCGGGTTTCACAGAAGCAAGCTTTGTGCTGTACAGTTCTCATCAGCATGCTTGTGTGAACAACCAGCACCTATTGTGACATGCCACCACGTTTGTCATGGTGACCGTACCAACTTCTGTGCATCTGGTCTGCAGTGCTTAAGAGAAGCCGCTGTGAGCAGGGTTCGAACCTGCGCGGGGAAACCCCATTGGATTTCAAGTCCAACGCCTTAACCTCTCGGCCATCACAGCTGCTGCGAGGGGTGAAGTTCATTGTCTTAAAAGTTGTACACGGTCAGACAAGCCCTAACAGTTTCTTGAAGATGGTTCCCCCTCTGAGTTGAGTTATAGGTAGGGTTCAGTCGTTTTTTTAAATGGTGCTCGACTAGTATGTGGTCACCATCACGTTGAACTAGATCTGGCATGAAATAAGGCCAGCTCCTGCCTCCGATTATAGCATAATTTGAGTTCTAAAGCACCTGAAAAGCTCGGGTGTCCACAGAAATGAAATTAAGATTTTGAGCGGGGTTTAAACATGCTTTGGAAGACCCACTTGGATTTCGAGCACAAGAAACAAATGTCTTTCCCATTTCTGGTTGAATAGGAAATATTAAAATTTAAATGAACTGCCGACCTCTGATCTTCCCTTAGGATTTTGCGGCATCAATGGCAACTACCAGGCATGTGATTATACCTCTAGGATCATAGGTTTGGTGAACTTGTGCTCAGCTTCTTTTCATGTGATAAACATCCCACCACCCTTCAGTGAAAGAATGAAGATCAACAGAGAGGACCTCGCTGTGAGCAGGGTTCGAACCTGCGCGGGGAAACCCCATTGGATTTCGAGTCCAACGCCTTAACCTCTCGGCCATCACAGCTCCACCATCACAGGCTGGAGTTTACTTGCAATGACATGTAGGAAAAAGCGAAAACCCAGTAATGCTACAAACAAACCGATCTGGAAGATGTGAAGATGCGTTGCGGGTTTCACAGAAGCAAGCTTTGTGCTGTACAGTTCTCATCAGCATGCTTGTGTGAACAACCAGCACCTATTGTGACATGCCACCACGTTTGTCATGGTGACCGTACCAACTTCTGTGCATCTGGTCTGCAGTGCTTAAGAGAAGCCGCTGTGAGCAGGGTTCGAACCTGCGCGGGGAAACCCCATTGGATTTCAAGTCCAACGCCTTAACCTCTCGGCCATCACAGCTGCTGCGAGGGGTGAAGTTCATTGTCTTAAAAGTTGTACACGGTCAGACAAGCCCTAACAGTTTCTTGAAGATGGTTCCCCCTCTGAGTTGAGTTATAGGTAGGGTTCAGTCGTTTTTTTAAATGGTGCTCGACTAGTATGTGGTCACCATCACGTTGAACTAGATCTGGCATGAAATAAGGCCAGCTCCTGCCTCCGATTATAGCATAATTTGAGTTCTAAAGCACCTGAAAAGCTCGGGTGTCCACAGAAATGAAATTAAGATTTTGAGCGGGGTTTAAACATGCTTTGGAAGACCCACTTGGATTTCGAGCACAAGAAACAAATGTCTTTCCCATTTCTGGTTGAATAGGAAATATTAAAATTTAAATGAACTGCCGACCTCTGATCTTCCCTTAGGATTTTGCGGCATCAATGGCAACTACCAGGCATGTGATTATACCTCTAGGATCATAGGTTTGGTGAACTTGTGCTCAGCTTCTTTTCATGTGATAAACATCCCACCACCCTTCAGTGAAAGAATGAAGATCAACAGAGAGGACCTCGCTGTGAGCAGGGTTCGAACCTGCGCGGGGAAACCCCATTGGATTTCGAGTCCAACGCCTTAACCTCTCGGCCATCACAGCTCCACCATCACAGGCTGGAGTTTACTTGCAATGACATGTAGGAAAAAGCGAAAACCCAGTAATGCTACAAACAAACCGATCTGGAAGATGTGAAGATGCGTTGCGGGTTTCACAGAAGCAAGCTTTGTGCTGTACAGTTCTCATCAGCATGCTTGTGTGAACAACCAGCACCTATTGTGACATGCCACCACGTTTGTCATGGTGACCGTACCAACTTCTGTGCATCTGGTCTGCAGTGCTTAAGAGAAGCCGCTGTGAGCAGGGTTCGAACCTGCGCGGGGAAACCCCATTGGATTTCAAGTCCAACGCCTCAACCTCTCGGCCATCACAGCTGCTGCGAGGGGTGAAGTTCATTGTCTTAAAAGTTGTACACGGTCAGACAAGCCCTAACAGTTTCTTGAAGATGGTTCCCCCTCTGAGTTGAGTTATAGGTAGGGTTCAGTCGTTTTTTTAAATGGTGCTCGACTAGTATGTGGTCACCATCACGTTGAACTAGATCTGGCATGAAATAAGGCCAGCTCCTGCCTCCGATTATAGCATAATTTGAGTTCTAAAGCACCTGAAAAGCTCGGGTGTCCACAGAAATGAAATTAAGATTTTGAGCGGGGTTTAAACATGCTTTGGAAGACCCACTTGGATTTCGAGCACAAGAAACAAATGTCTTTCCCATTTCTGGTTGAATAGGAAATATTAAAATTTAAATGAACTGCCGACCTCTGATCTTCCCTTAGGATTTTGCGGCATCAATGGCAACTACCAGGCATGTGATTATACCTCTAGGATCATAGGTTTGGTGAACTTGTGCTCAGCTTCTTTTCATGTGATAAACATCCCACCACCCTTCAGTGAAAGAATGAAGATCAACAGAGAGGACCTCGCTGTGAGCAGGGTTCGAACCTGCGCGGGGAAACCCCATTGGATTTCGAGTCCAACGCCTTAACCTCTCGGCCATCACAGCTCCACCATCACAGGCTGGAGTTTACTTGCAATGACATGTAGGAAAAAGCGAAAACCCAGTAATGCTACAAACAAACCGATCTGGAAGATGTGAAGATGCGTTGCGGTGTTCACAGAAGCAAGCTTTGTGCTGTACAGTTCTCATCAGCATGCTTGTGTGAACAACCAGCACCTATTGTGACATGCCACCACGTTTGTCATGGTGACCGTACCAACTTCTGTGCATCTGGTCTGCAGTGCTTAAGAGAAGCCGCTGTGAACAGGGTTCGAACCTGCGCGGGGAAACCCCATTGGATTTCAAGTCCAACGCCTTAACCTCTCGGCCATCACAGCTGCTGCGAGGGGTGAAGTTCATTGTCTTAAAAGTTGTACACGGTCAGACAAGCCCTAACAGTTTCTTGAAGATGGTTCCCCCTCTGAGTTGAGTTATAGGTAGGGTTCAGTCGTTTTTTTAAATGGTGCTCGACTAGTATGTGGTCACCATCACGTTGAACTAGATCTGGCATGAAATAAGGCCAGCTCCTGCCTCCGATTATAGCATAATTTGAGTTCTAAAGCACCTGAAAAGCTCGGGTGTCCACAGAAATGAAATTAAGATTTTGAGCGGGGTTTAAACATGCTTTGGAAGACCCACTTGGATTTCGAGCACAAGAAACAAATGTCTTTCCCATTTCTGGTTGAATAGGAAATATTAAAATTTAAATGAACTGCCGACCTCTGATCTTCCCTTAGGATTTTGCGGCATCAATGGCAACTACCAGGCATGTGATTATACCTCTAGGATCATAGGTTTGGTGAACTTGTGCTCAGCTTCTTTTCATGTGATAAACATCCCACCACCCTTCAGTGAAAGAATGAAGATCAACAGAGAGGACCTCGCTGTGAGCAGGGTTCGAACCTGCGCGGGGAAACCCCATTGGATTTCGAGTCCAACGCCTTAACCTCTCGGCCATCACAGCTCCACCATCACAGGCTGGAGTTTACTTGCAATGACATGTAGGAAAAAGCGAAAACCCAGTAATGCTACAAACAAACCGATCTGGAAGATGTGAAGATGCGTTGCGGTGTTGACAGAAGCAAACTTTGTGCTGTACAGTTCTCATCAGCATGCTTGTGTGAACAACCAGCACCTATTGTGACATGCCACCACGTTTGTCATGGTGACCGTACCAACTTCTGTGCATCTGGTCTGCAGTGCTTAAGAGAAGCCGCTGTGAGCAGGGTTCGAACCTGCGCGGGGAAACCCCATTGGATTTCAAGTCCAACGCCTTAACCTCTCGGCCATCACAGCTGCTGCGAGGGGTGAAGTTCATTGTCTTAAAAGTTGTACACGGTCAGACAAGCCCTAACAGTTTCTTGAAGATGGTTCCCCCTCTGAGTTGAGTTATAGGTAGGGTTCAGTCGTTTTTTTAAATGGTGCTCGACTAGTATGTGGTCACCATCACGTTGAACTAGATCTGGCATGAAATAAGGCCAGCTCCTGCCTCCGATTATAGCATAATTTGAGTTCTAAAGCACCTGAAAAGCTCGGGTGTCAACAGAAATGAAATTAAGATTTTGAGCGGGGTTTAAACATGCTTTGGAAGACCCACTTGGATTTCGAGCACAAGAAACAAATGTCTTTCCCATTTCTGGTTGAATAGGAAATATTAAAATTTAAATGAACTGCCGACCTCTGATCTTCCCTTAGGATTTTGTGGCATCAATGGCAACTACCAGGCATGTGATTATACCTCTAGGATCATAGGTTTGGTGAACTTGTGCTAAGCTTCTTTTCATGTGATAAACATCCCACCACCCTTCAGTGAAAGAATGAAGATCAACAGAGAGGACCTCGCTGTGAGCAGGGTTCGAACCTGCGCGGGGAAACCCCATTGGATTTCGAGTCCAACGCCTTAACCTCTCGGCCATCACAGCTCCACCATCACAGGCTGGAGTTTACTTGCAATGACATGTAGGAAAAAGCGAAAACCCAGTAATGCTACAAACAAACCGATCTGGAAGATGTGAAGATGCGTTGCGGTGTTCACAGAAGCAAGCTTTGTGCTGTACAGTTCTCATCAGCATGCTTGTGTGAACAACCAGCACCTATTGTGACATGCCACCACGTTTGTCATGGTGACCGTACCAACTTCTGTGCATCTGGTCTGCAGTGCTTAAGAGAAGCCGCTGTGAGCAGGGTTCGAACCTGCGCGGGGAAACCCCATTGGATTTCAAGTCCAACGCCTTAACCTCTCGGCCATCACAGCTGCTGCGAGGGGTGAAGTTCATTGTCTTAAAAGTTGTACACGGTCAGACAAGCCCTAACAGTTTCTTGAAGATGGTTCCCCCTCTGAGTTGAGTTATAGGTAGGGTTCAGTCGTTTTTTTAAATGGTGCTCGACTAGTATGTGGTCACCATCACGTTGAACTAGATCTGGCATGAAATAAGGCCAGCTCCTGCCTCCGATTATAGCATAATTTGAGTTCTAAAGCACCTGAAAAGCTCGGGTGTCAACAGAAATGAAATTAAGATTTTGAGCGGGGTTTAAACATGCTTTGGAAGACCCACTTGGATTTCGAGCACAAGAAACAAATGTCTTTCCCATTTCTGGTTGAATAGGAAATATTAAAATTTAAATGAACTGCCGACCTCTGATCTTCCCTTAGGATTTTGCGGCATCAATGGCAACTACCAGGCATGTGATTATACCTCTAGGATCATAGGTTTGGTGAACTTGTGCTCAGCTTCTTTTCATGTGATAAACATCCCACCACCCTTCAGTGAAAGAATGAAGATCAACAGAGAGGACCTCGCTGTGAGCAGGGTTCGAACCTGCGCGGGGAAACCCCATTGGATTTCGAGTCCAACGCCTTAACCTCTCGGCCATCACAGCTCCACCATCACAGGCTGGAGTTTACTTGCAATGACATGTAGGAAAAAGCGAAAACCCAGTAATGCTACAAACAAACCGATCTGGAAGATGTGAAGATGCGTTGCGGTGTTGACAGAAGCAAACTTTGTGCTGTACAGTTCTCATCAGCATGCTTGTGTGAACAACCAGCACCTATTGTGACATGCCACCACGTTTGTCATGGTGACCGTACCAACTTCTGTGCATCTGGTCTGCAGTGCTTAAGAGAAGCCGCTGTGAGCAGGGTTCGAACCTGCGCGGGGAAACCCCATTGGATTTCAAGTCCAACGCCTTAACCTCTCGGCCATCACAGCTGCTGCGAGGGGTGAAGTTCATTGTCTTAAAAGTTGTACACGGTCAGACAAGCCCTAACAGTTTCTTGAAGATGGTTCCCCCTCTGAGTTGAGTTATAGGTAGGGTTCAGTCGTTTTTTTAAATGGTGCTCGACTAGTATGTGGTCACCATCACGTTGAACTAGATCTGGCATGAAATAAGGCCAGCTCCTGCCTCCGATTATAGCATAATTTGAGTTCTAAAGCACCTGAAAAGCTCGGGTGTCAACAGAAATGAAATTAAGATTTTGAGCGGGGTTTAAACATGCTTTGGAAGACCCACTTGGATTTCGAGCACAAGAAACAAATGTCTTTCCCATTTCTGGTTGAATAGGAAATATTAAAATTTAAATGAACTGCCGACCTCTGATCTTCCCTTAGGATTTTGCGGCATCAATGGCAACTACCAGGCATGTGATTATACCTCTAGGATCATAGGTTTGGTGAACTTGTGCTAAGCTTCTTTTCATGTGATAAACATCCCACCACCCTTCAGTGAAAGAATGAAGATCAACAGAGAGGACCTCGCTGTGAGCAGGGTTCGAACCTGCGCGGGGAAACCCCATTGGATTTCGAGTCCAACGCCTTAACCTCTCGGCCATCACAGCTCCACCATCACAGGCTGGAGTTTACTTGCAATGACATGTAGGAAAAAGCGAAAACCCAGTAATGCTACAAACAAACCGATCTGGAAGATGTGAAGATGCGTTGCGGTGTTCACAGAAGCAAGCTTTGTGCTGTACAGTTCTCATCAGCATGCTTGTGTGAACAACCAGCACCTATTGTGACATGCCACCACGTTTGTCATGGTGACCGTACCAACTTCTGTGCATCTGGTCTGCAGTGCTTAAGAGAAGCCGCTGTGAGCAGGGTTCGAACCTGCGCGGGGAAACCCCATTGGATTTCAAGTCCAACGCCTTAACCTCTCGGCCATCACAGCTGCTGCGAGGGGTGAAGTTCATTGTCTTAAAAGTTGTACACGGTCAGACAAGCCCTAACAGTTTCTTGAAGATGGTTCCCCCTCTGAGTTGAGTTATAGGTAGGGTTCAGTCGTTTTTTTAAATGGTGCTCGACTAGTATGTGGTCACCATCACGTTGAACTAGATCTGGCATGAAATAAGGCCAGCTCCTGCCTCCGATTATAGCATAATTTGAGTTCTAAAGCACCTGAAAAGCTCGGGTGTCAACAGAAATGAAATTAAGATTTTGAGCGGGGTTTAAACATGCTTTGGAAGACCCACTTGGATTTCGAGCACAAGAAACAAATGTCTTTCCCATTTCTGGTTGAATAGGAAATATTAAAATTTAAATGAACTGCCGACCTCTGATCTTCCCTTAGGATTTTGCGGCATCAATGGCAACTACCAGGCATGTGATTATACCTCTAGGATCATAGGTTTGGTGAACTTGTGCTAAGCTTCTTTTCATGTGATAAACATCCCACCACCCTTCAGTGAAAGAATGAAGATCAACAGAGAGGACCTCGCTGTGAGCAGGGTTCGAACCTGCGCGGGGAAACCCCATTGGATTTCGAGTCCAACGCCTTAACCTCTCGGCCATCACAGCTCCACCATCACAGGCTGGAGTTTACTTGCAATGACATGTAGGAAAAAGCGAAAACCCAGTAATGCTACAAACAAACCGATCTGGAAGATGTGAAGATGCGTTGCGGTGTTCACAGAAGCAAGCTTTGTGCTGTACAGTTCTCATCAGCATGCTTGTGTGAACAACCAGCACCTATTGTGACATGCCACCACGTTTGTCATGGTGACCGTACCAACTTCTGGTCATCTGGTCTGCAGTGCTTAAGAGAAGCCGCTGTGAGCAGGGTTCGAACCTGCGCGGGGAAACCCCATTGGATTTCAAGTCCAACGCCTTAACCTCTCGGCCATCACAGCTGCTGCGAGGGGTGAAGTTCATTGTCTTAAAAGTTGTACACGGTCAGACAAGCCCTAACAGTTTCTTGAAGATGGTTCCCCCTCTGAGTTGAGTTATAGGTAGGGTTCAGTCGTTTTTTTAAATGGTGCTCGACTAGTATGTGGTCACCATCACGTTGAACTAGATCTGGCATGAAATAAGGCCAGCTCCTGCCTCCGATTATAGCATAATTTGAGTTCTAAAGCACCTGAAAAGCTCGGGTGTCAACAGAAATGAAATTAAGATTTTGAGCGGGGTTTAAACATGCTTTGGAAGACCCACTTGGATTTCGAGCACAAGAAACAAATGTCTTTCCCATTTCTGGTTGAATAGGAAATATTAAAATTTAAATGAACTGCCGACCTCTGATCTTCCCTTAGGATTTTGCGGCATCAATGGCAACTACCAGGCATGTGATTATACCTCTAGGATCATAGGTTTGGTGAACTTGTGCTAAGCTTCTTTTCATGTGATAAACATCCCACCACCCTTCAGTGAAAGAATGAAGATCAACAGAGAGGACCTCGCTGTGAGCAGGGTTCGAACCTGCGCGGGGAAACCCCATTGGATTTCGAGTCCAACGCCTTAACCTCTCGGCCATCACAGCTGCTGCGAGGGGTGAAGTTCATTGTCTTAAAAGTTGTACACGGTCAGACAAGCCCTAACAGTTTCTTGAAGATGGTTCCCCCTCTGAGTTGAGTTATAGGTAGGGTTCAGTCGTTTTTTTAAATGGTGCTCGACTAGTATGTGGTCACCATCACGTTGAACTAGATCTGGCATGAAATAAGGCCAGCTCCTGCCTCCGATTATAGCATAATTTGAGTTCTAAAGCACCTGAAAAGCTCGGGTGTCCACAGAAATGAAATTAAGATTTTGAGCGGGGTTTAAACATGCTTTGGAAGACCCACTTGGATTTCGAGCACAAGAAACAAATGTCTTTCCCATTTCTGGTTGAATAGGAAATATTAAAATTTAAATGAACTGCCGACCTCTGATCTTCCCTTAGGATTTTGCGGCATCAATGGCAACTACCAGGCATGTGATTATACCTCTAGGATCATAGGTTTGGTGAACTTGTGCTAAGCTTCTTTTCATGTGATAAACATCCCACCACCCTTCAGTGAAAGAATGAAGATCAACAGAGAGGACCTCCCTTTGAGCAGGGTTCGAACCTGCGCGGGGAAACCCCATTGGATTTCGAGTCCAACGCCTTAACCTCTCGGCCATCACAGCTGCTGCGAGGGGTGAAGTTCATTGTCTTAAAAGTTGTACACGGTCAGACAAGCCCTAACAGTTTCTTGAAGATGGTTCCCCCTCTGAGTTGAGTTATAGGTAGGGTTCAGTCGTTTTTTAAATGGTGCTCGACTAGTATGTGGTCACCATCACGTTGAACTAGATCTGGCATGAAATAAGGCCAGCTCCTGCCTCCGATTATAGCATAATTTGAGTTCTAAAGCACCTGAAAAGCTCGGGTGTCCACAGAAATGAAATTAAGATTTTGAGCGGGGTTTAAACATGCTTTGGAAGACCCACTTGGATTTCGAGCACAAGAAACCCCATTGGATTTCGAGTCCAACGCCTTAACCTCTCGGCCATCACAGCTCCACCATCACAGGCTGGAGTTTACTTGCAATGACATGTAGGAAAAAGCGAAAACCCAGTAATGCTACAAATAAACCGATCTGGAAGATGTGAAGATGCGTTGCTCACAGAAGCAAGCTTTGTGCTGTACAGTTCTCATCAGCATGCTTGTGTGAACAACCAGCACCTATTGTGACATGCCACCACGTTTGTCATGGTGACCGTACCAACTTCTGTGCATCTGGTCTGCAGTGCTTAAGAGAAGCCGCTGTGAGCAGGGTTCGAACCTGCGCGGGGAAACCCCATTGGATTTCAAGTCCAACGCCTTAACCTCTCGGCCATCACAGCTGCTGCGAGGGGTGAAGTTCATTGTCTTAAAAGTTGTACACGGTCAGACAAGCCCTAACAGTTTCTTGAAGATGGTTCCCCCTCTGAGTTGAGTTATAGGTAGGGTTCAGTCGTTTTTTTAAATGGTGCTCGACTAGTATGTGGTCACCATCACGTTGAACTAGATCTGGCATGAAATAAGGCCAGCTCCTGCCTCCGATTATAGCATAATTTGAGTTCTAAAGCACCTGAAAAGCTCGGGTGTCAACAGAAATGAAATTAAGATTTTGAGCGGGGTTTAAACATGCTTTGGAAGACCCACTTGGATTTCGAGCACAAGAAACAAATGTCTTTCCCATTTCTGGTTGAATAGGAAATATTAAAATTTAAATGAACTGCCGACCTCTGATCTTCCCTTAGGATTTTGCGGCATCAATGGCAACTACCAGGCATGTGATTATACCTCTAGGATCATAGGTTTGGTGAACTTGTGCTAAGCTTCTTTTCATGTGATAAACATCCCACCACCCTTCAGTGAAAGAATGAAGATCAACAGAGAGGACCTCGCTGTGAGCAGGGTTCGAACCTGCGCGGGGAAACCCCATTGGATTTCGAGTCCAACGCCTTAACCTCTCGGCCATCACAGCTGCTGCGAGGGGTGAAGTTCATTGTCTTAAAAGTTGTACACGGTCAGACAAGCCCTAACAGTTTCTTGAAGATGGTTCCCCCTCTGAGTTGAGTTATAGGTAGGGTTCAGTCGTTTTTTTAAATGGTGCTCGACTAGTATGTGGTCACCATCACGTTGAACTAGATCTGGCATGAAATAAGGCCAGCTCCTGCCTCCGATTATAGCATAATTTGAGTTCTAAAGCACCTGAAAAGCTCGGGTGTCCACAGAAATGAAATTAAGATTTTGAGCGGGGTTTAAACATGCTTTGGAAGACCCACTTGGATTTCGAGCACAAGAAACAAATGTCTTTCCCATTTCTGGTTGAATAGGAAATATTAAAATTTAAATGAACTGCCGACCTCTGATCTTCCCTTTGGATTTTGCGGCATCAATGGCAACTACCAGGCATGTGATTATACCTCTAGGATCATAGGTTTGGTGAACTTGTGCTCAGCTTCTTTTTATGTGATAAACATCCCACCACCCTTCAGTGAAAGAATGAAGATCAACAGAGAGGACCTCGCTGTGAGCAGGGTTCGAACCTGCGCGGGGAAACCCCATTGGATTTCGAGTCCAACGCCTTAACCTCTCGGCCATCACAGCTCCACCATCACAGGCTGGAGTTTACTTGCAATGACATGTAGGAAAAAGCGAAAACCCAGTAATTCTACAAACAAACCGATCTGGAAGATGTGAAGATGCGTTGCGGTGTTCACAGAAGCAAGCTTTGTGCTGTACAGTTCTCATCAGCATGCTTGTGTGAACAACCAGCACCTATTGTGACATGCCACCACGTTTGTCATGGTGACCGTACCAACTTCTGTGCATCTGGTCTGCAGTGCTTAAGAGAAGCCGCTGTGAGCAGGGTTCGAACCTGCGCGGGGAAACCCCATTGGATTTCGAGTCCAACGCCTTAACCTCTCGGCCATCACAGCTGCTGCGAGGGGTGAAGTTCATTGTCTTAAAAGTTGTACACGGTCAGACAAGCCCTAACAGTTTCTTGAAGATGGTTCCCCCTCTGAGTTGAGTTATAGGTAGGGTTCAGTCGTTTTTTTAAATGGTGCTCGACTAGTATGTGGTCACCATCACGTTGAACTAGATCTGGCATGAAATAAGGCCAGCTCCTGCCTCCGATTATAGCATAATTTGAGTTCTAAAGCACCTGAAAAGCTCGGGTGTCCACAGAAATGAAATTAAGATTTTGAGCGGGGTTTAAACATGCTTTGGAAGACCCACTTGGATTTCGAGCACAAGAAACAAATGTCTTTCCCATTTCTGGTTGAATAGGAAATATTAAAATTTAAATGAACTGCCGACCTCTGATCTTCCCTTAGGATTTTGCGGCATCAATGGCAACTACCAGGCATGTGATTATACCTCTAGGATCATAGGTTTGGTGAACTTGTGCTCAGCTTCTTTTCATGTGATAAACATCCCACCACCCTTCAGTGAAAGAATGAAGATCAACAGAGAGGACCTCGCTGTGAGAAGGGTTCGAACCTGCGCGGGGAAACCCCATTGGATTTCGAGTCCAACGCCTTAACATCTCGGCCATCACAGCTCCACCATCACAGGCTGGAGTTTACTTGCAATGACATGTAGGAAAAAGCGAAAACCCAGTAATGCTACAAACAAACCGATCTGGAAGATGTGAAGATGCGTTGCTCACAGAAGCAAGCTTTGTGCTGTACAGTTCTCATCAGCATGCTTGTGTGAACAACCAGCACCTATTGTGACATGCCACCACGTTTGTCATGGTGACCGTACCAACTTCTGTGCATCTGGTCTGCAGTGCTTAAGAGAAGCCGCTGTGAGCAGGGTTCGAACCTGCGCGGGGAAACCCCATTGGATTTCAAGTCCAACGCCTTAACCTCTCGGCCATCACAGCTGCTGCGAGGGGTGAAGTTCATTGTCTTAAAAGTTGTACACGGTCAGACAAGCCCTAACAGTTTCTTGAAGATGGTTCCCCCTCTGAGTTGAGTTATAGGTAGGGTTCAGTCGTTTTTTTAAATGGTGCTCGACTAGTATGTGGTCACCATCACGTTGAACTAGATCTGGCATGAAATAAGGCCAGCTCCTGCCTCCGATTATAGCATAATTTGAGTTCTAAAGCACCTGAAAAGCTCGGGTGTCCACAGAAATGAAATTAAGATTTTGAGCGGGGTTTAAACATGCTTTGGAAGACCCACTTGGTTTTCGAGCACAAGAAACAAATGTCTTTCCCATTTCTGGTTGAATAGGAAATATTAAAATTTAAATGAACTGCCGACCTCTGATCTTCCCTTAGGATTTTGCGGCATCAATGGCAACTACCAGGCATGTGATTATACCTCTAGGATCATAGGTTTGGTGAACTTGTGCTCAGCTTCTTTTCATGTGATAAACATCCCACCACCCTTCAGTGAAAGAATGAAGATCAACAGAGAGGACCTCGCTGTGAGAAGGGTTCGAACCTGCGCGGGGAAACCCCATTGGATTTCGAGTCCAACGCCTTAACCTCTCAGCCATCACAGCTCCACCATCACAGGCTGGAGTTTACTTGCAATGACATGTAGGAAAAAGCGAAAACCCAGTAATGCTACAAACAAACCGATCTGGAAGATGTGAAGATGCGTTGCGGTGTTCACATAAGCAAGCTTTGTGCTGTACAGTTCTCATCAGCATGCTTGTGTGAACAACCAGCACCTATTGTGACATGCCACCACGTTTGTCATGGTGACCGTACCAACTTCTGTGCATCTGGTCTGCAGTGCTTAAGAGAAGCCGCTGTGAGCAGGGTTCGAACCTGCGCGGGGAAACCCCATTGGATTTCAAGTCCAACGCCTTAACCTCTCGGCCATCACAGCTCCACCATCACAGGCTGGAGTTTACTTGCAATGACATGTAGGAAAAAGCGAAAACCCAGTAATGCTACAAACAAACCGATCTGGAAGATGTGAAGATGCGTTGCGGTGTTCACAGAAGCAAGCTTTGTTTGTCATGGTGACCGTACCAACTTCTGTGCATCTGGTCTGCAGTGCTTAAGAGAAGCCGCTGTGAGCAGGGTTCGAACCTGCGTGGGGAAACCCCATTGGATTTCAAGTCCAACGCCTTAACCTCTCGGCCATCACAGCTGCTGCGAGGGGTGAAGTTCATTGTCTTAAAAGTTGTACACGGTCAGACAAGCCCTAACAGTTTCTCGAAGATGGTTCCCCCTCTGAGTTGAGTTATAGGTAGGGTTCAGTCGTTTTTTTAAATGGTGCTCGAATAGTATGTGGTCACCATCACGTTGAACTAGATCTGGCATGAAATAAGGCCAGCTCCTGCCTCCGATTATAGCATAATTTGAGTTCTAAAGCACCTGAAAAGCTCGGGTGTCCACAGAAATGAAATTAAGATTTTGAGCGGGGTTTAAACATGCTTTGGAAGACCCACTTGGATTTCGAGCACAAGAAACAAATTTCTTTCCCATTTCTGGTTGAATAGGAAATATTAAAATTTAAATGAACTGCCGACCTCTGATCTTCCCTTAGGATTTTGCGGCATCAATGGCAACTACCAGGCATGTGATTATACCTCTAGGATCATAGGTTTGGTGAACTTGTGCTCAGCTTCTTTTCATGTGATAAACATCCCACCACCCTTCAGTGAAAGAATGAAGATCAACAGAGAGGACCTCGCTGTGAGCAGGGTTCTAACCTGCGCGGGGAAACCCCATTGGATTTCGAGTCCAACGCCTTAACCTCTCGGCCATCACAGCTCCACCATCACAGGCTGGAGTTTACTTGCAATGACATGTAGGAAAAAGCGAAAACCCAGTAATGCTACAAACAAACCGATCTGGAAGATGTGAAGATGCGTTGCGGTGTTCACAGAAGCAAGCTTTGTGCTGTACAGTTCTCATCAGCATGCTTGTGTGAACAACCAGCACCTATTGTGACATGCCACCACGTTTGTCATGGTGACCGTACCAACTTCTGTGCATCTGGTCTGCAGTGCTTAAGAGAAGCCGCTGTGAGCAGGGTTCGAACCTGCGCGGGGAAACCCCATTGGATTTCGAGTCCAACGCCTTAACCTCTCGGCCATCACAGCTGCTGCGAGGGGTGAAGTTCATTGTCTTAAAAGTTGTACACGGTCAGACAAGCCCTAACAGTTTCTTGAAGATGGTTCCCCCTCTGAGTTGAGTTATAGGTAGGGTTCAGTCGTTTTTTTAAATGGTGCTCGACTAGTATGTGGTCACCATCACGTTGAACTAGATCTGGCATGAAATAAGGCCAGCTCCTGCCTCCGATTATAGCATAATTTGAGTTCTAAAGCACCTGAAAAGCTCGGGTGTCCACAGAAATGAAATTAAGATTTTGAGCGGGGTTTAAACATGCTTTGGAAGACCCACTTGGATTTCGAGCACAAGAAACAAATGTCTTTCCCATTTCTGGTTGAATAGGAAATATTAAAATTTAAATGAACTGCCGACCTCTGATCTTCCCTTAGGATTTTGCGGCATCAATGGCAACTACCAGGCATGTGATTATACCTCTAGGATCATAGGTTTGGTGAACTTGTGCTCAGCTTCTTTTCATGTGATAAACATCCCACCACCCTTCAGTGAAAGAATGAAGATCAACAGAGAGGACCTCGCTGTGAGAAGGGTTCGAACCTGCGCGGGGAAACCCCATTGGATTTCGAGTCCAACGCCTTAACCTCTCGGCCATCACAGCTCCACCATCACAGGCTGGAGTTTACTTGCAATGACATGTAGGAAAAAGCGAAAACCCAGTAATGCTACAAACAAACCGATCTGGAAGATGTGAAGATGCGTTGCTCACAGAAGCAAGCTTTGTGCTGTACAGTTCTCATCAGCATGCTTGTGTGAACAACCAGCACCTATTGTGACATGCCACCACGTTTGTCATGGTGACCGTACCAACTTCTGTGCATCTGGTCTGCAGTGCTTAAGAGAAGCCGCTGTGAGCAGGGTTCGAACCTGCGCGGGGAAACCCCATTGGATTTCAAGTCCAACGCCTTAACCTCTCGGCCATCACAGCTGCTGCGAGGGGTGAAGTTCATTGTCTTAAAAGTTGTACACGGTCAGACAAGCCCTAACAGTTTCTTGAAGATGGTTCCCCCTCTGAGTTGAGTTATAGGTAGGGTTCAGTCGTTTTTTTAAATGGTGCTCGACTAGTATGTGGTCACCATCACGTTGAACTAGATCTGGCATGAAATAAGGCCAGCTCCTGCCTCCGATTATAGCATAATTTGAGTTCTAAAGCACCTGAAAAGCTCGGGTGTCCACAGAAATGAAATTAAGATTTTGAGCGGGGTTTAAACATGCTTTGGAAGACCCACTTGGTTTTCGAGCACAAGAAACAAATGTCTTTCCCATTTCTGGTTGAATAGGAAATATTAAAATTTAAATGAACTGCCGACCTCTGATCTTCCCTTAGGATTTTGCGGCATCAATGGCAACTACCAGGCATGTGATTATACCTCTAGGATCATAGGTTTGGTGAACTTGTGCTCAGCTTCTTTTCATGTGATAAACATCCCACCACCCTTCAGTGAAAGAATGAAGATCAACAGAGAGGACCTCGCTGTGAGAAGGGTTCGAACCTGCGCGGGGAAACCCCATTGGATTTCGAGTCCAACGCCTTAACCTCTCAGCCATCACAGCTCCACCATCACAGGCTGGAGTTTACTTGCAATGACATGTAGGAAAAAGCGAAAACCCAGTAATGCTACAAACAAACCGATCTGGAAGATGTGAAGATGCGTTGCGGTGTTCACATAAGCAAGCTTTGTGCTGTACAGTTCTCATCAGCATGCTTGTGTGAACAACCAGCACCTATTGTGACATGCCACCACGTTTGTCATGGTGACCGTACCAACTTCTGTGCATCTGGTCTGCAGTGCTTAAGAGAAGCCGCTGTGAGCAGGGTTCGAACCTGCGCGGGGAAACCCCATTGGATTTCAAGTCCAACGCCTTAACCTCTCGGCCATCACAGCTCCACCATCACAGGCTGGAGTTTACTTGCAATGACATGTAGGAAAAAGCGAAAACCCAGTAATGCTACAAACAAACCGATCTGGAAGATGTGAAGATGCGTTGCGGTGTTCACAGAAGCAAGCTTTGTTTGTCATGGTGACCGTACCAACTTCTGTGCATCTGGTCTGCAGTGCTTAAGAGAAGCCGCTGTGAGCAGGGTTCGAACCTGCGTGGGGAAACCCCATTGGATTTCAAGTCCAACGCCTTAACCTCTCGGCCATCACAGCTGCTGCGAGGGGTGAAGTTCATTGTCTTAAAAGTTGTACACGGTCAGACAAGCCCTAACAGTTTCTCGAAGATGGTTCCCCCTCTGAGTTGAGTTATAGGTAGGGTTCAGTCGTTTTTTTAAATGGTGCTCGAATAGTATGTGGTCACCATCACGTTGAACTAGATCTGGCATGAAATAAGGCCAGCTCCTGCCTCCGATTATAGCATAATTTGAGTTCTAAAGCACCTGAAAAGCTCGGGTGTCCACAGAAATGAAATTAAGATTTTGAGCGGGGTTTAAACATGCTTTGGAAGACCCACTTGGATTTCGAGCACAAGAAACAAATTTCTTTCCCATTTCTGGTTGAATAGGAAATATTAAAATTTAAATGAACTGCCGACCTCTGATCTTCCCTTAGGATTTTGCGGCATCAATGGCAACTACCAGGCATGTGATTATACCTCTAGGATCATAGGTTTGGTGAACTTGTGCTCAGCTTCTTTTCATGTGATAAACATCCCACCACCCTTCAGTGAAAGAATGAAGATCAACAGAGAGGACCTCGCTGTGAGCAGGGTTCTAACCTGCGCGGGGAAACCCCATTGGATTTCGAGTCCAACGCCTTAACCTCTCGGCCATCACAGCTCCACCATCACAGGCTGGAGTTTACTTGCAATGACATGTAGGAAAAAGCGAAAACCCAGTAATGCTACAAACAAACCGATCTGGAAGATGTGAAGATGCGTTGCGGTGTTCACAGAAGCAAGCTTTGTGCTGTACAGTTCTCATCAGCATGCTTGTGTGAACAACCAGCACCTATTGTGACATGCCACCACGTTTGTCATGGTGACCGTACCAACTTCTGTGCATCTGGTCTGCAGTGCTTAAGAGAAGCCGCTGTGAGCAGGGTTCGAACCTGCGCGGGGAAACCCCATTGGATTTCGAGTCCAACGCCTTAACCTCTCGGCCATCACAGCTGCTGCGAGGGGTGAAGTTCATTGTCTTAAAAGTTGTACACGGTCAGACAAGCCCTAACAGTTTCTTGAAGATGGTTCCCCCTCTGAGTTGAGTTATAGGTAGGGTTCAGTCGTTTTTTTAAATGGTGCTCGACTAGTATGTGGTCACCATCACGTTGAACTAGATCTGGCATGAAATAAGGCCAGCTCCTGCCTCCGATTATAGCATAATTTGAGTTCTAAAGCACCTGAAAAGCTCGGGTGTCCACAGAAATGAAATTAAGATTTTGAGCGGGGTTTAAACATGCTTTGGAAGACCCACTTGGATTTCGAGCACAAGAAACAAATGTCTTTCCCATTTCTGGTTGAATAGGAAATATTAAAATTTAAATGAACTGCCGACCTCTGATCTTCCCTTAGGATTTTGCGGCATCAATGGCAACTACCAGGCATGTGATTATACCTCTAGGATCATAGGTTTGGTGAACTTGTGCTCAGCTTCTTTTCATGTGATAAACATCCCACCACCCTTCAGTGAAAGAATGAAGATCAACAGAGAGGACCTCGCTGTGAGAAGGGTTCGAACCTGCGCGGGGAAACCCCATTGGATTTCGAGTCCAACGCCTTAACCTCTCGGCCATCACAGCTCCACCATCACAGGCTGGAGTTTACTTGCAATGACATGTAGGAAAAAGCGAAAACCCAGTAATGCTACAAACAAACCGATCTGGAAGATGTGAAGATGCGTTGCGGTGTTCACATAAGCAAGCTTTGTGCTGTACAGTTCTCATCAGCATGCTTGTGTGAACAACCAGCACCTATTGTGACATGCCACCACGTTTGTCATGGTGACCGTACCAACTTCTGTGCATCTGGTCTGCAGTGCTTAACAGAAGCCGCTGTGAGCAGGGTTCGAACCTGCGCGGGGAAGCCCCATTGGATTTCAAGTCCAACGCCTTAACCTCTCGGCCATCACAGCTGCTGCGAGGGGTGAAGTTCATTGTCTTAAAAGTTGTACACGGTCAGACAAGCCCTAACAGTTTCTTGAAGATGGTTCCCCCTCTGAGTTGAGTTATAGGTAGGGTTCAGTCGTTTTTTTAAATGGTGCTCGACTAGTATGTGGTCACCATCACGTTGAACTAGATCTGGCATGAAATAAGGCCAGCTCCTGCCTCCGATTATAGCATAATTTGAGTTCTAAAGCACCTGAAAAGCTCGGGTGTCCACAGAAATGAAATTAAGATTTTGAGCGGGGTTTAAACATGCTTTGGAAGACCCACTTGGTTTTCGAGCACAAGAAACAAATGTCTTTCCCATTTCTGGTTGAATAGGAAATATTAAAATTTAAATGAACTGCCGACCTCTGATCTTCCCTTAGGATTTTGCGGCATCAATGGCAACTACCAGGCATGTGATTATACCTCTAGGATCATAGGTTTGGTGAACTTGTGCTCAGCTTCTTTTCATGTGATAAACATCCCACCACCCTTCAGTGAAAGAATGAAGATCAACAGAGAGGACCTCGCTGTGAGAAGGGTTCGAACCTGCGCGGGGAAACCCCATTGGATTTCGAGTCCAACGCCTTAACCTCTCGGCCATCACAGCTCCACCATCACAGGCTGGAGTTTACTTGCAATGACATGTAGGAAAAAGCGAAAACCCAGTAATGCTACAAACAAACCGATCTGGAAGATGTGAAGATGCGTTGCGGTGTTCACATAAGCAAGCTTTGTGCTGTACAGTTCTCATCAGCATGCTTGTGTGAACAACCAGCACCTATTGTGACATGCCACCACGTTTGTCATGGTGACCGTACCAACTTCTGTGCATCTGGTCTGCAGTGCTTAAGAGAAGCCGCTGTGAGCAGGGTTCGAACCTGCGCGGGGAAACCCCATTGGATTTCAAGTCCAACGCCTTAACCTCTCGGCCATCACAGCTGCTGCGAGGGGTGAAGTTCATTGTCTTAAAAGTTGTACACGGTCAGACAAGCCCTAACAGTTTCTTGAAGATGGTTCCCCCTCTGAGTTGAGTTATAGGTAGGGTTCAGTCGTTTTTTTAAATGGTGCTCGACTAGTATGTGGTCACCATCACGTTGAACTAGATCTGGCATGAAATAAGGCCAGCTCCTGCCTCCGATTATAGCATAATTTGAGTTCTAAAGCACCTGAAAAGCTCGGGTGTCCACAGAAATGAAATTAAGATTTTGAGCGGGGTTTAAACATGCTTTGGAAGACCCACTTGGATTTCGAGCACAAGAAACAAATGTCTTTCCCATTTCTGGTTGAATAGGAAATATTAAAATTTAAATGAACTGCCGACCTCTGATCTTCCCTTAGGATTTTGCGGCATCAATGGCAACTACCAGGCATGTGATTATACCTCTAGGATCATAGGTTTGGTGAACTTGTGCTCAGCTTCTTTTCATGTGATAAACATCCCACCACCCTTCAGTGAAAGAATGAAGATCAACAGAGAGGACCTCGCTGTGAGAAGGGTTCGAACCTGCGCGGGGAAACCCCATTGGATTTCGAGTCCAACGCCTTAACCTCTCGGCCATCACAGCTCCACCATCACAGGCTGGAGTTTACTTGCAATGACATGTAGGAAAAAGCGAAAACCCAGTAATGCTACAAACAAACCGATCTGGGCTGCGTTTCCCGAAAGCCTTACGAGCGATGTTAAGTAGTACTTAAGCCTAAGTAGTACTCAACTTCACACTTAGGACCATCGTAGAGTTTACGGACCGTTTCCCGAAACCTTCCTTGGCCAAGAACCATCGTGGAATCACACGTAACTCTACGTGTGGTCCAGAGCACCCGTAGAGCTCTAAGATTGATCTTAACTGGCGTGGCACAGTGGAGACACCCAGAGGATGTGAAGTGAAAATAGGCTACGCGTGCCTGAAGATGTTGTCATAAGACATTATTCTTGTAACTATCATGCAACTACCATATAACTACCATGACATCATGTAGCTGACACAGCAGACCGACGGAAATAAAGAAGTAGCCCAAATTGCGCAAGGGCCTGGAATCAAATCAATATGATTGCAGCCACATACGTCAACTATATTTGATAGTAAGATTGTGCATAATGAAACGGTGATCCTACATGTGATTTGTATGTGCATTACATGAACGGGAGCGTTTCGAGGCAAGAGAAATATAGCCCAGAAGCGATATAAAGTCCGTCAAAACAAAAAGCTTGGAACATGACAGTTCCATGGGCATAACAAAAAGGGAGTGACGAAGACATTGTTGACGGGCAGTATTTAAAAACAGCAGGGATAGTGTGGCCTTGAACCTGATGAAAATCAAAATGACAGTAGGCCTATACTGTACGGCTTAATTCGCCTTATCACACTGCTGCAATCTTAAACTATATCAAAGACAGTCCTCATTTTCTGTAGGCATACTGTTTTTACGTCTCCCGTCTTGTCCCCCGATGCCTTCAAATAGCCTATATCCAGCGCCTTTAGCACAGCCGCACAAGGACAGTCACAGTAGGTGGGCTTATTTTGGACGTGTGCAGAAAACATGTAACAAAACATCTGAATACAGTGTCCTACATAGACTATTTAAATCAAATATATTTTTGTTTGTGTACTCAGACTGGTCAGAGATCTTTTTTGCTTACATTTGAATGAGATAAATTATAGATGAGAGATACGCAAACATTACAAGTTTTGTTTGTCTTTTAAAAATGTATTTTCTTGCATTGAAGCCAACTTTACCGTATGCCCAATGAAGTTCAAAGGAAAGCTCCAACGTCACTTAATAGCGCCAACTTTCAGCTCTAAGAACCATCTTAAGAGCAGGGCACGCGCGTTCACGTACGATCATGTTCGAGAAACGGTCCGTGAACACTGTAGAAACGTTCGTGGGATCAATCGTTTACGTTGCTCTTAAGGCTAAGATCCATCGTTATCGGGAAACGCAGCCCTGGAAGATGTGAAGATGCGTTGCGGTGTTCACAGAAGCAAGCTTTGTGCTGTACAGTTCTCATCAGCATGCTTGTGTGAACAACCAGCACCTATTGTGACATGCCACCACGTTTGTCATGGTGACCGTACCAACTTCTGTGCATCTGGTCTGCAGTGCTTAAGAGAAGCCGCTGTGAGCAGGGTTCGAACCTGCGCGGGGAAGCCCCATTGGATTTCAAGTCCAACGCCTTAACCTCTCGGCCATCACAGCTGCTGTGAGGGGTGAAGTTCATTGTCTTAAAAGTTGTACACGGTCAGACAAGCCCTAACAGTTTCTTGAAGATGGTTCCCCCTCTGAGTTGAGTTATAGGTAGGGTTCAGTCGTTTTTTTAAATGGTGCTCGACTAGTATGTGGTCACCATCACGTTGAACTAGATCTGGCATGAAATAAGGCCAGCTCCTGCCTCCGATTATAGCATAATTTGAGTTCTAAAGCACCTGAAAAGCTCGGGTGTCCACAGAAATGAAATTAAGATTTTGAGCGGGGTTTAAACATGCTTTGGAAGACCCACTTGGTTTTCGAGCACAAGAAACAAATGTCTTTCCCATTTCTGGTTGAATAGGAAATATTAAAATTTAAATGAACTGCCGACCTCTGATCTTCCCTTAGGATTTTGCGGCATCAATGGCAACTACCAGGCATGTGATTATACCTCTAGGATCATAGGTTTGGTGAACTTGTGCTCAGCTTCTTTTCATGTGATAAACATCCCACCACCCTTCAGTGAAAGAATGAAGATCAACAGAGAGGACCTCGCTGTGAGAAGGGTTCGAACCTGCGCGGGGAAACCCCATTGGATTTCAAGTCCAACGCCTTAACCTCTCGGCCATCACAGCTGCTGCGAGGGGTGAAGTTCATTGTCTTAAAAGTTGTACACGGTCAGACAAGCCCTAACAGTTTCTCGAAGATGGTTCCCCCTCTGAGTTGAGTTATAGGTAGGGTTCAGTCGTTTTTTTAAATGGTGCTCGACTAGTATGTGGTCACCATCACGTTGAACTAGATCTGGCATGAAATAAGGCCAGCTCCTGCCTCCGATTATAGCATAATTTGAGTTCTAAAGCACCTGAAAAGCTCGGGTGTCCACAGAAATGAAATTAAGATTTTGAGCGGGGTTTAAACATGCTTTGGAAGACCCACTTGGATTTCGAGCACAAGAAACAAATTTCTTTCCCATTTCTGGTTGAATAGGAAATATTAAAATTTAAATGAACTGCCGACCTCTGATCTTCCCTTAGGATTTTGCGGCATCAATGGCAACTACCAGGCATGTGATTATACCTCTAGGATCATAGGTTTGGTGAACTTGTGCTCAGCTTCTTTTCATGTGATAAACATCCCACCACCCTTCAGTGAAAGAATGAAGATCAACAGAGAGGACCTCGCTGTGAGCAGGGTTCTAACCTGCGCGGGGAAACCCCATTGGATTTCGAGTCCAACGCCTTAACCTCTCGGCCATCACAGCTCCACCATCACAGGCTGGAGTTTACTTGCAATGACATGTAGGAAAAAGCGAAAACCCAGTAATGCTACAAACAAACCGATCTGGAAGATGTGAAGATGCGTTGCGGTGTTCACAGAAGCAAGCTTTGTGCTGTACAGTTCTCATCAGCATGCTTGTGTGAACAACCAGCACCTATTGTGACATGCCACCACGTTTGTCATGGTGACCGTACCAACTTCTGTGCATCTGGTCTGCAGTGCTTAAGAGAAGCCGCTGTGAGCAGGGTTCGAACCTGCGCGGGGAAACCCCATTGGATTTCGAGTCCAACGCCTTAACCTCTCGGCCATCACAGCTGCTGCGAGGGGTGAAGTTCATTGTCTTAAAAGTTGTACACGGTCAGACAAGCCCTAACAGTTTCTTGAAGATGGTTCCCCCTCTGAGTTGAGTTATAGGTAGGGTTCAGTCGTTTTTTTAAATGGTGCTCGACTAGTATGTGGTCACCATCACGTTGAACTAGATCTGGCATGAAATAAGGCCAGCTCCTGCCTCCGATTATAGCATAATTTGAGTTCTAAAGCACCTGAAAAGCTCGGGTGTCCACAGAAATGAAATTAAGATTTTGAGCGGGGTTTAAACATGCTTTGGAAGACCCACTTGGATTTCGAGCACAAGAAACAAATGTCTTTCCCATTTCTGGTTGAATAGGAAATATTAAAATTTAAATGAACTGCCGACCTCTGATCTTCCCTTAGGATTTTGCGGCATCAATGGCAACTACCAGGCATGTGATTATACCTCTAGGATCATAGGTTTGGTGAACTTGTGCTCAGCTTCTTTTCATGTGATAAACATCCCACCACCCTTCAGTGAAAGAATGAAGATCAACAGAGAGAACCTCGCTGTGAGAAGGGTTCGAACCTGCGCGGGGAAACCCAATTGGATTTCGAGTCCAACGCCTTAACCTCTCGGCCATCACAGCTCCACCATCACAGGCTGGAGTTTACTTGCAATGACATGTAGGAAAAAGCGAAAACCCAGTAATGCTACAAACAAACCGATCTGGAAGATGTGAAGATGCGTTGCGGTGTTCACATAAGCAAGCTTTGTGCTGTACAGTTCTCATCAGCATGCTTGTGTGAACAACCAGCACCTATTGTGACATGCCACCACGTTTGTCATGGTGACCGTACCAACTTCTGTGCATCTGGTCTGCAGTGCTTAAGAGAATCCGCTGTGAGCAGGGTTCGAACCTGCGCGGGGAAACCCCATTGGATTTCAAGTCCAACGCCTTAACCTCTCGGCCATCACAGCTGCTGCGAGGGGTGAAGTTCATTGTCTTAAAAGTTGTACACGGTCAGACAAGCCCTAACAGTTTCTCGAAGATGGTTCCCCCTCTGAGTTGAGTTATAGGTAGGGTTCAGTCGTTTTTTTAAATGGTGCTCGACTAGTATGTGGTCACCATCACGTTGAACTAGATCTGGCATGAAATAAGGCCAGCTCCTGCTTCCGATTATAGCATAATTTGAGTTCTAAAGCACCTGAAAAGCTCGGGTGTCCACAGAAATGAAATTAAGATTTTGAGCGGGGTTTAAACATGCTTTGGAAGACCCACTTGGATTTCGAGCACAAGAAACAAATTTCTTTCCCATTTCTGGTTGAATAGGAAATATTAAAATTTAAATGAACTGCCGACCTCTGATCTTCCCTTAGGATTTTGCGGCATCAATGGCAACTACCAGGCATGTGATTATACCTCTAGGATCATAGGTTTGGTGAACTTGTGCTCAGCTTCTTTTCATGTGATAAACATCCCACCACCCTTCAGTGAAAGAATGAAGATCAACAGAGAGGACCTCGCTGTGAGCAGGGTTCTAACCTGCGCGGGGAAACCCCATTGGATTTCGAGTCCAACGCCTTAACCTCTCGGCCATCACAGCTCCACCATCACAGGCTGGAGTTTACTTGCAATGACATGTAGGAAAAAGCGAAAACCCAGTAATGCTACAAACAAACCGATCTGGAAGATGTGAAGATGCGTTGCGGTGTTCACAGAAGCAAGCTTTGTGCTGTACAGTTCTCATCAGCATGCTTGTGTGAACAACCAGCACCTATTGTGACATGCCACCACGTTTGTCATGGTGACCGTACCAACTTCTGTGCATCTGGTCTGCAGTGCTTAAGAGAAGCCGCTGTGAGCAGGGTTCGAACCTGCGCGGGGAAACCCCATTGGATTTCGAGTCCAACGCCTTAACCTCTCGGCCATCACAGCTGCTGCGAGGGGTGAAGTTCATTGTCTTAAAAGTTGTACACGGTCAGACAAGCCCTAACAGTTTCTTGAAGATGGTTCCCCCTCTGAGTTGAGTTATAGGTAGGGTTCAGTCGTTTTTTTAAATGGTGCTCGACTAGTATGTGGTCACCATCACGTTGAACTAGATCTGGCATGAAATAAGGCCAGCTCCTGCCTCCGATTATAGCATAATTTGAGTTCTAAAGCACCTGAAAAGCTCGGGTGTCCACAGAAATGAAATTAAGATTTTGAGCGGGGTTTAAACATGCTTTGGAAGACCCACTTGGATTTCGAGCACAAGAAACAAATGTCTTTCCCATTTCTGGTTGAATAGGAAATATTAAAATTTAAATGAACTGCCGACCTCTGATCTTCCCTTAGGATTTTGCGGCATCAATGGCAACTACCAGGCATGTGATTATACCTCTAGGATCATAGGTTTGGTGAACTTGTGCTCAGCTTCTTTTCATGTGATAAACATCCCACCACCCTTCAGTGAAAGAATGAAGATCAACAGAGAGGACCTCGCTGTGAGAAGGGTTCGAACCTGCGCGGGGAAACCCCATTGGATTTCGAGTCCAACGCCTTAACCTCTCGGCCATCACAGCTCCACCATCACAGGCTGGAGTTTACTTGCAATGACATGTAGGAAAAAGCGAAAACCCAGTAATGCTACAAACAAACCGATCTGGGCTGCGTTTCCCGAAAGCCTTACGAGCGATGTTAAGTAGTACTTAAGCCTAAGTAGTACTCAACTTCACACTTAGGACCATCGTAGAGTTTACGGACCGTTTCCCGAAACCTTCCTTGGCCAAGAACCATCGTGGAATCACACGTAACTCTACGTGTGGTCCAGAGCACCCGTAGAGCTCTAAGATTGATCTTAACTGGCGTGGCACAGTGGAGACACCCAGAGGATGTGAAGTGAAAATAGGCTACGCGTGCCTGAAGATGTTGTCATAAGACATTATTCTTGTAACTATCATGCAACTACCATATAACTACCATGACATCATGTAGCTGACACAGCAGACCGACGGAAATAAAGAAGTAGCCCAAATTGCGCAAGGGCCTGGAATCAAATCAATATGATTGCAGCCACATACGTCAACTATATTTGATAGTAAGATTGGGCATAATGAAACGGTGATCCTACATGTGATTTGTATGTGCATTACATGAACGGGAGCGTTTCGAGGCAAGAGAAATATAGCCCAGAAGCGATATAAAGTCCGTCAAAACAAAAAGCTTGGAACATGACAGTTCCATGGGCATAACAAAAAGGGAGTGGCGAAGACATTGTTGACGGGCAGTATTTAAAAACAGCAGGGATAGTGTGGCCTTGAACCTGATGAAAATCAAAATGACAGTAGGCCTATACTGTACGGCTTAATTCGCCTTATCACACTGCTGCAATCTTAAACTATATCAAAGACAGTCCTCATTTTCTGTAGGCATACTGTTTTTACGTCTCCCGTCTTGTCCCCCGATGCCTTCAAATAGCCTATATCCAGCGCCTTTAGCACAGCCGCACAAGGACAGTCACAGTAGGTGGGCTTATTTTGGACGTGTGCAGAAAACATGTAACAAAACATCTGAATACAGTGTCCTACATAGACTATTTAAATCAAATATATTTTTGTTTGTGTACTCAGACTGGTCAGAGATCTTTTTTGCTTACATTTGAATGAGATAAATTATAGATGAGAGATACGCAAACGTTACAAGTTTTGTTTGTCTTTTAAAAATGTATTTTCTTGCATTGAAGCCAACTTTACCGTATGCCCAATGAAGTTCAAAGGAAAGCTCCAACGTCACTTAATAGCGCCAACTTTCAGCTCTAAGAACCATCTTAAGAGCAGGGCACGCGCGTTCACGTACGATCATGTTCGAGAAACGGTCCGTGAACACTGTAGAAACGTTCGTGGGATCAATCGTTTACGTTGCTCTTAAGGCTAAGATCCATCGTTATCGGGAAACGCAGCCCTGGAAGATGTGAAGATGCGTTGCGGTGTTCACAGAAGCAAGCTTTGTGCTGTACAGTTCTCATCAGCATGCTTGTGTGAACAACCAGCACCTATTGTGACATGCCACCACGTTTGTCATGGTGACCGTACCAACTTCTGTGCATCTGGTCTGCAGTGCTTAAGAGAAGCCGCTGTGAGCAGGGTTCGAACCTGCGCGGGGAAGCCCCATTGGATTTCAAGTCCAACGCCTTAACCTCTCGGCCATCACAGCTGCTGCGAGGGGTGAAGTTCATTGTCTTAAAAGTTGTACACGGTCAGACAAGCCCTAACAGTTTCTCGAAGATGGTTCCCCCTCTGAGTTGAGTTATAGGTAGGGTTCAGTCGTTTTTTTAAATGGTGCTCGACTAGTATGTGGTCACCATCACGTTGAACTAGATCTGGCATGAAATAAGGCCAGCTCCTGCCTCCGATTATAGCATAATTTGAGTTCTAAAGCACCTGAAAAGCTCGGGTGTCCACAGAAATGAAATTAAGATTTTGAGCGGGGTTTAAACATGCTTTGGAAGACCCACTTGGATTTCGAGCACAAGAAACAAATGTCTTTCCCATTTCTGGTTGAATAGGAAATATTAAAATTTAAATGAACTGCCGACCTCTGATCTTCCCTTAGGATTTTGCGGCATCAATGGCAACTACCAGGCATGTGATTATTCCTCTAGGATCATAGGTTTGGTGAACTTCTGCTCAGCTTCTTTTCATGTGATAAACATCCCACCACCCTTCAGTGAAAGAATGAAGATCAACAGAGAGGACCTCGCTGTGAGAAGGGTTCGAACCTGCGCGGGGAAACCCCATTGGATTTCGAGTCCAACGCCTTAACCTCTCGGCCATCACAGCTCCACCATGACAGGCTGGAGTTTACTTGCAATGACATGTAGGAAAAAGCGAAAACCCAGTAATGCTACAAACAAACCGATCTGGAAGATGTGAAGATGCGTTGCGGTGTTCACAGAAGCAAGCTTTGTGCTGTACAGTTCTCATCAGCATGCTTGTGTGAACAACCAGCACCTATTGTGACATGCCACCACGTTTGTCATGGTGACCGTACCAACTTCTGTGCATCTGGTCTGTAGTGCTTAATAGAAGCCGCTGTGAGCAGGGTTCGAACCTGCGCGGGGAAGCCCCATTGGATTTCAAGTCCAACGCCTTAACCTCTCGGCCATCACAGCTGCTGCGAGGGGTGAAGTTCATTGTCTTAAAAGTTGTACACGGTCAGACAAGCCCTAACAGTTTCTTGAAGATGGTTCCCCCTCTGAGTTGAGTTATAGGTAGGGT
This sequence comes from Coilia nasus, assembly GCA_027475355.1. Classification (NCBI taxonomy): domain Eukaryota; kingdom Metazoa; phylum Chordata; class Actinopteri; order Clupeiformes; family Engraulidae; genus Coilia; species Coilia nasus. The sequence goes on from CM050200.1 coordinate 22,531,227, forward strand.
TCAGTCGTTTTTTTAAATGGTGCTCGACTAGTATGTGGTCACCATCACGTTGAACTAGATCTGGCATGAAATAAGGCCAGCTCCTGCCTCCGATTATAGCATAATTTGAGTTCTAAAGCACCTGAAAAGCTCGGGTGTCCACAGAAATGAAATTAAGATTTTGAGCGGGGTTTAAACATGCTTTGGAAGACCCACTTGGTTTTCGAGCACAAGAAACAAATGTCTTTCCCATTTCTGGTTGAATAGGAAATATTAAAATTTAAATGAACTGCCGACCTCTGATCTTCCCTTAGGATTTTGCGGCATCAATGGCAACTACCAGGCATGTGATTATACCTCTAGGATCATAGGTTTGGTGAACTTGTGCTCAGCTTCTTTTCATGTGATAAACATCCCACCACCCTTCAGTGAAAGAATGAAGATCAACAGAGAGGACCTCGCTGTGAGAAGGGTTCGAACCTGCGCGGGGAAACCCCATTGGATTTCGAGTCCAACGCCTTAACCTGTCGGCCATCACAGCTCCACCATCACAGGCTGGAGTTTACTTGCAATGACATGTAGGAAAAAGCGAAAACCCAGTAATGCTACAAACAAACCGATCTGGAAGATGTGAAGATGCGTTGCGGTGTTCACATAAGCAAGCTTTGTGCTGTACAGTTCTCATCAGCATGCTTGTGTGAACAACCAGCACCTATTGTGACATGCCACCACGTTTGTCATGGTGACCGTACCAACTTCTGTGCATCTGGTCTGTAGTGCTTAACAGAAGCCGCTGTGAGCAGGGTTAGAACCTGCGCGGGGAAGCCCCATTGGATTTCAAGTCCAACGCCTTAACCTCTCGGCCATCACAGCTGCTGCGAGGGGTGAAGTTCATTGTCTTAAAAGTTGTACACGGTCAGACAAGCCCTAACAGTTTCTTGAAGATGGTTCCCCCTCTGAGTTGAGTTATAGGTAGGGTTCAGTCGTTTTTTTAAATGGTGCTCGACTAGTATGTGGTCACCATCACGTTGAACTAGATCTGGCATGAAATAAGGCCAGCTCCTGCCTCCGATTATAGCATAATTTGAGTTCTAAAGCACCTGAAAAGCTCGGGTGTCCACAGAAATGAAATTAAGATTTTGAGCGGGGTTTAAACATGCTTTGGAAGACCCACTTGGTTTTCGAGCACAAGAAACAAATGTCTTTCCCATTTCTGGTTGAATAGGAAATATTAAAATTTAAATGAACTGCCGACCTCTGATCTTCCCTTAGGATTTTGCGGCATCAATGGCAACTACCAGGCATGTGATTATACCTCTAGGATCATAGGTTTGGTGAACTTGTGCTCAGCTTCTTTTCATGTGATAAACATCCCACCACCCTTCAGTGAAAGAATGAAGATCAACAGAGAGGACCTCGCTGTGAGAAGGGTTCGAACCTGCGCGGGGAAACCCCATTGGATTTCGAGTCCAACGCCTTAACCTCTCGGCCATCACAGCTCCACCATCACAGGCTGGAGTTTACTTGCAATGACATGTAGGAAAAAGCGAAAACCCAGTAATGCTACAAACAAACCGATCTGGAAGATGTGAAGATGCGTTGCGGTGTTCACATAAGCAAGCTTTGTGCTGTACAGTTCTCATCAGCATGCTTGTGTGAACAACCAGCACCTATTGTGACATGCCACCACGTTTGTCATGGTGACCGTACCAACTTCTGTGCATCTGGTCTGCAGTGCTTAAGAGAAGCCGCTGTGAGCAGGGTTCGAACCTGCGCGGGGAAACCCCATTGGATTTCAAGTCCAACGCCTTAACCTCTCGGCCATCACAGCTGCTGCGAGGGGTGAAGTTCATTGTCTTAAAAGTTGTACACGGTCAGACAAGCCCTAACAGTTTCTTGAAGATGGTTCCCCCTCTGAGTTGAGTTATAGGTAGGGTTCAGTCGTTTTTTTAAATGGTGCTCGACTAGTATGTGGTCACCATCACGTTGAACTAGATCTGGCATGAAATAAGGCCAGCTCCTGCCTCCGATTATAGCATAATTTGAGTTCTAAAGCACCTGAAAAGCTCGGGTGTCCACAGAAATGAAATTAAGATTTTGAGCGGGGTTTAAACATGCTTTGGAAGACCCACTTGGATTTCGAGCACAAGAAACAAATGTCTTTCCCATTTCTGGTTGAATAGGAAATATTAAAATTTAAATGAACTGCCGACCTCTGATCTTCCCTTAGGATTTTGCGGCATCAATGGCAACTACCAGGCATGTGATTATACCTCTAGGATCATAGGTTTGGTGAACTTGTGCTCAGCTTCTTTTCATGTGATAAACATCCCACCACCCTTCAGTGAAAGAATGAAGATCAACAGAGAGGACCTCGCTGTGAGCAGGGTTCGAACCTGCGCGGGGAAACCCCATTGGATTTCGAGTCCAACGCCTTAACCTCTCGGCCATCACAGCTCCACCATCACAGGCTGGAGTTTACTTGCAATGACATGTAGGAAAAAGCGAAAACCCAGTAATGCTACAAACAAACCGATCTGGAAGATGTGAAGATGCGTTGCGGGTTTCACAGAAGCAAGCTTTGTGCTGTACAGTTCTCATCAGCATGCTTGTGTGAACAACCAGCACCTATTGTGACATGCCACCACGTTTGTCATGGTGACCGTACCAACTTCTGTGCATCTGGTCTGCAGTGCTTAAGAGAAGCCGCTGTGAGCAGGGTTCGAACCTGCGCGGGGAAACCCCATTGGATTTCAAGTCCAACGCCTTAACCTCTCGGCCATCACAGCTGCTGCGAGGGGTGAAGTTCATTGTCTTAAAAGTTGTACACGGTCAGACAAGCCCTAACAGTTTCTTGAAGATGGTTCCCCCTCTGAGTTGAGTTATAGGTAGGGTTCAGTCGTTTTTTTAAATGGTGCTCGACTAGTATGTGGTCACCATCACGTTGAACTAGATCTGGCATGAAATAAGGCCAGCTCCTGCCTCCGATTATAGCATAATTTGAGTTCTAAAGCACCTGAAAAGCTCGGGTGTCCACAGAAATGAAATTAAGATTTTGAGCGGGGTTTAAACATGCTTTGGAAGACCCACTTGGATTTCGAGCACAAGAAACAAATGTCTTTCCCATTTCTGGTTGAATAGGAAATATTAAAATTTAAATGAACTGCCGACCTCTGATCTTCCCTTAGGATTTTGCGGCATCAATGGCAACTACCAGGCATGTGATTATACCTCTAGGATCATAGGTTTGGTGAACTTGTGCTCAGCTTCTTTTCATGTGATAAACATCCCACCACCCTTCAGTGAAAGAATGAAGATCAACAGAGAGGACCTCGCTGTGAGCAGGGTTCGAACCTGCGCGGGGAAACCCCATTGGATTTCGAGTCCAACGCCTTAACCTCTCGGCCATCACAGCTCCACCATCACAGGCTGGAGTTTACTTGCAATGACATGTAGGAAAAAGCGAAAACCCAGTAATGCTACAAACAAACCGATCTGGAAGATGTGAAGATGCGTTGCGGGTTTCACAGAAGCAAGCTTTGTGCTGTACAGTTCTCATCAGCATGCTTGTGTGAACAACCAGCACCTATTGTGACATGCCACCACGTTTGTCATGGTGACCGTACCAACTTCTGTGCATCTGGTCTGCAGTGCTTAAGAGAAGCCGCTGTGAGCAGGGTTCGAACCTGCGCGGGGAAACCCCATTGGATTTCAAGTCCAACGCCTTAACCTCTCGGCCATCACAGCTGCTGCGAGGGGTGAAGTTCATTGTCTTAAAAGTTGTACACGGTCAGACAAGCCCTAACAGTTTCTTGAAGATGGTTCCCCCTCTGAGTTGAGTTATAGGTAGGGTTCAGTCGTTTTTTTAAATGGTGCTCGACTAGTATGTGGTCACCATCACGTTGAACTAGATCTGGCATGAAATAAGGCCAGCTCCTGCCTCCGATTATAGCATAATTTGAGTTCTAAAGCACCTGAAAAGCTCGGGTGTCCACAGAAATGAAATTAAGATTTTGAGCGGGGTTTAAACATGCTTTGGAAGACCCACTTGGATTTCGAGCACAAGAAACAAATGTCTTTCCCATTTCTGGTTGAATAGGAAATATTAAAATTTAAATGAACTGCCGACCTCTGATCTTCCCTTAGGATTTTGCGGCATCAATGGCAACTACCAGGCATGTGATTATACCTCTAGGATCATAGGTTTGGTGAACTTGTGCTCAGCTTCTTTTCATGTGATAAAAATCCCACCACCCTTCAGTGAAAGAATGAAGATCAACAGAGAGGACCTCGCTGTGAGCAGGGTTCGAACCTGCGCGGGGAAACCCCATTGGATTTCGAGTCCAACGCCTTAACCTCTCGGCCATCACAGCTGCTGCGAGGGGTGAAGTTCATTGTCTTAAAAGTTGTACACGGTCAGACAAGCCCTAACAGTTTCTTGAAGATGGTTCCCCCTCTGAGTTGAGTTATAGGTAGGGTTCAGTCGTTTTTTTAAATGGTGCTCGACTAGTATGTGGTCACCATCACGTTGAACTAGATCTGGCATGAAATAAGGCCAGCTCCTGCCTCCGATTATAGCATAATTTGAGTTCTAAAGCACCTGAAAAGCTCGGGTGTCCACAGAAATGAAATTAAGATTTTGAGCGGGGTTTAAACATGCTTTGGAAGACCCACTTGGATTTCGAGCACAAGAAACAAATGTCTTTCCCATTTCTGGTTGAATAGGAAATATTAAAATTTAAATGAACTGCCGACCTCTGATCTTCCCTTAGGATTTTGCGGCATCAATGGCAACTACCAGGCATGTGATTATACCTCTAGGATCATAGGTTTGGTGAACTTGTGCTCAGCTTCTTTTCATGTGATAAACATCCCACCACCCTTCAGTGAAAGAATGAAGATCAACAGAGAGGACCTCGCTGTGAGAAGGGTTCGAACCTGCGCGGGGAAACCCCATTGGATTTCGAGTCCAACGCCTTAACATCTCGGCCATCACAGCTCCACCATCACAGGCTGGAATTTACTTGCAATGACATGTAGGAAAAAGCGAAAACCCAGTAATGCTACAAACAAACCGATCTGGAAGCTGTGAAGATGCGTTGCGGTGTTCACAGAAGCAAGCTTTGTGCTGTACAGTTCTCATCAGCATGCTTGTGTGAACAACCAGCACCTATTGTGACATGCCACCACGTTTGTCATGGTGACCGTACCAACTTCTGTGCATCTGGTCTGCAGTGCTTAAGAGAAGCCGCTGTGAGCAGGGTTCGAACCTGCGTGGGGAAACCCCATTGGATTTCGAGTCCAACGCCTTAACCTCTCGGCCATCACAGCTGCTGCGAGGCGTGAAGTTCATTGTCTTAAAAGTTGTACACGGTCAGACAAGCCCTAACAGTTTCTTGAAGATGGTTCCCCCTCTGAGTTGAGTTATAGGTAGGGTTCAGTCGTTTTTTTAAATGGTGCTCGACTAGTATGTGGTCACCATCACGTTGAACTAGATCTGGCATGAAATAAGGCCAGCTCCTGCCTCCGATTATAGCATAATTTGAGTTCTAAAGCACCTGAAAAGCTCGGGTGTCCACAGAAATGAAATTAAGATTTTGAGCGGGGTTTAAACATGCTTTGGAAGACCCACTTGGATTTCGAGCACAAGAAACAAATGTCTTTCCCATTTCTGGTTGAATAGGAAATATTAAAATTTAAATGAACTGCCGACCTCTGATCTTCCCTTAGGATTTTGCGGCATCAATGGCAACTACCAGGCATGTGATTATACCTCTAGGATCATAGGTTTGGTGAACTTGTGCTCAGCTTCTTTTCATGTGATAAACATCCCACCACCCTTCAGTGAAAGAATGAAGATCAACAGAGAGGACCTCGCTGTGAGCAGGGTTCAAACCTGCGCGGGGAAACCCCATTGGATTTCGAGTCCAACGCCTTAACCTCTCGGCCATCACAGCTCCACCATCACAGGCTGGAGTTTACTTGCAATGACATGTAGGAAAAAGCGAAAACCCAGTAATGCTACAAACAAACCGATCTGGAAGATGGCGTTGCGGTGTTCACAGAAGCAAGCTTTGTGCTGTACAGTTCTCATCAGCATGCTTGTGTGAACAACCAGCACCTATTGTGACATGCCACCACGTTTGTCATGGTGACCGTACCAACTTCTGTGCATCTGGTCTGCAGTGCTTAAGAGAAGCCGCTGTGAGCAGGGTTCGAACCTGCGCGGGGAAACCCCATTGGATTTCGAGTCCAACGCCTTAACCTCTCGGCCATCACAGCTGCTGCGAGGCGTGAAGTTCATTGTCTTAAAAGTTGTACACGGTCAGACAAGCCCTAACAGTTTCTTGAAGATGGTTCCCCCTCTGAGTTGAGTTATAGGTAGGGTTCAGTCGTTTTTTTAAATGGTGCTCGACTAGTATGTGGTCACCATCACGTTGAACTAGATCTGGCATGAAATAAGGCCAGCTCCTGCCTCCGATTATAGCATAATTTGAGTTCTAAAGCACCTGAAAAGCTCGGGTGTCCACAGAAATGAAATTAAGATTTTGAGCGGGGTTTAAACATGCTTTGGAAGACCCACTTGGATTTCGAGCACAAGAAACAAATGTCTTTCCCATTTCTGGTTGAATAGGAAATATTAAAATTTAAATGAACTGCCGACCTCTGATCTTCCCTTAGGATTTTGCGGCATCAATGGCAACTACGAGGCATGTTATTATACCTCTAGGATCATAGGTTTGGTGAACTTGTGCTCAGCTTCTTTTCATGTGATAAACATCCCACCACCCTTCAGTGAAAGAATGAAGATCAACAGAGAGGACCTCGCTGTGAGCAGGGTTCAAACCTGCGCGGGTAAACCCCATTGGATTTCAAGTCCAACGCCTTAACCTCTCGGCCATCACAGCTGCTGCGAGGGGTGAAGTTCATTGTCTTAAAAGTTGTACACGGTCAGACAAGCCCTAACAGTTTCTTGAAGATGGTTCCCCCTCTGAGTTGAGTTATAGGTAGGGTTCAGTCATTTTTTAAATGGTGCTCGACTAGTATGTGGTCACCATCACGTTGAACTAGATCTGGCATGAAATAAGGCCAGCTCCTGCCTCCGATTATAGCATAATTTGAGTTCTAAAGCACCTGAAAAGCTCGGGTGTCCACAGAAATGAAATTAAGATTTTTAGCGTGGTTTAAACATGCTTTGGAAGACCCACTTGGATTTCGAGCACAAGAAACAAATGTCTTTCCCATTTCTGGTTGAATAGGAAATATTAAAATTTAAATGAACTGCCGACCTCTGATCTTCCCTTAGGATTTTGCGGCATCAATGGCAACTACCAGGCATGTGATTATACCTCTAGGATCATAGGTTTGGTGAACTTGTGCTCAGCTTCTTTTCATGTGATAAACATCCCACCACCCTTCAGTGAAAGAATGAAGATCAACAGAGAGGACCTCGCTGTGAGCAGGGTTCGAACCTGCGCGGGGAAACCCCATTGGATTTCAAGTCCAACGCCTTAACCTCTCGGCCATCACAGCTGCTGCGAGGGGTGAAGTTCATTGTCTTAAAAGTTGTACACGGTCAGACAAGCCCTAACAGTTTCTTGAAGATGGTTCCCCCTCTGAGTTGAGTTATAGGTAGGGTTCAGTCGTTTTTTTAAATGGTGCTCGACTAGTATGTGGTCACCATCACGTTGAACTAGATCTGGCATGAAATAAGGCCAGCTCCTGCCTCCGATTATAGCATAATTTGAGTTCTAAAGCACCTGAAAAGCTCGGGTGTCCACAGAAATGAAATTAAGATTTTGAGCGGGGTTTAAACATGCTTTGGAAGACCCACTTGGATTTCGAGCACAAGAAACAAATGTCTTTCCCATTTCTGGTTGAATAGGAAATATTAAAATTTAAATGAACTGCCGACCTCTGATCTTCCCTTAGGATTTTGCGGCATCAATGGCAACTACCAGGCATGTGATTATACCTCTAGGATCATAGGTTTGGTGAACTTGTGCTCAGCTTCTTTTCATGTGATAAACATCCCACCACCCTTCAGTGAAAGAATGAAGATCAACAGAGAGGACCTCGCTGTGAGAAGGGTTCGAACCTGCGCGGGGAAACCCCATTGGATTTCGAGTCCAACGCCTTAACATCTCGGCCATCACAGCTCCACCATCACAGGCTGGAATTTACTTGCAATGACATGTAGGAAAAAGCGAAAACCCAGTAATGCTACAAACAAACCGATCTGGAAGCTGTGAAGATGCGTTGCGGTGTTCACAGAAGCAAGCTTTGTGCTGTACAGTTCTCATCAGCATGCTTGTGTGAACAACCAGCACCTATTGTGACATGCCACCACGTTTGTCATGGTGACCGTACCAACTTCTGTGCATCTGGTCTGCAGTGCTTAAGAGAAGCCGCTGTGAGCAGGGTTCGAACCTGCGTGGGGAAACCCCATTGGATTTCGAGTCCAACGCCTTAACCTCTCGGCCATCACAGCTGCTGCGAGGCGTGAAGTTCATTGTCTTAAAAGTTGTACACGGTCAGACAAGCCCTAACAGTTTCTTGAAGATGGTTCCCCCTCTGAGTTGAGTTATAGGTAGGGTTCAGTCGTTTTTTTAAATGGTGCTCGACTAGTATGTGGTCACCATCACGTTGAACTAGATCTGGCATGAAATAAGGCCAGCTCCTGCCTCCGATTATAGCATAATTTGAGTTCTAAAGCACCTGAAAAGCTTGGGTGTCCACAGAAATGAAATTAAGATTTTGAGCGGGGTTTAAACATGCTTTGGAAGACCCACTTGGATTTCGAGCACAAGAAACAAATGTCTTTCCCATTTCTGGTTGAATAGGAAATATTAAAATTTAAATGAACTGCCGACCTCTGATCTTCCCTTAGGATTTTGCGGCATCAATGGCAACTACCAGGCATGTGATTATACCTCTAGGATCATAGGTTTGGTGAACTTGTGCTCAGCTTCTTTTCATGTGATAAACATCCCACCACCCTTCAGTGAAAGAATGAAGATCAACAGAGAGGACCTCGCTGTGAGCAGGGTTCAAACCTGCGCGGGGAAACCCCATTGGATTTCGAGTCCAACGCCTTAACCTCTCGGCCATCACAGCTCCACCATCACAGGCTGGAGTTTACTTGCAATGACATGTAGGAAAAAGCGAAAACCCAGTAATGCTACAAACAAACCGATCTGGAAGATGGCGTTGCGGTGTTCACAGAAGCAAGCTTTGTGCTGTACAGTTCTCATCAGCATGCTTGTGTGAACAACCAGCACCTATTGTGACATGCCACCACGTTTGTCATGGTGACCGTACCAACTTCTGTGCATCTGGTCTGCAGTGCTTAAGAGAAGCCGCTGTGAGCAGGGTTCGAACCTGCGCGGGGAAACCCCATTGGATTTCGAGTCCAACGCCTTAACCTCTCGGCCATCACAGCTGCTGCGAGGGGTGAAGTTCATTGTCTTAAAAGTTGTACACGGTCAGACAAGCCCTAACAGTTTCTTGAAGATGGTTCCCCCTCTGAGTTGAGTTATAGGTAGGGTTCAGTCGTTTTTTTAAATGGTGCTCGACTAGTATGTGGTCACCATCACGTTGAACTAGATCTGGCATGAAATAAGGCCAGCTCCTGCCTCCGATTATAGCATAATTTGAGTTCTAAAGCACCTGAAAAGCTCGGGTGTCCACAGAAATGAAATTAAGATTTTGAGCGGGGTTTAAACATGCTTTGGAAGACCCACTTGGATTTCGAGCACAAGAAACAAATGTCTTTCCCATTTCTGGTTGAATAGGAAATATTAAAATTTAAATGAACTGCCGACCTCTGATCTTCCCTTAGGATTTTGCGGCATCAATGGCAACTACGAGGCATGTTATTATACCTCTAGGATCATAGGTTTGGTGAACTTGTGCTCAGCTTCTTTTCATGTGATAAACATCCCACCACCCTTCAGTGAAAGAATGAAGATCAACAGAGAGGACCTCGCTGTGAGCAGGGTTCAAACCTGCGCGGGGAAACCCCATTGGATTTCAAGTCCAACGCCTTAACCTCTCGGCCATCACAGCTGCTGCGAGGGGTGAAGTTCATTGTCTTAAAAGTTGTACACGGTCAGACAAGCCCTAACAGTTTCTTGAAGATGGTTCCCCCTCTGAGTTGAGTTATAGGTAGGGTTCAGTCATTTTTTAAATGGTGCTCGACTAGTATGTGGTCACCATCACGTTGAACTAGATCTGGCATGAAATAAGGCCAGCTCCTGCCTCCGATTATAGCATAATTTGAGTTCTAAAGCACCTGAAAAGCTCGGGTGTCCACAGAAATGAAATTAAGATTTTTAGCGTGGTTTAAACATGCTTTGGAAGACCCACTTGGATTTCGAGCACAAGAAACAAATGTCTTTCCCATTTCTGGTTGAATAGGAAATATTAAAATTTAAATGAACTGCCGACCTCTGATCTTCCCTTAGGATTTTGCGGCATCAATGGCAACTACCAGGCATGTGATTATACCTCTAGGATCATAGGTTTGGTGAACTTGTGCTCAGCTTCTTTTCATGTGATAAACATCCCACCACCCTTCAGTGAAAGAATGAAGATCAACAGAGAGGACCTCGCTGTGAGCAGGGTTCGAACCTGCGCGGGGAAACCCCATTGGATTTCAAGTCCAACGCCTTAACCTCTCGGCCATCACAGCTGCTGCGAGGGGTGAAGTTCATTGTCTTAAAAGTTGTACACGGTCAGACAAGCCCTAACAGTTTCTTGAAGATGGTTCCCCCTCTGAGTTGAGTTATAGGTAGGGTTCAGTCGTTTTTTTAAATGGTGCTCGACTAGTATGTGGTCACCATCACGTTGAACTAGATCTGGCATGAAATAAGGCCAGCTCCTGCCTCCGATTATAGCATAATTTGAGTTCTAAAGCACCTGAAAAGCTCGGGTGTCCACAGAAATGAAATTAAGATTTTGAGCGGGGTTTAAACATGCTTTGGAAGACCCACTTGGATTTCGAGCACAAGAAACAAATGTCTTTCCCATTTCTGGTTGAATAGGAAATATTAAAATTTAAATGAACTGCCGACCTCTGATCTTCCCTTAGGATTTTGCGGCATCAATGGCAACTACCAGGCATGTGATTATACCTCTAGGATCATAGGTTTGGTGAACTTGTGCTCAGCTTCTTTTCATGTGATAAACATCCCACCACCCTTCAGTGAAAGAATGAAGATCAACAGAGAGGACCTCGCTGTGAGCAGGGTTCAAACCTGCGCGGGGAAACCCCATTGGATTTCGAGTCCAACGCCTTAACCTCTCGGCCATCACAGCTCCACCATCACAGGCTGGAGTTTACTTGCAATGACATGTAGGAAAAAGCGAAAACCCAGTAATGCTACAAACAAACCGATCTGGAAGATGGCGTTGCGGTGTTCACAGAAGCAAGCTTTGTGCTGTACAGTTCTCATCAGCATGCTTGTGTGAATAACCAGCACCTATTGTGACATGCCACCACGTTTGTCATGGTGACCGTACCAACTTCTGTGCATCTGGTCTGCAGTGCTTAAGAGAAGCCGCTGTGAGCAGGGTTCGAACCTGCGCGGGGAAACCCCATTGGATTTCGAGTCCAACGCCTTAACCTCTCGGCCATCACAGCTGCTGCGAGGGGTGAAGTTCATTGTCTTAAAAGTTGTACACGGTCAGACAAGCCCTAACAGTTTCTTGAAGATGGTTCCCCCTCTGAGTTGAGTTATAGGTAGGGTTCAGTCGTTTTTTTAAATGGTGCTCGACTAGTATGTGGTCACCATCACGTTGAACTAGATCTGGCATGAAATAAGGCCAGCTCCTGCCTCCGATTATAGCATAATTTGAGTTCTAAAGCACCTGAAAAGCTTGGGTGTCCACAGAAATGAAATTAAGATTTTGAGCGGGGTTTAAACATGCTTTGGAAGACCCACTTGGATTTCGAGCACAAGAAACAAATGTCTTTCCCATTTCTGGTTGAATAGGAAATATTAAAATTTAAATGAACTGCCGACCTCTGATCTTCCCTTAGGATTTTGCGGCATCAATGGCAACTACCAGGCATGTGATTATACCTCTAGGATCATAGGTTTGGTGAACTTGTGCTCAGCTTCTTTTCATGTGATAAACATCCCACCACCCTTCAGTGAAAGAATGAAGATCAACAGAGAGGACCTCGCTGTGAGCAGGGTTCAAACCTGCGCGGGGAAACCCCATTGGATTTCGAGTCCAACGCCTTAACCTCTCGGCCATCACAGCTCCACCATCACAGGCTGGAGTTTACTTGCAATGACATGTAGGAAAAAGCGAAAACCCAGTAATGCTACAAACAAACCGATCTGGAAGATGGCGTTGCGGTGTTCACAGAAGCAAGCTTTGTGCTGTACAGTTCTCATCAGCATGCTTGTGTGAACAACCAGCACCTATTGTGACATGCCACCACGTTTGTCATGGTGACCGTACCAACTTCTGTGCATCTGGTCTGCAGTGCTTAAGAGAAGCCGCTGTGAGCAGGGTTCGAACCTGCGCGGGGAAACCCCATTGGATTTCGAGTCCAACGCCTTAACCTCTCGGCCATCACAGCTGCTGCGAGGGGTGAAGTTCATTGTCTTAAAAGTTGTACACGGTCAGACAAGCCCTAACAGTTTCTTGAAGATGGTTCCCCCTCTGAGTTGAGTTATAGGTAGGGTTCAGTCGTTTTTTTAAATGGTGCTCGACTAGTATGTGGTCACCATCACGTTGAACTAGATCTGGCATGAAATAAGGCCAGCTCCTGCCTCCGATTATAGCATAATTTGAGTTCTAAAGCACCTGAAAAGCTCGGGTGTCCACAGAAATGAAATTAAGATTTTTAGCGTGGTTTAAACATGCTTTGGAAGACCCACTTGGATTTCGAGCACAAGAAACAAATGTCTTTCCCATTTCTGGTTGAATAGGAAATATTAAAATTTAAATGAACTGCCGACCTCTGATCTTCCCTTAGGATTTTGCGGCATCAATGGCAACTACGAGGCATGTTATTATACCTCTAGGATCATAGGTTTGGTGAACTTGTGCTCAGCTTCTTTTCATGTGATAAACATCCCACCACCCTTCAGTGAAAGAATGAAGATCAACAGAGAGGACCTCGCTGTGAGCAGGGTTCGAACCTGCGCGGGGAAACCCCATTGGATTTCAAGTCCAACGCCTTAACCTCTCGGCCATCACAGCTGCTGCGAGGGGTGAAGTTCATTGTCTTAAAAGTTGTACACGGTCAGACAAGCCCTAACAGTTTCTTGAAGATGGTTCCCCCTCTGAGTTGAGTTATAGGTAGGGTTCAGTCATTTTTTAAATGGTGCTCGACTAGTATGTGGTCACCATCACGTTGAACTAGATCTGGCATGAAATAAGGCCAGCTCCTGCCTCCGATTATAGCATAATTTGAGTTCTAAAGCACCTGAAAAGCTCGGGTGTCCACAGAAATGAAATTAAGATTTTGAGCGGGGTTTAAACATGCTTTGGAAGACCCACTTGGATTTCGAGCACAAGAAACAAATGTCTTTCCCATTTCTGGTTGAATAGGAAATATTAAAATTTAAATGAACTGCCGACCTCTGATCTTCCCTTAGGATTTTGCGGCATCAATGGCAACTACCAGGCATGTGATTATACCTCTAGGATCATAGGTTTGGTGAACTTGTGCTCAGCTTCTTTTCATGTGATAAACATCCCACCACCCTTCAGTGAAAGAATGAAGATCAACAGAGAGGACCTCGCTGTGAGCAGGGTTCGAACCTGCGCGGGGAAACCCCATTGGATTTCAAGTCCAACGCCTTAACCTCTCGGCCATCACAGCTGCTGCGAGGGGTGAAGTTCATTGTCTTAAAAGTTGTACACGGTCAGACAAGCCCTAACAGTTTCTTGAAGATGGTTCCCCCTCTGAGTTGAGTTATAGGTAGGGTTCAGTCGTTTTTTTAAATGGTGCTCGACTAGTATGTGGTCACCATCACGTTGAACTAGATCTGGCATGAAATAAGGCCAGCTCCTGCCTCCGATTATAGCATAATTTGAGTTCTAAAGCACCTGAAAAGCTCGGGTGTCCACAGAAATGAAATTAAGATTTTGAGCGGGGTTTAAACATGCTTTGGAAGACCCACTTGGATTTCGAGCACAAGAAACCCCATTGGATTTCGAGTCCAACGCCTTAACCTCTCGGCCATCACAGCTCCACCATCACAGGCTGGAGTTTACTTGCAATGACATGTAGGAAAAAGCGAAAACCCAGTAATGCTACAAACAAACCGATCTGGAAGATGTGAAGATGCGTTGCGGTGTTCACAGAAGCAAGCTTTGTGCTGTACAGTTCTCATCAGCATGCTTGTGTGAACAACCAGCACCTATTGTGACATGCCACCACGTTTGTCATGGTGACCGTACCAACTTCTGTGCATCTGGTCTGCAGTGCTTAAGAGAAGCCGCTGTGAGCAGGGTTCGAACCTGCGCGGGGAAACCTCATTGGATTTCAAGTCCAACGCCTTAACCTCTCGGCCAAAAATGGGGCAAAAGGGACTGTAAGGCAGGGGGAAAAGAAGAAAAGAGAAGGGGAAAGAGGGGGAAAAGAGAAAAAGAAAAGGAGGAAAAAAGGAGGAAATCATACACTATATCATTTTTTATCTACTCTCTCATGTTCCCAACATTGTTTACACATAGATATGCACTTATTACAAACTTTATAATCACTTTAATTTTCATGCCTCTAGCAGGATTTGAACCGATGCCGTGGCAATCATAGACATACTATACACCGCTCATCTCTCTTGCGTTCCGGAAATATGCATGCAATGCATTTTGGGTAATGTAGTCTTCAAGGCAATTATGCACATTAATGTATTTAAAGCAAATTCTCTTGTAAACATATTTACATATATATATCATGTCCCCCCTCATTTTTTTATGGTAAACTCAATTTTTTGAGACTACATATGTGCAGCACAGTGAATAAAACATTCCAAATTTAGCAGCAAAGAGTGTTAGATTTTTTGAATAGATGTAAATGATTCTGGCTTTAGCTACCCATTCAGTGGATGACACCGGCTGTCCTGTTCTTCATGGGATAATTAAAAACCAAGGCAATTTATTGTAAATTGAAAAATATACATATTTATTGTAACAGACAACACAGAAATCCACAAGCAAGACACACACACACAGGTTCAGGGCCATGTAAAACAAGGGAAGAGGGCGTAGAACATTGAAATACAAGTACTGTACATAAAAATAAGTGTCGGTCACAACAAGAGGACCACCATCAACACTGTCCATTCCTCGTTCACACACACACACAGGTTCAGGGTCATGTAAAACACTGACATAGAGAGAGAGAGAGAGAGAGAGAGAGAGAGAGAGAGAGAGAGAAAGAGAATGGTGACAACAACTATAGGCCTACACTCTTCCTCCAGTCATCCAGGGTCAGTCCTGAGGCTGGACAAAACCAATGCCCCTTCAGCTGGGTGTGTCCAGTCCTTTTATTTTTCTCCTTGCCACACCCCTTACAGGTGTAGTGGTACGTTTTCTTACTCAGCCTCTTCCGTGGTGGTTCCCCCCTTGACACTAGCTCCTCATCCTCCTTGGCAGCGTTATTCAGCCTCCAGGTACGTTGCCTTGGCTGAGATGGAAGACACTTTGGAGCATCAGGAAATGGAGGAGCATGCTGCAAAGGAGGAGCATACTGCAATGGAGGAGGACCAGGGAATGGAGGAGGTTGCTGCAATTGATGGGCATGCTGCAATGGAGGAGCATGGATAAATGGCATGTAGGGAAAGGGTGGAGCATATGGAAAAGGAAGAGCATGGGGAAATGGGGGAGCATGCTGAAAAGGAGGAGGTTGAGCTGGCCCAAACTGTGGAGGAAACTGGGGAGGTGGAGATGGCGGAGAGACGACAGCAGGCTTGTTTGCAGCTAGAGTGCGCTGACGGGGGAAAGCTTCCCCCTCACGATTTTCTGGCTCCTCAAATGTCATCTCTTCATGTGCATGTCGCACAGGGGCAGCGGGAAGAGTGTTGCTAGAAGGGAGAGGCTCTTTGGCCAGGTACAGCTGTTTGGGAAGAACAGTGCCTTGCAGCAGCATGTCCCGGTCCGTCCTCTTATCCCTCCTAAGCAGCCTACAAGACAAAGATTCATTATTTTATGTATGTAAACCTATCCTCCCTCCCTGAAGTTATTACATTTTTTCTAACAAGCATGCAGATGGAGGTTTTTCTTGAGGTTAATTATATATACACCAACACACACTGTCTTGACTATAAGGAAAAGGTTAATGAAATGACACATACCATGAAGAGACTGTGGTGTTGTTCACCGGCACCAAAGCCAGCGTCATCTGGGCTAGGACAACCCGGCTGTCCTGCAGCAGTTGTCTAATGTGGCTGTAGACACTCACTATTGACTGAGGGATGGGCAGGGTTTTCCCCTTTGTGTCCTTCGGCCTGTTGCGTGCCTGGTCGAACTCTTTAGCCAGTCTGAGGCACACACACTCAGTGACCCTGTGGACTTCGGGGTCCTGGGCTGCTTGGCCATGAGTCATGAATAGTCTGTGAGAGAAGACATGATCTGGATTGTGAGCAAGGCCTTAAAGTCATGAAGAACCAAGTGTCAATGTCAATAGGGATTACATATATTGGCATGTATTGTCTCTATACATTTTTCTAAGGAACCAAAACGTTAGCAAACTGTAAGCACCTCTCTGCCGCTTGTTGTCCAGGAGCAGAGCCACTCGGCTTCCTGGGTGACCTCCACGGTCCTCCAGACACTCGTGCCTTTTTCTTAGCTTTCAAAGTGTACCTAAGGAATGAAGGAGACCTCTGTATGTTTTATTCACTCCATGCAATGTATGCTTAATTCTGGTGAAGAAAATAATTACTATTTTGTACCTCGAAGGTGCCTTGTCCATGGAATCAAGAGCGGAGTACAGGCGGACTATTTCTGCCTCCTCCTTGGCTGACAAGGCAGTGATTTCGCGATTTAGGCCAACGAGGTAGGCTGCAAGGTCATCAACTGCCCGCCATCCCACAACGCCCCTCGAGTCACATTGGCTGGTCTAGTGAGAAAGAGAGAAACAAACCAAACACATGTACACACTTTAAAGAGGAACAAAAGTTCACCGCACACTTCTTGACTTTGTTTGTTGTTGCTCTAAATAAATGTAACAAAGTCAAGAAGTGTGCGGTGAACTTTTGTTCCTCTTTAAAGTTTATTTTATCCTGCGTTTACCTGCACCTTAAGCTGTGCATGGATTTTTGAACCTTTACATGTACACACTTGTTTCTAATATGTAAGCAATGCTGACTTTACATTAATTTATGTATAAATTTAAACCACTTTTTTCTTCGCAATGTGTTACAGAAAGTGTTATTGACCTCTGTAGCGAGGGGTCCATGTTCAATGTCACCAGCGGCTTCAGCATCACCCTCCACAGCACCCGGATCACCACCAGCGGCTCCAGCATCACCCTCCACAGAACCCGGATGACCACCAGCGGCTTCAGCATCACCCTCCACAGCACCCGGATCACCACCAGCTCCTATTTCAGCTGACGGCCAGATAATGTCATGGATGTTGATGGTGTGATCTGGCTCATCCTCCTCATCAAGCACCTGCAAGGGGACTTCGGAGACCTGCGATGGTGCCAGCAGGTCACTTCTGTTGGTCTGGGCCAACAAATACTCCGCTGCTATGCGCTCGCCTGTAACCACAAAGGTGAAGGACATACATACACACATCCATCACCTAAATGAATAACACAATCCCAATAAATGCATATCCCTGAGTAGGGGTGCCTCAGAAAAAGAGGTGGAGGGGATGTTGATCAGTTGTTCAGAGATCTCTCTTACCAGTGGGTTTACCAGGTGGGGTGAAGTCTGGCACCAAAGCATAACCAAGGACGCGCTGGCTGAGGCTATTCAAGAGGGACATCAGACGAACATCAAAGATTCGCAGATTTGAGCTCCCCTCCACATCCACTGCCTCCTTGGCCCGGCCCATGTTCCACCTCGATACCCCCTCGAGCATGTACATCTGCATATGTACAGCGTTGCACCGCCAGCCTAAGAAACAAAATAACTCTGTTCAGTCAACCATTAGTGTTAAGTGAATACATATAAATACCTAACAGTGCTTATTGTGTTATTTTGAATAATTACAACACATTCTCTGTCATAGAAGAAAAGAACATTAATAAAGAACATTAATGCAATACAGTATGTCTTGATATGAATATACCTGGAATAAAGGTACACTGATGCCGGTGGAAACTCTCCAGGGAGGAGGACCCCCTAGCACACCTCAGGATGTCCAGGTCCTTGCCGCCCTTCTGGAGAGTCCCCACTTTAGTGTACAGGGCTATACCGGGAAGGTCTTGAAGGCAATCAAGGTGCTTCTGCTGGACTTCCCACACATGGCGCATGCTTTCGTGGTTAACCAGCCGCAACCCTGTGGTATCAGCCAGATCCCACACGGATTCAAGCAACCCTGCGATCATGCGGCGCATCTCCTCGACCCCACGCGTCCTACGCCTGCAGTGCCTCTTCAACTCCCCTGGGCTGATGGTGGCAAGGAGCTGTGCCTCTGTGGGAGTTCGTCCACTGTGGCTGTGCTTCCACTCCACTCTCTTGGCTTCCTTCAGGCGTTGCACATCGTCCTGATCCCACTCAAACACGCATGAGGAAAGCTTCGCACAAAAGGTACCATAGAGAGGGTGGTGTTCTGTAGTGAGGCCACAGTTAAATCGCCTCATGAAATGGAAGCTGTCCAGGCGCACAGCAGACTTCCATGGACGAAACAGCCTTGACACCGGAGACACACCTGTGAAAAACAGCCAACATAGACCACAACATCTGTGTGTAGCTACAACATAAGCAAATTCCCACCTGGACTCCCTTTATACAAACAATTCTAATAGTGTGTATGTGTGTGTGGGTGAGTGTGAGAGAGAGACAGAGAGAGAAATTTTTACCCACCTGACTGGCTGCAACAATCCCGGTCAATCCCCCTGCACAACTCCTCCAACCCTGCACCTTCACCCGTTGTCAGAACGGAGTTTAAGACCTGGCCAAACTCATTGCCGATGTTGGACATCCAGGCGGCACTGTCCCCGATCTCACCAGCCAGCTTTTTGGTGATCTGTAAAACAAAACAAAACACAAGCACTAAAAAGTAAATTTCCTGTTTTGTAATTATACATGTTCTATTTTATATACTTTTTTTACTGTTGAAAATCCTTACCTTCTTGGTTGAATCCATTTTAAGAATTCGACCATAGGTTGAAGTGATCACCCCCTTCATCTCATCAACATGGCTAAGGATGTCGTTGGAATGGACCGTCTCAAACCATTGAGCGAGAGGAAGGGGCCTGAATGGTAGTGGAGGAGGATGCACAGCTGCAGAGGGGACGAAGGATGCCATCTTTTTATGGCGCTCACAGTCCGCCAAGTAGCGGATGGACTGCCGTGCCCACTCCTCGCTGTGCGCTTCTTTGATCGCCGACTGTACGTAAGAGGAACTGTTCCCACAGGTCCTCGGCTTCAGGAAAGTCATGCACTTCCTGTCAAGAGCCAGCTGTGTTGTCAGGACAGCGGGGAACATGCTCCTGTTTGACACGTCGATCTGTGACAGGATGTCTTGGCTCCATGGGCAGACTGGCTGAGAGCACCTGCTGCAACGTGGATAGTCCCCTCCCACTAGGTAGTAGCGGCTATCCACATCTATCACCTCCCTGACCTTCCTGTAGATGCCAGAGCTGTTCATCTTTGAGGAACACTGTGGGCACTTGAGAGAAATCCCCCACATCCTCATCGGTGCCCAGATGAACAGCCTCTGGCGATGGTACCATCCAGGTTCAGGTGGAGAGGGTTTGGGCTCCAGTGGAGGGTGAAACCAGCAGGTGCTCAGTTTTTGCCTTAACTGGCCTGAAGGCTCATACAGGCATTTCGCAATCCACACCTGGTCTGCTTCCTGGATCACTCTCCTAAACTGGTCGGGAAGGAAACTTCTCCAATTTGTAGCTGAGTAGCGTTGCAATTGAGAAGTGGAGTGTGGTGTGTGTGGTACAGAGTGGTGTGGCATGGCAGAGTGTGGTACAGAGTAGTGTGGTGTGGCAGAGTGTGGTACAGAGTGGCGTGGCGTGGCAGAACTACGTGCTGGCCCGAGTGGTGTCGTCTTCAGTGGCAACAGTGTTGTGCTTTTCTGTGGTGGTAGTGGCTTCTTTGGTGATGGCACAACCAAGGCTGCATAATGAACCTTTTGAATATGGTTCAAAAGACCAATCGTACCCTGCACCATGGCCCCACAGGTGTCACAAGTTTCATCTGTGTGGTGGTCAGACAGGTGCTCTGAAAAATGTTCTCCCTCCACAAGCTGGTTGCACTTGTAACACTGCACTTCCTGTCCTGTCACTGATGCTGCTGCCCCTGCCTCGGTGCCTCCTGCTCCTGCCTCTGTTCCTCCTCGCCCTGTGTCGATGCCTCCTGCTCCTGCCTCTGTGCCTCCTCGCTCTGTGTCTGTGCTGTCTCGCCTTGCCTCTGTGTATACTTGGCCTCCTCCTGCCTCAATGCCTCGTCTCTTTGCCTCAGTGCTGACTGGGACTCGCCCTGCCTCCGTCTCAACTCCTCCTACCTCACTGATCTAAAATTCATGGTTAGGTTAAGGTAGTCGCCGAAAATGGCTACCTTCTAAAAATCTACTAGTTTTCTCCAGTTACATTACTACAAAATCACTGAAGCTCACCAGAGGAAACACACCAACCTGTAAACAATCAATTTGTACACAATTTATCTTACCTTGTGGAATCCACAGGAGCACTGCAGGGATCTTCCAAAGAGGTCTTTAGTATGATTTGTATGAAGGGGGCAAGAGTCAATACGTTCCAAGGCCTTCTTCCATTTCTTCGCCCCTGGCCGTTTACCAGTTGAGAAATGGAACTGGCCATTGGCATACTTAAAACAAAGGTCCCTCCAGTAACTGTCTGGCTTTCCTGTCTTGGTCATCTGCAAACATTAAACAGTAGACTTTTATCATTATTGTGGAGAAATTCCTAAATGTATGTTTCAATGGGTAGTAAAAAGCTACAATAATATAAATGATTTCGTCATGATTATTATTTAATCAGACAAATGATCAGCTGAACACATTTGTTTGCTCTGCTCGAACACATAACCAGGCTCCATTACCAGAGAGAATGAAGCTTTGCACAACCTTTGTACATATTTCACACCTTAAGGCAGAGTTTATAGGGCATATAAACAAATAAATAAGTTATCCACTTCTTTGCCCCTAGAAAAATGGAACTGACCCTAGGCATATTTTAGACAGATATCATCCAATAGCTGTCAGGCTTTGTTGTTTTAGTCATCTGTCAACTATTTTGAATGACACCATGTACAGACAGACAGGGTGTTGACAGAGAGATCTCTGCACACACATGCATATGTACGTTTCAATCTATGCATTTACAACTACACTGAATATGTTGTATGCAAGTTATGTTAAGTACTTTAAGAGGTAGGTCAATATAGACCTACAGTAAATGTGTTTCTATGTCTGTCTGTACGTGTAAATGCAGGCTTTACAGCATTTGCCATAGAAAGTAAATGAAGCAAGTGATATGGGGCAGAACTATCTTGATTCGCCGTCACAACCCTTAATAAATAAAAAAAGTATGTGCACACTAATGAGATAAGACACCCAACTGAAGTCGCTACAGCTGAATACATTTGTAACCTACACCTGAATAACCATATTGAACAAGTAATCATTGTGTATCAGTAGAGGACTGAAAACACCATATTAGCTATGTAATCATTCTATAGATTGTGTTGTGCGCTATGCCGATTTTAAATTTAGTTTCTTGAAGAGTTTGTAGTCGTTAAATAATACTGGAGCACAACAGATCAACTGCTAGGAGGATTGGTGGGCATGCACCCTGGGGAAAAAAAAAATTCTAGAGCTAAAATGGTGCATTCTAGGAAGATCTGAAGCTACATTTTGGTCCCAGAAGGCTGGTGGAAACATAACACCTTTAATAAAATGTTGCATTTTTTGGCACAAATAGAACAAAAAACTTGTTGCACTTGGTGAGTTGAAAGAGCCAAAACTAGGCTAATTTATGGGAAGGCTAATTTATTGTCACACAAGAGATACTGCAAGCACTATATAATGTCACATGAATTTGACTAGGCTGTCACTAAAATGTCTAAACTAAATGTTGAGCCTCCTGTTTTTCTGGGCCGCCCACTTGTCTGCCCCAGCCTCCAACCACTCTTACGTACAACGTCACAGTACGTTCCTACTATCAGCTAAATATCTCCCTGTATGGCCACATGAAAGCTGAATTGGTACCACAGATCTTAGATTCTGCAGATAAATATAATTCAGTGTAGTGTAGTATTATCTAGAATGATGTCTGATGACAACAAATTCTTATTTCAGTGTTCCTGTAACAAGCTAACGAACTAGCTCATTGAAATGATTGGTAATGTGGTAATGCAGTCATCGACTCACCTTGAATTTAACACGCTGCAATAACCTTACAACTTTATATTACTTTCTCAACTTCAGCTAATATCAGTATTAGTATCGCTATAGTTCGCTAGCGTTAGCGCGCTAACAACCCCATACAGGCTGCAGCCTGGTCTGAAATGAAGCTAATTTTCTGGAAATCCAAACAGTAACAACGTACACTATTAGGCTTGAAATAATCACAAATAATTGCGGATTGTGACACTTTGTTAAAAAGAACCATCAACAAATCCAGAAAGACGTAAGGACCAATTTATTAGTTAAATTCCACGAGTGTCCCATTCAATGAAACGGTCTTGACTCTGCTCTACATAAAGGAGGATTTGCCTTTCACGCTCTCTCTCACTCTCTTTCAGCAGCTAGATGATCCGATCGCATTCTGTACACTGTGGAGAAAGTTTTCTTGCTACATGAGCATGTCCCAAGGAGAGCGTTCTCCTTCCTTCTTGTGTAGCATTTACAGACAAAGTCAGGCAGTTTTAGTAGCCCCGAGGTTTGCGTTAAAGATCTTAGATCCTACAATACTCTCTGATACAGCTGACTGGCGGAAAAAAACAAAGGAGCACTGTAATCGGCATGTGATTGGCCAGTTTCGCCAGTATAGTAGTTTACACACCCACCACGGAAGTTTCCTAAAAACGCAGCCTACATTTGACTACATTGGGGCTTCTTGTTCGGGGAAAATCCCGGGGGGAATGTTTTTGTGCATGATTTTTAAGCGTATCGGCATTTTATGAAAGCGTCTCGGCAAAACTTGATGCGTATCGGCGAAAAAAGAAGCGTATCGGTGCCGATACGCTTAGATGCTTTGGGGAAAACACTGGACGTGAAATATAAACGGGCTCCGACTGACCGTCCTTTTACAAAAGCATTTGTCTAGGAGCGCTTCCTGGACTCAAAAAATAATATGTTTGAGGTGCTCTTTGGAAGGGAAAGAACTTGGGTTACAGCAAAAGAAAAACTCCAAGGAACTCCAAGGCACTCTCACTCTCACTCTTTTGAGAGTGCCTTGGAGTTTTTCTTTTGCTCTGACCGTCATTTTAATATATATATATTAGGGGCTTTTGTTATTTGATAGGATAGTCTATAAATAACACGATAGAAAATTACAATTCTGTCATATCACCGCAGACAGAAGTGAAGTAGACTATTAGCATACACAGTGAGGATTACGGACGTAACACTTCAGTTTAAATACGAGTTGAATGTCGTGCTGACAGGACGGGAAATAAAATTATTTATCATTTACTGTTTTGTGACATGATTTAATTTCCGGCTCATACGCGGTGTTGCTTTTCTTAGTAGTAATCAAATGTCCAAACTTACCTTGTACCGTTTGTTTTCATCGCTGATCGGTGAAAAATATGGCCGTCAGTGTGAAAATTTCCAGAGAGATAACCACGCCCTCTGTAATGTCACATGACTTTGGCTAGGAACTTGTTCGGACCTTGTTCGGATCTTGTTCGGATCTCATTCGGATCTCGTTCTAAACTCTTTGAAGTGTGTTCGCTTTTTGTTCGGACCTCTGTTCGGACTTGTTCGGACCTTTTGTAACGTGTTCAGACCTCGAAGCAGTCCATTTACTGGCGGGTACGGCCATCACAGCTGCTGCGAGGGGTGAAGTTCATTGTCTTAAAAGGTGTACACGGTCAGACAAGCCCTAACGCAGTTTCTTGAAGATGTTTACCCCTCTGAGTTGAGTTATAGGTAGGGTTCAGTCCTTTTTTAAATGGTGCTCGACCAGTATGTAGTCACCATCTCGTTGAACTAGATCTGGCATGAAATAAGGCCAGCTCCTGCCTCCGATTATAGCATAATTTGAGTCCTAAAGCACCTGGAAACCTCATTTATGCAGATGGTGGCATTAACGCACAGACAGCCGCCTAATCCGCCACAAAAAGGCCAAAGGTGACGAGCAAGACGTCACGTGAACAAACACAACGGTCTCACGACAGGTCCATGATAATCGTTCCAACTGCACAGCTTCACGATGGAACTTCCGATGGTTCGTCCAGACTTTGTTGTTGGGATCCATCGGACTACTGTAGTTGTAAACATCGTTGGAAATATTAACATTTGAATAAACTGCCGACCTCTGATCTTCCCTTAGGATGTTGCGCCATCAATGGCAACTACCAGGCATGTGATAATACCTCTAGGATCATATGTTTGGTGAACTTGTGCTCAGCTTCTTTTCATGTGATAAACATCCCACCACCCATCAGTGAAAGAATAAAGATCAACAGAGAGGACATCGCTGTGAGCAGGGTTTGAACCTGCGCGGGGAAACCCCATTGGATTTCGAGTCCAACGCCTTAACCTCTCGGCCATCACAGCTCCACCATCACCATCACAGGCTGGAGTTTACTTGCAATGACATGTAGTAAAAAGCGAAAACCCAGTAATGCTACAAACAAACCCATCTGGAAGATGGAGTTGCGGTGTTCACAGAAGCAAGCTTTGTGCTGTACAGTTCTCATCAGCATGCTTGTGTGAACAACCAACACCTATTGTGACATGCCACCACGTTTGTCATGGTGACCGTACCAAGTTCTGTGCATCTGGTCAGCAGTGCTTAAGAGAAGCCGCTGTAAGCAGGGTTCGAACCTGCGCGGGGATTGGACCTTAGTGTAGCTTTTGACACTGTTGATCACTGCATACTACTACATCGACTGGAACAATGAGTTGGATTCACTGGTACAGTTATCAATTGGTTAAAATTATATTTACAACAAAGGAGCTTTTCTGTTGCTATTGGAAACTGTACCTCAGCATCTATGTCCTTGACCTGTGGTGTCCCACAGGGGTCAATCCTTGGACCATTACTATTTAACCTTTATATGCTTCCGCTTGGGCAAATCATCAAGAACAACTCAATCAATTACCATAGCTATGCTGACACCCACGTTTACTTAGCTCTGTCACCTAATGACTATACCCCCCTTGAGTCTCTCTGTGGGTGTATTGAACAAATCAACAACTGAATGTCATACAATTTTCTACAGCTAAACGCAGATAAAACTGAAGTAATTGTATTTGGGAAAAAGGAAGACAGATGTAGGATCACCACTGCTCTAGAGACTAAGGGGCTTAAAGCAAAAGATACTGTTAAAAATCTTGGTGTCTTTATTGACAGTGAAATAACATTCAACAGTCACGTGAAAACAATCACTAAATCTGCATTCTATCACCTAAAAAACATAGCGAAGTGCAATGTCTTAAAAGCGGTCTTAAAAGCTAAAAAAATGCCAACTACCAGGCATGTGATAAACTATTGATCTCTATTCCTGGATTGGACAGATCCTATTGGCTAGCATTGTAGGCAACGTGTTCATAGCGATGCTATTTTGAAGAGTGCTAGTACACATGTAAACAAACAGCTGTTAATGGTGTAGTCTAGTAGCGTGTATTTTACTTCGATACAAATAAATAGTCAAACTGATTCAATTTTGCATTACTGGAGCACAATGTGGTATAATATCTCTGTTTTCACTGTGATACATGCATATCATCAAAACATGAACATTATTTTTTGTGAAACAAGCCCTGCTGTCTTAAGTATTTATTGGCATAGTTGTAGCAGCCAAAAGCAAAACACTGCATGCTTTTAGAGTGATAATTTCCGACGTCCAATCCAGGAATAGAGATAAATGTGATAAACATCCTGCCACCCTTCAGTGAAATAATGAAGATCAACAGAGAGAGTCTCACTGTGATTAGTGTTCAAACCTGCGTAGGTTTTCCATTGGATGTGAAGTCCACAACCTTAACCTCTTGGCCATGACAGCTGCAATGGTGAGTTAAGTTAAATGTCTTTTACATTACATTACACTTAGCTGACGCTCTTATCCAGAGCAACTTACAGTTATTTAAGGTACAGGGTTTTAGTTACAGTCCCTGGAGCAGTGTGGGATTAGATGCCTTGCTCAAGGGCATTTCAGCCATGGATAGGGTGGGATTCGAACCTGCGACCCTCCGATCCCAAGACCAACTCCCTACCCTAACCACTACACCTCTTGAAAGTCATACACAAACAAATAAATCTCTTTGCCATTTCTGGTTGAACAGGAAACATTAACATCTGAATAAATTGCCAACCTCTGATCTTTCCGTAGGATATTGCGCAATGAATGCCAACTACCAGGCATGTGAATCCCTCTAGAGAAACAAGGAAGATCAACAGAGAGGGAAGAGGTTTTTCATGATTTTTCATCAACAATATTTTTCAATTTTAATATATAAAGTATTTTATTTGTTTTTTTTGTAAGAAATGTTTTTTTTAATTAATATTTCAAAATAAGCATTGTAGATGTTACCGAATAGAGCCCAACTGGTATGAAGATCATGCAACACCAGTTCCGGCAGCTCCAGGTACTCGTGGACACGGAGAACCAACCCCACTAGACCCCAGAGGACGAGGCCATCGAGCACCAGCATGTACCAGCCGTTGAACTGGACTTCGAGCCTGAACACCGGGATGGCCATGTGCAGGCGCTGTCACGGTCTGCCAGCACCACCCCTGAGAGGCGTAAACCAGCTTCAGTGTCCCGCTCAGCCAGCCCCAGGACCGAGACCCCCTGGCCTCCGACCCTCTACCCACCTCACTACGGCTATAGCCCACCTAAGATGTCGCCCTACTCCGACGATGAGGACATCGAACACTACCTCACGACATTTGAGAGGATTGCTTCCGCTAACCATTGGCCAACAGACAGCTGGGCAGTGTTTCTTGTTCCCCTGCTGTCAGGGAAAGCCCGAGCTGCCTATGTGGCCATGGACATTGCTGATTCCTGAAACTATGCCAAGCTGAAGCAGGCCATTCTCACCAAATATGAGATTGACCCCGAGGCCTATCGCCACAGGTTCCGTGCCATGACTGTCCAGGAGGGTGAGACTGCCCGGGAACTCCAATCAAGGCTCAGCGACCTCTACACCAAGTGGATGTGTCCCAGCACCAAGACCAAAGAGCAGATTGGCAACACCATCATTCTTCTCCATATGCTCAACCCAGACCTCAAGGTGTGGATGATAGAGCGCAACCCACAGACCTCGAAGCAAGCTGCTGAGCTGGTGGTGGTCGTGAGTTCCGCCCATCTAATATCCCCCACACTAAGTCCAGCCCCCATACTGAGCGTAGCCCCCACCCCAAGCCTAGCCAGCCCTCTATGCCCAAGCCCTGAGTCATTTGCCAGGGCTGTGGACAGCCAGGGCATATTAAGCCCGATTGCCCTCTGGCCTCCTCTAGTATTGGCAGATTATGTTACACCCCATGTAATGATCTAACTGCAACCCCCAGCTGCAGGGATGTGATGGTGCCTGTTAGAATTCGAGGGAAGGTCTGGCAGGGCCTTGTTGACTCTGGAAGCAGCCAAACTTTTGTACAAAGTGCATGTTTGGGTCCTGGTTGCATAGAGTGCGTGGGCAGTGTTAAAGTACGGTGTATACATGGGGATGAGACCGAACACAAAACAGCTGATGTGCAGTTAGAAATAGAAGGCCAGACATACCTGCTAATTGTGGTTGTAATGGATAAGTGTCCTTACCCAGTAGTCTTAGGTCAGGATATACCCATGTTGGCTGACTTGTTACAGCGCCACATGCCTCCAGCTACAGGCATGGTGGTTACTAGAGCCTAAGCCAAGGCCAATCCTACCAGTGTGTGGGAGGAGTTACCCTTCGCAGGGGGCAAAGACAAGAAGTCCCGTTCCACTAGGAGGAGGGAGAAGGTTCTGGGGACTCCAGTCCAGGAGTCATTATCCCTTCCTCCTATAGAGGGCGATGAATTAGATATTGCTGACTTTGAGCTTGAACAGAAGAATGATCCTACTTTGGCTAAGTGTTTTGATAAGGTGGTGACTGAGGAGGAAGTTGTTAAGATGAATATATGTGGGAAAGAGTGCTTTGTGCTTAGAGAAGGGAAGCTGATGCGTGTGAGTGAGGAGGGAGAGCAGCTTGTGGTCCCCAAACCCATTATGTGTAAAGTGTTGGAGGTTTGCCATACCATCCCATGGTCAGGGCATTTAGGTCAGCAGAAAACTCCAGACAGGCTTGCTAGACGCTTTTATTGGCCTGGAGTGTACCAGGAGGTTATTGCATATTGTAAGTCTTGTCCGACCTGCCAGCTCACTACCCACTCGCATAGAGGCACAAAGGCTCCCCTTATTAACCTTCCCATTATTGACACCCCTTTTACAAGAATTGCCATGAACGTTGTAGGCCCCCTAGACAAGAGTAGGGCAGGCCACTGCTACATTCTTGTCATCTGCGATTATGCTACACGCTACCCTGAGGCTTTCCCATTAACTCATTCGATGCCAATGACGTGAAAACGTGTCTGTTACGATAGTAACGCCCAGTGCCAATGACGCGTTATCGAGTCAATTTCGTTTTTTTACAGGGGAGGTGGGGTAATCATCTGATCTAGCTTGTGTAAAAAAATCAAAGTTGTAATCACAAGGGAACCCATTCTGTGGGTAGTACCAGTATCAGTGTGGATATGTGATCATCTAACATTGTCTCAAAGAAGAGACACTGGACCTGGCTTGCTCAATTGCTCGCAGTTTTGCACACTGCTAGCTTGATCAAAATAAATCCTGTCAGCACGTATGTTGAAGCTACTGTTTTCCTAGCAACATCTTACGTTTAGCTTCTGCAAGCCACCAATAGATTAATTTCACTTTAGGTAATGCATAATGAGCAGCCTGTCACGCTGTTTCATAGATAGCTACACCTGCACTTCACTGACCCGACAGCAAGTCACTGACGACCCAGCTCTCTACATTTGGTAAAGCGCACGGATTCACTGCACTCTCCCAACATCATAATTTCCTCTGCTATCATTCTCATGTGTTAATCTAGTTGTTCTGTGTGCGGATCCTGTGGAATACGATGTTATTTTGCTCTGAAGGCGTTGTATATTTAGTTCGGTTTCGGTTTGCCTATCCCCTCTCTGAGCCAAGTTCCCACACTAAAATGTTACAATGTTTTATATCGTGTTTGGTGACGTTCAGAAATATTACATTTACAAGCATGGAGCAGTAGTCTAATTGCATAGCTTACTCCGATACTAGATGTATGGACCGGTATTTTAGATCGTGTTTATAGGTCTTCTCTGCTGTACACACACATGCATACACACGCGCGCACACACAGGGGGAGAGCTAGAAGCACTACAGTTACAGTAGAACATAGTGTGCTGTACATAAATAGCTGCTAGAAAGTCTAATTTTTGCCTTTGAAATGTTTACGCACAAAGTGTTTCCCATGAAGTGTTGCTTTTAGCTGTGCTTCAAAGAATCTATGAAATGTGCCTACATGGTTTTATAAATAAATTTGTATTTTTTTAATTTATAAATAATGTTGCCAGCGTTATTTTTGGTGCAGTATACAAAGGGATCACTTTTCATAATGTTTGAGATGTCTCTGAAGCAAAAACAATTGTAATCAAAGACATTTTCTGCTTGAAATGTTGCTCGTTACAAAAAGCCATTTTTCTCAGTATTTTGGTCAGAAATCAGCATTTTTAGTTACACCCACCCATGTTCTCCAGACAATTGCTAAGGAATGGAAAGAGGTACCAACAAAAAAAAAATTTTGATGATAAAGGAAAGTCTGGAGTTTCTTTTGGTATGTTTTTTTGTTGACACAGACATAGAACTCAATTTTCTGTGGGTCTTGAAAAAACATTGAAATGTTCAAAAAATCCTGGCACTGGGACGTGACCAACTTTGAAAATGGCTGGCACTCAATGAGTTAAGAAACACTAAGTCCAGGCAGGTAGCAAATAGCCTGATCCAGCTGTTTTCTCAGGTTGGTGTCCCCAGAGAGATACTCACTCAAGATTCATGAAGCAGGTGTACTCTCTCTTGGGGATAAAGGGCATCAGGACTACGCCTTACCACCTGCAGACAGACGGAATGGTAGAACGGTTCAATCAGACTTTGAAGGCAAAGCTCAGAAAGTTTGTGAGCGACACGGGAGCAGACTGGGACCAATGGCTACCATACCTTCTGTTTGCATACAGGGAGGTTCCCCAAGCGTCTACGAGATATTCTCCATTCGAGCTCCTCTACGGTCGCCAGATGAGGGGTCCCCTGGATGTCCTCAGCGAGGCCTGGATGGGCAAGGGTCCTGCGACGCCAACCAACATCATCAGCTACGTCCTGAAGATGCGGGATAAGCTGGACAAACTGAGTAGCCTGGCCCACAACAACAAAGAGCAGGCCCAGTCTAGCCAGAAGTCCTGGTATGACCGGACTGCTCGTAGTCGTGCGTTCAATCTTGGCCAAAAAGTCCTTCTTTTGCTCCCGTCATCTGAGAGCAGCCTTCTCGCCAAGTGGCAAGGTCCATATGAAGTACTGCGAAAGATGGGCCCTGTAACCTATGAGGTCGCCATGCCGGACCGTTGCAGGCCAAAACAGGTGTTTCATGTTAACCTGTTGAAGGAGTGGGTGTCTTGGCCAGGTCCTGCCAGCGACATGATGTGGGCCCGTGCTGTTGCTGAGGAGGAGGAGCTACGGGAGCAGTATTTCCCGACTGCTGGAGGTGGCGCTACGTGTCCGCCCATTGACCACCTCTCCAGTCGTCACCAGGCGGAGCTCCAGTGCATCATCCGTGAGGGTCTGTTCTGGGAGGAGCCAAGCAGGACGTCCGTGATCAGCCATGACATCCAGCTGACATCGCCAGGTCCCATCCACCAGACTTCCTTCAGGGTCCCAGCACGCCTGATTCCAGCGCTGAAGGACGAGGTCCAGTCCATGCTGGAAATGGGCGTGATCGTGCCGTCCCGCAGCCAGTGGTGCAGCCCAGTGGTGCTCGTCCCCAAGGAGGATGGGGGGCTGTGGTTCTGCGTGGACTTCTCCAAGCTCAACGCCATTTCTGCCTTTGACCCCTACCCGATGCCACGAGTGGACTTGCTGATCGAGTGGCCTAGGAGGGCAGTCTACCTGAGTACGCTTGACCTGTGCAAGGGCTACTGGCAGGTAGCGCCCACCGGCTTGTTCCACTTCACCACCATGCCATTTGGTCTCCATGGAGCAGCTGCCACCTTTTAGCGCCTGATGGACCAGGTGTTGAGGGGGGCGGAGTCGTATGCCGCCGCCTACATCGATGACGTGGTCATATTCAGCACGTCATGGGCGGACCACCTGCAACATCTGGCTGACGTGTTTCAGCGCATCCAGGCTGCCGGCTTGGTGGTGAATGCGAGCAAGTGCCAGCTCGCCAGGTCTGAGGTGTGAAACCTGGGCTACGTCCTGGGTGGTGGCACCATTAAGCCACAGGTCTCCAAAGTTGACCCGGTGTGGAGCTGTTTGCCGCCCTCTACAAAGAAGGGGGTGCGCTCGTTTTTCTACATGACTTTGCCACTAGGGCTGCTCCACTGACTGACCTCACCCGAAAGTCCAGCCCCAACAAGGTTGTGTGGACGGAGGAGTGTGACAAGGCATTTCAGGACCTAAAGGAAAGCCTGTGTCGCAGCCCTGTCCTACAGAGTCCCGACTTCGACCTACCCTTCACGGTCCAAACTGATGCCTTTGGAGTGGGGCTAGGCGCTGTGTTGTTGCAGGGAGAGGGGGAGGATCGGCAGCCTGTACTGTACATCAGCCGCAAACTTTTCCCGCGGGAGACCAGGTACTCAACTGTGGAGAAAGAGTGCCAGGCCATTAAGTGGGCTGTGGACACCTTAAAGTGTTATTTAATGGGCAAAGAGTTTGTGCTGGAGACAGACCACCGGGCACTGCAATGGCTGGACAGGATGCGGGACAGTAATGCTCACGCAACCCGGTGGTATCTCTCTCTCCAGCCATACAAGTTTTCTGTGGAGTATAAACCAGGCAAGCACAATGTTACCGCAGATTTCTTTACCCGCCTCTATGAGGAGGGTCAAGCATAAGGTGGGGGTTGTGTGATGCTGCAACCTGTGAGCGCGACATCACGGCGTCCTAATGACGGACGCCATTGTTCACGTGAGACACCATCTCCCCATACAAACTTTCTCTGCCCGCTGCAGTTGTCTATGCACTGCTTTAACGTTTGTGTGTGTCATATTCTATCTGTTATGCTGTATATCTTGTCTGGCAGTGGTTAACTCATGGGTGCACACATGGATTACTCGCTAACAGATATTTACATACAAACATTTTACACTCACGCACAAGCAACACAGAACTTCGGTTCACTCATACACCTCGTTTATTTAAAAATATCAGTTACAAAACATTCTGTCTTCTTAGTAGCATGTCTTCATTCTTGTGTTTAAATACTTTTGCAAACGTTTGCTTAACATTGTTAAAATAAGTTTTACCGTTGTGGCAGCGCGTCCGCGTTCATCCAAAAGAGTGCGTCAGTGACTACGGGCACATGGTAGGATCGGATTGGATTGGCATTGGATTGGATGTTGCTACCCAACGGGTGGTCTGTCCCAAATCCCTGTGCACATGAGAGTTCGTGTAAGTGGATAATGGTCAGAGATCTGGCCGTTTCCGCTACGCTAGATGGCGCTGTATTCCTTTCAACAAGTGGTGTTAGAACTACTTCAGGTTGACGGCTGCTAAAAAGAAAATAAACAAACTATCTGGCGGCATACAAAACAAAGATAGCGCTCGAGGAGGTTGACAGAGCAGCATTTGCATGCATGTTGTGCATTCTCCTTTGTTTGGAAGTCTGTATGAAAGAACAAACAACGTTTTTGGTTTCCTTGATACGACATGAACTGTGCCGTCGGCGTTTGATATTACAAGCAATTCAGGACAACAAGATTTGTTGAGAGCAGGCGCTAGAAAGCCTTGACGTTCAGTATGGATGAAAATCAGGGACAAAAGCTTCTAGGATCAAGTGGTCTTACATGCGCAGTACGCGAATCCAAACCAATACCATGCACAAGGCGGCACCAAGCGGATTAACATCAGCTTAAGCCAGGGGTTGCAATCGGATTCACGAAACCAATCCCTATACGATCTTCAGCCTGTGCACATGAATTCGATACGATCCCAAACCATTTCCAATCGGATTCAACTCGTCCATGTGCACGCAGTGTCTGTTTAGAGGACGTTATATTGTTGGTTACGTGCACGAGCATGCATGGTTGCACCCTCGTGAAAGTAATTATCTGTTTCAGTGTCTGAAATAGAGATCGGATTACATGTACATGTTTACTGATCTATTGTATAAGGCCTGATAATATTTCTATGTTCATGGTACCATTTTAAACATTGCTATTTGAGATTTACTTGTATATGCCTGAAACACCGCTGCTGCTTGTATTGTTAATGGTATGGTCCACCTGCAGGGAGAGCCAGGTACCCGTTATAATGGGGTAACCCTCAGTTGTAGAGGGAGCTTGTTGGTGGAATGACGTGTATCTAGATGCTCCTAAACCCTCAGCTGCGTGAGTTGTTTGATATTTGTGAACATTTTGATTTTGAGCCTTTGGCAGAGTTTTGTATATTTTTTTATTGGCTTCTCACAGCCTGTTTATTTTGTAAATAGTGTATATAGCGTTTATAGACATATTTTTCTACGTTTTCTTTTGGGTTTTTCTTTTGCTTTTGGTAGTCACTGGCTCACTGTTCACTCGTGGTGTGCAAATAAACTGGCACAAACACCATCTCTTGCCTCTCGTAAGGTCCTCGACACTCTACCCCGTAACACTGTCCTATATGGTTTGTGTATGTGTTTTTTTAAAACTATTTATTTAGCACTGTGGAATTGAATCTTAAATACGTTTGTTGGTTGCAGTTATGGGGCAGGACCGGTCACTGCCCACATTCATCTGTTGATTTATCCTATTCGCCTGGCGTCAGTTGTCGGAATTGCAAGCAGCGCTAATAGAGTCCAGTATGGGCAGGAGCAAGTCTGCCCCACCTGCCTATTTTTTTTTACCTTCTCCTAGCAGCTCACAGATCAGTACTCCTCTAGTAATGTTAGACCTAACCCAATCGTGTCAAATGCAGTGATGTCCTGCAGCAAGGAACCTGCCATGTCAAACAGCGTGGACTTTCTGTTAAAATATGCATTTGATGGACTGAAATTAGAAGATAAGTTAGTGATCAAGCAGCTTGGCCCAGACAGACCAGACGTCAGTATAACACAGAAAACTAAGGACAAAGGGAAGATACAACCGAACATTTTCGCGAACATGGTATGATGAAAATGAAATGGCTGTGTTGTTGCTCCGTAAGGAATACAGTATTTTGCTTTCCATGTCTACTGTTCAGATCATGCTTAGGACAAGGGGACATAGGAATTACAGGAGTTAGCGACGTGAAATACTTTTCCGAAGCCTTTGGTCTTTGTTAATCATAGCGCCACATTAATGTTAATATTTAAAAAAAAAGAACTCTGAAACGCATGCTTTATGGTGCTGCTTGTAGACAGATTTATTATAGACCTGCTTAGCCGAATTACTACATTAATTAGGTTTTTAAAAGGCCTATCAGTATACATTATTCTATAACATTTGGTCAGGGTAGTGATTCAGGCAGGAGTCAGTGTCTGCCCCACCAATATTTATGCTCAGGTAGGTGGGGTTGGTTGGCTCACATAAAAGCTGTTTACCTACCTAAGTAATAATGTAAAATAAATACAGTTCACTCAATAAATGACTGAAAACGTATAATCATATGGTTTTCTGCAAAGTCAGCTCTAGCACCTGTGATTATATATTTTTTGGATGTACGCACCTCTTTTCTTCTTTTATACTAACAAACAGCCAACAGAGAAGCAGACAGAATATAAATGTGTTTATAATTAATTTATGGATGACAAATAATGTGGAAAATAAGGGTTAAAAATGATGAACAAAGGGTTAATTAAGTGTTTGCAAATACATTATACATGATTAATAGGGAGTAGTTATTATAAAGTGTTACCAAATAGGGTTGTATTTGAATTATAATTGAACATTTATAATAATAATAATTATAATAATGCCTAATCCACCTTTTTAATATTCCCATTTCAAATTGTCATTTTTTTAAACATCCTGTGTAAAATGATCAATTTTTATGAGTACCAATGGGCCTTTCTCATGTAAAGAGTTGAGCCAACCAGCCCCAAAATTAGTGTGCCAACCAACCCCGCCCACACTGAGGTACAGATTTTTCCACAAACACTGTTAGCCTGCTACCATTAGTCACCTCAGGATCTCAAACTTTATTTTACATTATAGCTGAGTCCCTTGACAATCATTTAAAACAAGTTATTTTTTTTAAATCCCTAACTGTTACCCTTCTGGGAGTTGTTAAGTGGAAGGTATACAATTCAGGAATTGACCCCCAAAAACTAAAAAGTTTTACTCACCTAAAGGGTTAATGACCTTGAGACCTCTTACATAACTTGACTTACTCTGGTCCTAATGGGCATCATTTTAGTGTTGGAATTGTGTCTCAGCACCCTATAGTGGCTTGGAAATTAACACTGATTCAACCTGCCCCTGATCCAACCAGCCCCGGTCTCCCCTATAAAGTAGGCCTATCTTTTGTTATTTACAAGCAGCTAATGTTTGGGTACAAGCAGAATGTGTATGCTTTAAGGGAAGGTTTTGCATATGTTTTGCATAAAACATTCACGTGATGAGTCGTGATAATTTTACCTCCCGATAACCAACTGTGAAGTTGCAGGAAGTGTGAACACAAATTATTGTCTGATGAAAAGGTTTTAATTCTTCACAACTTTACAAATGAATCGCAATTAACTAGGGTGAGGGCAATATGTCACAAAAATGGGCTACAAGAACCCAATACGTCTAGTGTTTTGAGTCACTGGCTGCAGTGCCCTATATGGAAAAAAAAAAAAAAAAAAAAAATATATATATATATATATATATATATATATATATATATATATATATATATATATATATATATATATATATAAATATACATGGTTTCACATCCTAAATACCAATCATCATGCTCATGCTCAGTCCACTGCTGTTCACACTCAGCTCAAACCACATCATCAAGTCTGCCGATGACACGACCGTGCTGGGTCTGATCAGCGGAGGCAACGAGGCCCCATACAGAGAGGAGGGGGCCAGCTCAGCAACTGGTGCACTGTCAACAACCTGTCTCTCAACGTGGACAAAACAAAAGAACTGGTCATTGACTTCAGATGAACTTTTCACAAACACACCCCACTGTGCATCAACAACCTTCCAGTACAGATTGTCCAGAGCACAAAGTTTCTGGGTGTACACATAACAAGCGACCTCTCATGGACTCAAAACACCACACAAATCTCAAAGAAAGCCCAGCAGCATCTGTACTTTCTGAGAAGACTGCTTAAAGCCCATC
This sequence comes from Coilia nasus, assembly GCA_027475355.1. Lineage (NCBI taxonomy): Eukaryota > Metazoa > Chordata > Actinopteri > Clupeiformes > Engraulidae > Coilia > Coilia nasus. The sequence continues at coordinate 22,568,060 of CM050200.1, forward strand.
TCCCAACCTCTATCCTCACAACTTTCTACAGAAGGACTACTGAGAGCATCCTCACCGCCGCCATCACAGCGTGGTTTGGCAACTGCACTGCTGCAGACCGTAAGGCCCTGCAGCGGATTGTTAGGACAGCTGAAAAAATCACTGGAATCTCTCTGCCCCCTCTCTCAGACATCCACAGCACCCACTGTCTGCAGAAAGCCAAGAACATTGTGAAAGACACTACTCATCCCTCCCATGGACTATTCACCTTACTACCGTCAGGTAGAAGGTTCTGCAGCTTCTTCCCCCAGGCAATCAGACTGCTGCACAACCTGTAGTGCAGTTAGGATGTAATTCCTTAGCAACTCAGAATGCAACCCACACACTGCACCTTATGCCCCTCACACTTTCTTTGCTGCTTATACCCCACATTTATGTAGAATAGTTTTTGTACAAATCTTACCACTAGCCACAGTGCGTTGCCAAAAGCCATGCCCTGTCTAGCGTGTTTGTTTTATGTCAACTGTAACTCTGACTTGCCTTGTTTACAACTTCTATTGTAATGTGCATATGTGTCAAAGAGTGTGTGTGTGTATTTGTGTGTGAACGGGCACTTGTGTGTGTGAGTGAATCTGTGTAGTCATGATTGTGTGTGCGTCCGTGGTCATAATAGTGTATCTAGATCTTGTCCATACTGTGTTCTAACAGTTGCATGGATCACCAATTGTTCCTATTGTCCCGTCTCACTATGTACTGTGTAAAAACATACTTGACTTGACTTGATCATGTGGCTGTAGGTTTCTTTTTGCAAGGGGAAACAAATTATTACAGAAAAAACAAAAAGGATTTTGAACAAAGACAAATATTTGGTATTTCATTTAGGGCTAAAAGTAGCAAAAACATCAACTACACCAACATAAATTTGAAAAGTTATCATAAAATAATATAACCTTCCTCCCTCCCCTATGGGCAACTAAGAGACCCTTTTTATTTCAGCATTTATTTTCTCTCTGCTAGTGTTTTACAGATTTGTGGTGACATCCAGGGAAATGGTAAACGCTAAGAAGGGCAGAAATCGGACAGAGCCATTTCCCATCCACCATGTGTTTGTCATGTCAAAATAACCACTATGTCTTAAACACATTAATAATACACACACACACACACACACACACACACACACACACACACACACACACACACACAATCTAAGATGAGCAAGGCAGACTGTTCTGAGCTGGGCACTCCCTATAATTCCTCATAGTAATCTATCATACAGTACATGAAGTGCAATGGTGAAAGTGCTTAATGCATTTGGCCACAAGATGGGGCCATAGTCCACACTGTGCTGTGCAAACTATATAAACTGGTCAGTGGATGGATGTATGAGTAGGGCTCATTCTTGATGTCTATGTATATATGTCTATTTTTTATGAAAGTGATAAAGAAACAACAATACAGATCTAGACACTTACAGATCTAGAAGCCATTAAGAGCAGAAATGCCTTCCGTGGCCAAAAGACTGCAGGAGGAGACTTGTTCCAAAACATTAATAATCATTATAGTGCAAGACAAATGCTAGACCTATTAAAACAGATTAGTCGGACACTAAATGAAATATGTTGAGGATTTATACCTTGATTCCTAAAGCGGGAAGTTTAGAGTGACTTAGTCCAAAGCTCTGTTGGTCACAGAGTGCTGTTGGTAGGAAACAAAAAGAGAAAATTTGATGCAACATAGACCAAATAATGAACTGATAGCTAGCACTAACTGAAATGGGGTAAATGAAACTTAAAGGTAGTTTCTATGCCCCATTCAGTTAGTGTTAGCTACCAGCTCATTATCCGGTCTATTATTGCATCAAGTTTTGTCGTTCTGCCAGCAGCACTCAGTGAGGGCTATGGATTGATTCAAACTTCTCCTTGACATGACACAGAAAGACAGACATGGTGCCAGGAAAAGGATCCTGTCTGGTGTTAGGGCAGAGATGCAGAGATGAGACAAGGATCCAGCATGCAGCCATATATGAGCCATATAGAGAAATCACTACATAGGTACAAGACGCCTGTCTTCCTGGCCTGTGTATATTGTAGTCTCTCAATTCTGAATGATCTTACTTATTCACATATGCTTTGGATGAAATGAAAACATTTACAAAGTCCATGTTTAAATTAATGAAAAAAGCTCATCCTTTTTTATGTAAGCCACGAAATTTTATAATTAAAAAAAAAAGTACTCATAAAATACATATATATTTTATCAGTTTGATTGTGCTCAACAGCATTGCCATCTGATACAGTTGTTTAGCTATTTAATTGCTGAGCTGCATCTTGTATGAATTGTGCTATACAAGTACAGATTATTATTATTATTATTATATAATAATAATAATAATAATAATAATAATAATAATAATAATAATAATAATAATAATAATAATAATAATAATAATTAATTAATTGTGATTTATAATACATCCCTAATTCACCCAGTTTACTATAGTCAACTGTTACATGTTGTTTATTTTTACATTTTTCAGCTATTCTTTGAACTGGCTAAGCCCAGGGTGTCCTGAGAGCTGGAATCATCCATCATGCTGACGCTGTCCATTTCTGTTCAGCTGGCCTGAAAAAAAAATCAAAATGACACCTGATCAACTGATCCAAAGATACACAAGCTGAGGGACAAACAGAGTAAATCTCATTCACCACACGGGTGCTTGTATGTGTCTTCATTCTGTATCTGCTCAAAAGCATGCTTAACATCTGCCTCATGCAACTTTTCCAAGAAAGTATGGGTTCTATTCTCAAACATGCCAATTTAAAGAGTGCATTGCGTCATCCAGTGGACCACTGGGAAAAAAAACCGGAATCTTCGGTAATTGGTAAGTAATGATTTCATGAAAGCTTGAGCTGCATCCACGCTAGTTGAAGTATTGCAATGAAATGTAAGTGTCTTTTTCGTTAAAAGGTTACCTACTTACCTCTATCAATATTTGGTTTTAAATGTGGTAAAACTCATTCCAATAGCTGTTTTCTGTTATTGATAATAACATAGATAAATCATTGTTCATATCATTGTTTTATTACTAAGAACACAGCTCTTCTTCTACAGTTTAGTGTTTTACTGGCTTGGTGGTTCCATTCTGTATCTTACCATGTCCCTGAGTTCCCCATGCAGGGAAGTGAACCTTTTAATAAAAATGTACAAAATCCCTGAATAGACAAGTACTGTCAGCCCAGTACTGTAGGTGACACCATGGCTGCCTGAGCCCACATCTCTGTATTGGCCACAATAGCTGTACTTAATCTGATTTATCACATTTTTATCATTGTGATCACACGGCACAGCACAGCACACAGTGCACGCAACGAAATTCACCTCTGCATTTAACCCATCACACACGTGAGCAGAGTGCAGCCATGACAATGGCGCCTGGGGAGCAGTGTGTGGGGATGGTACCATGCGCAGGGTACCTCAGCGGCGCTACTGGCTACCCGGGATTCGAACCTGCATTCCTGCAGTCCCACTGTCTCTAATCTGCACCAGATGTGAAGTGATGTGTAGTTGCTTTCATGCCAGTACATTTGTGATATGTTACAAACTGACAAGACCTAGGCTCTGTCCAAAATGTTCACTTGTTTACTTCATAGTGCACTACAAAGGGTGAGTTACATTTTCTTCCCTATATAGTGCACTATAGTGAACGAGTGAACAGTATGGATTGGGCCTCACTGTTGAGACCAAGAAGCTGTTCAACCAACTGCAATACATCTGCTACTTCAGAGATTAATGAGGATATTCAATACAGACAAGGAAGAGGATATTCAATACAGACTGTCATGAGCCTGCTCGCTGTTTCTTCAGTCTGGGTACTTTTCCACCACACCTGTTCGCAATCACCAGCCAAGCCCTCTGGCACTCTCTGTACCAGCCACCGCACCTGCGGCTTGTTACTCTGCTGATTGTCTCTCCCTACTTAGCTCCTGGTTTTCTGGCATTTAGTGTCAGATTGTCCTCGAAAATGGTTGTACTGCTTGTTGGCTCTCAAAGTCTGATTTCCTGTGTTCCACCCAGATTGTCTCTGCTACGTCTGCTCGCCTGCCCTGGTAACCTGACCTGCCTTCTGCCTTTACAATTACGAACTCTGCCTGTCTGTTTTATATCTCTGCTTGTAAGGAGCTCCTGCTGGTCCTGCCGACATCGCTGACTGAGTTACCGCTGCCCAGTGATCGCCGGCCAGCTCCGTGTTTGGGGCTGACCAGTGATCTCTACCGGTTCAGTGTTTGCTGCCGCCGACAACCATCTGCCAGCTCGACGATCTCTGGTCCAGAGGAGTCACCTGCCCGGAGGCTTTGTCTGTCACCCAGCTCTCCGTCTTTAGCCTGCGGGTTTCCCAAGGACACTGGTTCCCTCTGCCGTGCTCCAGACTCAGCCTGCCACCCGAGACCGGAGCCCTCACCCCAGTGCACTCGCCCCGACATCCAACTCCCCTTTCCCCGAATTAATAAACTAAGGTTTTTTGTGATGCATTTGGGTCTTCATTTTTCCTGCTCCTGATGGAGTCTGTATTCTACTGGCAGAGGCCCATATAGTCATCATAACCATAGAAGTTTGTTGATATTCCTTGGCTTGACAGTGTATGAAATAGCCATCAACTCAGTGTGGACCATCTCCATCTGGTCATTCAACATTTATACTTCACACATTAAAAGGACACCACACTAAAGATTTCTTTGATTCATCTGAGTAGAAACATGTTATTAAAGAGGTTTATTGAGATTATAAGAGATTGAATAAAGGTAAGACAAAGCTGTGCTCTGGTTGTGGTGGCAAAAACAGGTTTTGGTTTGTCCTTTAACCTCCTATTTCCTTTCTGGTTAAACTGCACAGAGAAAGCAGATGATGCAGTGTCAGACCCACAACTGCAAGAAAGCCATGAGAGTTTAACTGTATACTGTTGGCAGCAATTTATTGCAAATAAAATAAAATACAAAAAGAAAAATGCAGTAGTTTGCAATGACTTTCAATATTACAACCAAAAAGGCAGCGTGATTCAAAGGCCCAGCACCAAACGCAGGCCACGTTTGCAGCAGCATTCACACACCGCTGGGAAGCTGAGCGAACTGCGGTCAATGACGGTATTCTGCTGCTCCGCCTTCTCCCTGTCAAACGCCCCCAGCAACAATTTATGGGGTGGCACCATCACCACCTGTAGAGGTTGCAGTCTCGCAAAAATCCGGAAAACAGGAGAAAGTATAAGTAAATTATGGAAATATAAAAAACTTAAATGTGGCTCCTACACTGGTATTGATCATTGTATTTGTTCTTTTTATTTTAATAAAATGATTCATGGGATTTATCACTGTAATTATTTAGTAACTGTTGACTGTGGAAGAATCAGACAGATGTATTTATGGGTTGGCCTGGTGAACTCGTCTCACACTCAGGGTGGTGCTGTTCGGAAGCCCGTTTCGGAGAAGTTCCTCACGAAGCTGAGGATCAAAACACGAGAAGATAAATCATGACACGTGGACACTGGTGTTAATTTCCACCTCAGCACCAGGTACAGCACCAGGTACAGGTACAGCCTTATATGACACGTTTGATATCTGTCAAATTTGGGATCCTTGGGTTTTACTAACACATCAAACTCCCAGGCTCCAACACCCTGTAACCATTTGGAAAATAAAAGAGAAAATCAGATCTTCCTACTACACAACTAACAAGAAGTATGTTCACTAGCATTCACTTACTGGTTTTATGATCGTCTCTTCGATCTCAGCTTCAGTTAGCTCAGTTGCCGTGTCAACCACGACCCTCAGAGTGGACATGGCAGTAGTCATAGTAGCTGTGGACAGCAAGGTTGTGCATTCAGTGGAAAATAGCCAAATATTGCATGTCCCTAAATAGAGTCTTAACTGAGTGTAGAATCTTAATAAAGGTTGGCACTCCTTATGTGAATAAGGCATAATACAAACAGTTGACAATACAAATTATGATAATGAGGAGAGAAACTCGTAATGGTAGTTACATGTGTAGCAGAAGAAAGGAAGGGCAGAAGCACAATTCTCATCTGTCCACTGGCCTGAGCCACTGAATGACATTGCAGTGCAGTGATCCCTGCTATCAGGTTGGCCCGATTTCCAGTGTCTGAAAGAGGAGTCACTCCCATCTGACCACGATCTAGTTCTGTACAGACCCATGTATGCTGCGTTACCGCTTGCCTCAACACGGACCTTTTCATTTTCCGCTGCATTCCTTATGCTTGTGAGATCGATGTAGTTGTTTCTACAGTAGGCCTGGGCATCATTCCATGACATACTTTGCTGTATCAAAATGTAGTTATCATTAGCTCCTACAACACAAACAGAAAAACAACAATGATGTGACATTTTCAAACACAGTAAGAGTTAAAATATTAAAATGTAATTAATTAAAATGTCACACAATTCATAAGTAATAAGTAATAAGTCATAAGCTGTTCTGAGAGTCATCGTAGAGTCCAATCCAAGCAGAGCCACTTTGGCTGCCTAGTTGGGTCAGCGCATTCACATCATCGGTGTTGTAAAGCGTGGCCAGGTCTGTGTAATGGGTCCTGCAGTAACTCTGTGCTTCAGTCCAAGTCTTCGCTTCATTCACAAAGTGGTACTGGAGAGAGACAGCTGAACAGAGGGAGAGGAAACCTGTTTGCAGGAGAGAAACAAGGTGAAGCATTTTGTGTCTCAAATAAGGACTTTTGTACACTTAGGCATTTTAATCACAAAGTATGAAACCATTTAATTGTCCTCTGTACAAGTTAGTGTGCTTGCTAGGTACTAGGCTAACGTGCAAACATTTCTGAGTTCAAAGCTCTGTTTATTAGCAAAACAGGTAAAAACCTTCTTTCTATCTCTCTCCCACACACACACTGACAAACACACACAAACATGAACAATCACACAGTGTTTCTATTCTGTCTGTCTGGCTGTCTCCTTCCCCCTCCCTGTCTAACACACACATACACACAGACAGGCACACACACACACACACACACACACACAGCCCATGTGGAATGCCTGTGTGCAGTCTAATTGCTTATTTTCTTGTTTATTGCCACAGTCAAACGAAATTGTTTTTTTTTTTAAGTGGTGGTGTGCTGTGTAAACCAACCTGAGAAGAGTAGAATGAGGAACAGCATTCTGGAGGTTGTCTGTGAGAATGCAACAAAAAAAGCAATGGCAACCGTATACTGTAATGTGAACAAATAATCTCGAGGCAGTGAACTTTCTGTGGGGTATTTCCTGTATTTCTTGTATATCAGGAAAAATATGTCTCTAGCTGGAATTACAAAGTTTTCTCCAGTGTCTGTGTCAGATCCTGTTTGCAAAGAGAGACAGTAACAGCTAGTGCTCACAAGAGTTATGATATATCCAGACAGTACTTTGCCAATCATTCTGAGGACATGACCCAAAATAGAGGCCACAAGCACATCCATCACAGAGATGCATGAATATAAAATCAAGGAGAGCAGTAACATAAAAACTGCAAGCCCTAGACAAGGGTATTAATTCACAGTATAGGGGCAGCTGTGGTCTAGTGGTTAGAGAGTTCGTCTTGGGATCGCAGAGTTGCAGGTTGGAATACCACCCTACCAATGCCTGAAATGCGCTTGAACAAGTTGTCTAACCCCACACTGCTCCAGGGACTGTAACTCAAACCCTGCAAATAACTAAATCGCTCTGAATAAGAGTGTCAGCTAAGTGTAATGTAGAAAATTTGACTTTAGGTAAGTCATTGTGTTAATTTAAATAGTATTTGAGAGTTTACATCAATGTGCAGACTTTCTGTTCAACAATCTACCACAATGCTCTCTTTGAACACCCCTAAGCAAATATATTCTAAATGAACATTTGCATTGTATTAAACTGTGTCAAATCTGTAGCTAGTGGGATTTTCTTCTTAAGAGATTAACACATAACTACAGACAAATATGCATGTGCTGTTTGGGCTGTGACATCTAATAGCTCCTGTTTTAATACTACTAAGGCAGGAAAGAAACAAATGAGACTCACCGGCTTGTTGACAAAAATATTATATATGTGCATTTCTCATCAGACTTGTCTCATGGAAATTGAGCACTTAGTCATGATGTCTGCCCCTGACTGGAGACAGAGCCCTCGTTGGTCAAAAAGGAGGATGTACCACATAAACACCTCCATCATGACCGGTTTGTGCACATACTCTTCATCAAAATATGCTGCATTTCCTCTGTGCAATGATACTGCATGTGTGGCTCATGAGTTCAACTGTGCATTGTGATTGTGATACAGCACACCTCAGCGCACAGTGCGCACAACAAAATAGCATCTTGGCAACAAACTTATCACACACATAGGAGAGGGCAGCCATCAGTGGCACCAGGTGAGCAGTGTGTGTGTGTGCGTGTGTGTGTGGGGAGAGGGGATATTCCTGTCCACTGGTGAATTCCCACCTGGAACCCTCCAGTCACAAGTCTGTTTCCTTAACTGCCAGGTCGGTCCTGTTCCATAGTGGCACTGCAAACACGAAGGCTATTGGACATTTCCTTCCAATAGGAGTAAAGCTCTGTGAAACCATTATTTTTGTAATGAGTACAACCCCAAGTCCATAGGAGTTGAGACGTTGAGTTAAATATAAATAAAAAATAAATGCTATAATTCTCAAATCATACAAGCAAAACATTTATTTGAGACTAGCCCAAGGCCAACATATCAGTTATTGAACAAGTTTTTTTATTGTTGTATGGGATATTTGTGGTCATTCCGCCTTCTCCCAGTCTTGCACTACCAGCTTTAATTTATGGGGTGGCACCATCACCACCTGTAGAGGGTGCAGTCTCACAAAAATCCATCCAATTCATGTGATTTATCATTGTAATTATTTGACTGTGGAAGAATCACACAGACGTCTTCATGGGTTGGCCTGGTGAACTAGACTTAGACTCAGGGTGGTGCTGTTCGGAAGCCCGTTTCGGAGGAGTTCCTCACGAAGCTGAGGATCAAAACACGAGAAGATAAATTGAGAGCACATGTGGACACTGATGTTAATTTCCACCTCAGCACCAGGTACAGGTAGCCTTCCATATTTATATGACACGTTTGCTATCTGTCAAATTTGGGATCCTTGGATTTTACTAATACATCAAACAATTCGGCTCCAACACCCTGTAGCCATTTGGAGCATAGAGAAATATCAGATCTTTCCACTACACACTAACAAGAAGTATGCTCACTAGCATTCACTTACTGGTTTAATGATTGTCTGTTCAATCTCAGCTTCAGTTAGCTCAGTTGAAGTGTCCACGACCCACAGAGTGGACAGGGCAGTAGCAGCTGTGGACAGCAAGGTTGTGCATTCAGCAGAAAATAGCCAAATACTGCATGTCCCTAAATAGGGTCTTAACTGAGTGTAGAATCTTAATAAAGGTTGGCATTCCTTGTATGAATAAGGCATAAGACAAATCTTTTTGTATTGAAGTGTAAAGACAAATGATGATAATGAGGAGGGAAACTCGTAATGGTAGTTACGTGTGTAGCAGAAGAAAGGAAAGTGGTGAGCACAGCCCTCTGCAGCACAGTGATCCCTGCTATTAGGTTGGCCCGGTTTCCAGTGTCTGAAAGAGGAGTCACTCCCATCTGACCACGATCTAGTTCTGTACAGACCCATGTATGCTGTAACACCCTGTGCCGCAACACGGACCTTTTCATTTTCCGCTGCATTCCTTATACTTGCGAGGTCGATTTAGTTGTTTCTACAGTAGACCTGGGCATCATTCCATGAGATACTTTGCTGTATCAGAATGTAGGTATCATTAGCTCCTACAACACAAACAGAAAAACAACAATGACGTGACATTTGCAAAGAAAGTAAAAGTTAAAATCTGGAAAATGTTAAAACTAACACTCTATGGAGCTTTTTGTGACTTTTGTCATGTACACTTAGGCATTTTAATCACAAAGTATGAAACCATGAAATTGCCCTCTGTACAAGTTAGTGTGCTTGCTCAAGCAGACAAAAAATTGTTATTCATCTTTTTATTACTGTGCTTGCTGTCATAGACAAGCACACTATTTCTTCTTAAAGGTGTACTTCCACGAGAAACCGTTTAGTACTCGCTCTTTTGAAATATGATAGGTCACCCCGAGTTGCATATGCATGCTGCATATCAAAATGTTTTTGTACCCCCATTTTCTATATCAGTCAAAAGAAGACAATAGGCGGAAAAAACGACCCAATGCGAAAAGGGCCTGCAGCTTGACGTAGACGTGCAAATGCATATAAGAGAAACTGACCGAATGGGCTTTAAATGATGTTAGCCTGTGACTGACTCGCATAAGATTAACAGGCTAGTTGAATGACTGAACTGCATTTAGCCGGGCACTTGCACTGTTTTGTCATGCAAATGTTACCATTCTGAAATGTTCATTGACAAACGGTCAGGAAGCGACTGTGCTTGTGCCATCTCTCCTTCCTCCTCGGATTCAGGATCAAACACATAAGGCTGTATCTCCGAAGACATTCTGTGTGCAGTTTTAGCGCTGTCAAGATGACTTTTCCACAAAAAGAGTCTTGAATTGCTGGGCAGGGGACACCTAGGCAAGTCTTTACTTGTGTCATGTGCAAGAGAAGCACTGGGGGGGATTCCAGGGGCATAAAAGTAAGCATATACACATATGTGCATGTATGTATGTATGCATGTGTAGTTCAGCTGTTCAGTAGGGTGATGGCAGTGGGGAAGAAGCTGTTTTTGTAGTTTTGGTGCGCAGGGATCTGTAGCATCTACCAGAGGGAAGGAGGTCGAAGAGGGTGTGTGCAGGGTGAGAGGGGTCTTTGATTATGTTCTCTGTCCGCTTCCTGGTCCTCCCAATGTACAAGTCCTGGAGGGAGGGCAGGGGGGCACCGATAATTTTTTCAGCAGTCTGAATTGTGCGCTGTAGTCTGTGTTTGTCATGTTGTGTGGCTGCTCCAAACCAGACTGTGATGGACGAGCAGAGGATGGATTCTACTACAGCTGTGTAGAAGGTCACCAACAGTTCTTGTGGTAGGCCTTGCTTCCGCAGCTGGCGTAGGAAGTACATCCTCTGCTGAGCCTTTTTGAGGATGGCGTTGATGTTGGACTCCCACTTCAGGTCCTGAGAGATGATGGATCCCAGAAACTTGAAAGAGTCCACATTTGATACTGGGCTGTGGGATATTGTGAGGGGGTGCAGCAGTGAGGGGTGCTTCTTGAAGTCCACAACCATCTTGACAGTCTTTAGTGCGTTAAGTTGTAGATTGTGTTGGCTGCACCAGAGCACCAGCTTGTCAACCTCCTGTCTGTATGCAGACTCATCACCATCCTGGATAAGCCCGATGACAGTGGTATCGTCTGCAAATTTAAGGAGCTTGACCGCTGGGTCATTGGAGGTGCAGTCGTTTGTGTAGAGAGAGAAGAGCAGCGGTGAAAGGACACAGCCTTGGGGAGCACCAGTGCTGATAGTCCGTGTACCGAATGTGACACCTCCGAGCCGCACATGTTGGCTCCTGTCGGTCAGGAAGCTGGAGATCCACTGACAGATGGCAGGAGACACAGTTAGCTGGGAGAGTTTAGTGGTGAGGATATCTGGGATAATGGTGTTGAACGCCGAGCTGAAGTCCACAAACAGAATCCTGGCGTAGGCCCTTGGTTGGTCAAGGTGTTGCAGGATGAAGTGCAGTCCCATACTCACTGCATCGTCCACTGACCTATTTGCCCTGTAGGCAAACTGCATGGGGTCAAGCTGGGAGCCTGTGATCTTTTTGAGGTGGGACAACACAAGGCGTTCGAAGGACTTCATGACAACTGAGGTCAGGGCCACAGGTCTGTAGTCATTTAGTCCAGAGATGGAGGGTTTCTTGGGGACTGGGATGATGGTAGAGCTTTTGAAGCATGAGGGAACTTCGCATAGCTCCAGTGATCTGTTGAAGATCTGGGTAAAAATTGGTGCCAGCTGGATGGCACAGGCCCTGAGACAGGAGGGTGTTACTCCATCTGGACCTGGAGCCTTCCGGACATTTTGCCTCTCAAAGAGGCGACGGACGTCCTCTTCGCAAATGATGAGTGTGGATTGGGGGGCGGGTGGTGGATTGGGGGGGTGAAGCCAGGTGGGTGGTGGGGTCTGCAGTTGATCTGGCGGGGGGAGGGGTGTGAATGCCTCCTTCTCAAATCTCCAGTAGAAGGTGTTTAGGTCATCAGCAAGGCCGTTGCTGGCCTCAGCAGTGGGGGATGGTCTTTTGTAATTCGTGATGTCCTGAAGCCCTCTCCATAGTGCCGTGGAGTCGTTAGCTGAAAACTGTTTTTTCAGCTTTTCAGAGTAGCTCCTTTTAGCTACTCTGATCTCTTTTGTGAGTGAGTTCCTGAGTGACTTGAAGAGAGGCTTATCTCCATTTCTGTAGGCCTCCTCCTTGGCTTGGCGGAGCTGACAGAGATTCGGGGTGAACCATGGTTTGTTGTTATTAAATATACGGAAAGTTTTTGTTGGCACGCAAACTTCCTCACAGAAACTAATATATGAGGTGACGGTATCTGTCAATTCGTCCAGGTCAGCTGTGGCCTCCTCGAAGACACTCCAGTCTGTACAGTCAAAACAGTCCTGTAGTTCTTCCTTTGCCTCCTCCGTCCACTTCTTTGTTGACCTGATCACAGGTTTAGCTGTTTTTAACTTTTGTTTGTAGGTAGGAATAAGATGAACCAGGCAATGGTCTGAGCGGCCTAGTGCCGCACGGGAGACAGAGTGATATGCATCCTTGAGAGAAGTGTAGCAGTGATCCAATATGTTATTGTCCCTGGTAGGACAGTTGATGTGCTGTCTGAATTTTGGAAGTTCGCTTTTTAGGTTAGCTTCATTAAAATCACCTACAATGATAAGCAGTGAGTCGGGATAAGTTTGTTCTGATGAGTTAACCTGGTCAGCGAGAGTTTGCAGAGCTTCACTCACGTCAGCCTGAGGTGGGATGTAAACACCGGCTAGAATGAATGAGGAGAACTCCCGCGGTGAGTAGAAGGGTTTACAGTTCAAAAAAAGTGATTCGAGGTTTGGGCAGCAGTGTTTGCTGAGAACCGTAACATCTGTGCACTAACCTTCGTTAATGTAGAAGCATATTCCACCACCCTTCGTCTTTCCCGATAGCTCTTTCTGCCGATCGGCGCAATGCAAGCCGAACCCTGGAAGATGTAATCCATTGTCTGGAATGAGTTCACTGAGCCATGTTTCAGTGAAGCAGAGGGCAGCAGAGCGGGCGAAGTCCTTGTTTATCTTATTCAGGAGAAGCAGCTCATCTATTTTGTTGGGTAGGGAACGCACGTTCGCCAAGTGCATGGCTGCTTCCAGCGCTCCGGCCCGTTTCCCACGTCTGCGCTTCTTTCTCCCATAGACAGCAGCTGCTCCTCCGATCAAAAGTTCCAATAAACTCCCTGGATCGATGAAGTTAGGTAAACTGGTTTGTTGTAATTGGTTGCCAATTGAAGTAGTTCCTCTCTGCTGTATATAATCCGGCTTGCATGACTGGATCCAACGAAAATAAACAAAAACAACACAAACACGAGATAAATGCCATTTACGAAAACAGCATAGGCTACACCACACAGTTGGTGAAAATCTGAAGAGCACTGCAGAGGGTCAGACCAGAATTGCGCTGCTGACAGGCTTATGTCGTAAAAAAAACAAGCCAAAAGTCTAAAACAGGTTAACTTGATAACAGCACTCACTAAATAGAATGAATTAAATAGCATGCAGAGACTGGCATACGGGCTATAGCATAAATGCCTTAACAAACTAGAGACCATTCAAATCAAACGTGTTACTAAATAAAATAACTGTGGACATCTAAGCACATTAGATGATGTCAGGGTAAACACGTTTCGTTGGCATGCTAGTCTAGGGAAAAGGCACTTTGTTAAGTCATTGGGGGTGTTCCCCCGATCATACTGCATTAAGAGACGTCTTTTTTAAATATTTTATCCGACAACCGATTTCTATTAGGCTTCAGCGCAAGACCGTCTAGTCTGAATAGCCTCTTGACTGGCGCACTAGATGGGTCAGCTGTGTTAAGTTTCTACTTCTTATATGAAGGAAAGGGTTAAGGGCTTCCATGTCTGACTCCGACTTCAAATACTCTGTAACGTTTGTGTCAGAGTTGAAGGAAGCTGTATTTCCCTCCTTCTCATCAAAAGCAAAATCTTCTCAGCGACAGTGCTGTATGGCAGCAGGTTTCTGTTTCTGCGCAACCGGCCCCACATTACAGAGCAAAACACTGTGCAGACAGCAAATTCCTCACGGCTTTTCTCTTCTCCTCTTCCCTTGACGATTTCACTCTAACTTCGGCAACATCTCTTAACATGTTAAAAATAATGATCATATCTCCACCCCCGAACACTACGGTAGATGGCTTTGTCATTTCCCTGAATTTAACAATCACCGACAGTTGCGCATGTCTTGCGACTAATGTGCAAGCGTGCACCTGAGGATTTTGGGGGAGAGTCAGGGAATCCGTCTCAGATATCTGTGGTCAGACGGTCCACTGGAGGAGGACCAAATTTGAGCAATTAAAAGCCAAGATATTGACATTTGAAGAATTTTAAGCTACGTGTTAAATGTTCATTGACGTGTAACTTCGGAACGGTTTATCTCAAGATAAAACCTTTGATAACTTTTTGTCAGCATTGTCTGTAGATGACATATACCAAATTTGGTGAGATTCACATGAACAGCCTGTGACGAGTTCGTTCAGATTTGTTTTCGCAATATTAAAATTTCACAGAAATTGTTCTCGTTGGAAGTGGGTGTCGACCAGTGCTTTCAATGCGTGAGGGTCAATAGATTTCACGATAAAAAAAATGGTTGTAAACGTAAGCATTCTCTAGATAATAGGCAAAATAACATTTTCTACAATAACAGCGCCCCCTATGGACCAAATTTTATGGCATGTTCTGTGGTGTTAGAGGTCTTTGTGGTGATTGTGCATGACGTATTTTGCGCAGTTCCCACCTTCTTGGTCCAAGATATTGGCAACTCAAAATCCCAATTTTTGCATTTACCCATATCACTAGGTGGCGCTATGCTTCAAGTGAGAGTTTATGGGCTGGGTCGATACGTGTCTGTAACACCGACATATCACAAAAATTTCATGTTGTTGGGTGAAACGTTCATTGAGTTATTCAGCAAAAACTTTTACCGGTCTCCCCCTCTTTAACGGACACTGGCCTTGTGGCCCTGGGGGACCAAAAGGCGTTATTCGCTCACAAACCTCTTGGGCTACATGCCTACAAACATTCATGTCTCCCCGAGTTTCAGTGTCCCGGGAATCGTTGACGAAAAATCGGTGAAAAAAAATAAAATAAATAAAAAATAAAAAAAGGGAAAACTTTTGCAGCAACTCCAATATGATAAGGGTAAATGCAAAAATTGAGATTTTGAGTTGCCAATATCTTGGAACGAGAAGCTGGGAACTGCACAAAATACGTCACGCACGATCAGCAGAAAGACCTATAAAACCACAGCATGTGCCATACAGTTTCGTCCATATGGGGGCGCTGTAATTGCACAAAATGTCATTTTCCCTATTATCTAGAAAATGCTAATGTTTACAACCATTTTTTTTTTATCGTGAAATCTATTGATCCTCACGCATTGAAAACACTGGTCGACACCCACTTCCAACGAAAACTACTTCCGTGAAATTTTAACATTGCGAAAACATATCTGAACGAACTCGTCATAGGCCGTTCATGTAAATCTCACCAAATTTGGTATATGCCATCTACAGACAATGCTGACAAAAAGTTATCAAAGGATTTATCTTGAGATAAATCGTTTCAAAGTTACATGTCAATGAACATTTAACAGGTAGCTTAAATTCTTCAAAAGTCCATATCTTGGCTTTTAATTGCTCAAATTTGGTCAAAGTTGACATGCCATCTCTAAACAGCTTTCTGTTCATGTGTACTAAATTTTGTGACATTTCGTCATAGGGGGCAATGTTTATCGCAGAAGCTAGGTGTTGAAAAGCAGTTTTTGTTAAATAACTCGGCAACAATTTTGCCAAAGACAGGCTGTGTTAGTATGCTGGTGTTACAGAGGCGTATCGACCCAGCCCATAAACACTCACTTGAAGCATAGCGCCACCTAGTGATATGGGTAAATGCAAAAATTGGGATTTTGAACTGTCAATATCTTGGACCGATAAGGTGGCAACTGCACAAAATACGTCATGCACGATCAGCACAAAGACCTCTAAAACCACAGCACGTGCCATACAATTTTGTCCATAGGGGCCGCTTGAATTGTACAAAATCTCATTTTGCCTATTCCTTGCCTTCACAAATCACTCCTACACACTACACAAACACACACAATGTCATTCATTCAAAACCCACATCCATGCCCACTTCCAGGAAATAATTTCCACAGAAATTCTCACCTCACAACACTGCTCTACCACACACTCATCATACCAACAGTTCCCACATTTCAATATATTGCGGCGGTCATACCATGTACCACTATGCGGTACATCTAGTTGTAAACATCAGCACAGTCCACACCTCCAGGAAGAAATCATTTCTCACAGCCTCCGCTCCAGACCCTCTGTACAAAATGAAATGAAGTATGAGGGACATTTCCCAAAAGGATCGTTGCTAACTTCCTTAGCAACTTTGGTGGTTTGAACAATGGTCTCATTACACTGCTGTTTCCCAACAGCATCGTGCAGACTTAGCAACTAACGATGTTTACAACTACGTTAGTCCGATGGATCGTTCAACGACGCAAGTGTTTCCCAACAACAAGGTCTGGACGATCTATGAGACGTTGCCTCTTACAGTTGTGCAGTTGGAACGATTAGCATGGACCTGTCTTTAGACCATCGTATTTGTTCATGTGACGTCTTGCTCGTTACCTTTGCCCTTTTTGGGGCGGATTAAGCAGCCGTCTATGCATTACTGCCACCATCTGCATGACTGATGTTACTCCCAATTCACTTCATTTTCAGTCTGGCATTGCCAGATCACGTAAAAAGAAGGCAGAAAACACACCATCTCTCTCATCTCTCTCTACCATTCAACGTTTTCTCCGCTGGCCTTGGGCCCACCTGCTGATAAGCCTTCTGTAACAGTGCTGACAGAGCCAGTCATGGTTGATAAAGACTGTCCCCTCGAATCTGCTGCAAGCCATCGCCCCAACAGTAGTCCCATCGATCACGTCCATAATGAATGCTTCGCTATCATCAGGTATAGTTCCAGCCGCCTTCAAACACACCGCCTTCACACCACTGCTCAAAAAGACCACGCTCAACCCCGGGAGTGAATAAAGGCTTTGACAACAATCAGCCTACATGATTTAGAACAATGTCAAATATTCCATTCGTCTTATCGAAGTGCCAAGTTGTACTATTTGTGCAGTTATGCTTTCTAAACGTTTAACATAAGAAAATAAAACCAGAGAAACACAAATTGTGTTTACTAAAGTGAGAGATAGGGAAACATGGCTATGTGCACTTAAAGACATTGGCCAAGTGCATTTCAAGAGGGGGCTGGCAGCTGAATTCCCACTCCCGCGCTGTATACGCAGAGATGTCCGGTGGAAATGGTCATACGCTCAGAATACGGCCACGCGCTGAACACGGCTACACGCTGTACACGGTCAAGTTGGTGGAAATGAGCCCTTACGCATCACCATCCATATCCTTGCCACCGCGGGACCTTGATGACAAGGACACTACTGGAGTCAAGGACTCAAATTAGCAAGAATGCGAGGATACATTAAAGGAGCAAGAATACATCAAAGGAGCAAGAATGCATATACAGAGAATTGAACCACAATTTCAACCAGAAAGACTTCGAGTATATGGTAACACAATAATTTATTTGATTACATGTAATGATATGGCACAACAAACTTTGGCGTAGGTCCTGTCCTTTGTCCTGATCAATAAAACGTGAAAACTGAATAGATGCTGACTGTAGTAATGGCAGGGCATAATAGTAATACCCCCCTGACAAAAGGACAAGGACCCACTGGTGGTGATCAAAAGGTAGACAATGAACTTTCAGAAACATATGATGCATAACAAACATTGAATACGATACATAATGCATTGAAAAGGGAAACAGAGGATTCCAAGAGCACAACTCTGGGTCCCCCCGGAGCACCGGGGCAAGGAAAAACTCCCTAAATATTCTTAATGAGGAAGAAACCTTGGGCAGAACCACGTCTCTAGGGGGAAAGCCTAACTGCCTGAGGCTGAACTGGTGCTCAATGAGCTGATAGAGTCCAGGTTGTCGCTCAGGTGACAGGAAATCCAACATCCGGGAACAAAGCAGTGTCACCCCAATGTATGTGGCAGAGAATTGAACTGTTCATGGAGGGGCTGTAGCTGGAATCCCGAGTGAGTATATGGAGGGATCCGGAAGGATAAGGAGGAGACCAGAAATCCGAGGTCGATCAGTGGAGATGCCGAGGTAGAGGAGACATCGGGAGGCCAGGGAAGAGGCATCAAAAGATCGATCAAGAGGCATGACGGATTAGACATCATCGTCAGGACCCACTGGACACGGACAGGACCCTTGGATGGATGCTGGGGTGGGAGGAGGGCGAACAGCGGAATACACCTGTGAGCAGCAAAGCAGGTAGGTAAGATGACGTATTTAAAGACAGATGTTACGTGCTGATTGGACGACAGTTAACTGATGACGCGCATTACGTCTTCCTGGTAGAACTTCACGCTACGCTTACATTGATTCACCAAAAACCCCTGATTTTTACCATCTCCATCACCACCCCGCCTGCAGTTCCCTGCAAGCATGCAGAGACTGCTGTCGATTGCCAGACTGTCTTTTTCTAGCCCAAGACACTCTAAACAAGCAGTGTACACCGATTATCACAATGGACAGGCCTTTACCAGCCCACTACACTACAGCACTGAAAAACACAGCGCACCACCACCTCCGCCCGCAGCAGGATCCCTTATCCACTCCACTGAAACAGCACTGCTTTCCGTCACAGAAGCCCTAAGAGTAGCCAGAACCGAAGGACAATCATCAGTACTTATCCTACTCGACTTATCGGCGGCCTTCGATACAGTCAACCACAGCATACTGCTAACTACACTCTCAAACATAGGCATCACAGGCATAGCACACTCCTGGTTTAAATCCTACCTCACTGGACGCTCCTTTGAAGTGTCATGGCAACTGTCATCAACTCACACCCTCTCCACAGGGGTGCCCCAAGGGTCGGTGCTGGGCCCCCTTCTCTTCGCCATCTACACCACCTCGCTGGGCCGTGTCATCCAGATGACCAGATGACACCACGGTCTCCGCACGCATCTCTGCCTGTCTCTCCGCACTATCTGCATGGATGAAGGAACACCACCTCCAGCTCAATCTGTCTAAGACCGAACTCCTGGTGATCCCAGCCCAGTCAACCCACCATGATATCAGCCTGAATATGGACACTGTCACGATTGCTCCAAACAAGGTTGCTAAAAACCTCGGCGTCATGATTGATGACCGGCTATCATTTTCTGACCACATTGCCTCCGTAGCGCGGTCGTGCCGTTATGCGCTATATAACATTAGAAAAATCACCCAATATGCTACTCAGCTCCTGGTACAGGCTATGGTCATCTCTCGCCTGGACTATTGCAACACCCTCCTGGTTGGCCTTCCTGCTTGTGCAATCAAACCATTGCAAATGGTCCGGAATGCAGCAGCACGACTGGTTTTCAATCAACCCAAAAGGACGCATGTCACTCCACTTTTCATCAACCTGCACTGGCTCCCGGTGGCTGCCAGAATTCAACACAAAGCTTTGACTCTAGCCTACAGAGTCACTTCCGGATCTGCCCCCACCTATCTCAACGTCATACTAAAGGCTTACATCTCGTCCAGAGTGCTGCGATCCTCTAATACAAACCGCCTGGCTGTACCCTCTCCTAAGACGAAGCGAGGTCACTCCAAGCTTTTCTCGGTTGTTGTCCTTCAGTGGTGGAACAACCTACCAGTTGCTACAAGAGCAGCAATATCCCTCTCGACTTTCAAAAAGCTCATGAAGACCCTACTCTTCCGAGACTGCTTTCTAATTTCTAATTTCTAATTTCTACTAACCATCTCTTTACATAGGTACCTCTGATGTTCTCTACACAACTGTTAGCTATTATGTCCTCCTTTTGTAAGTCGCTTTGGATAAAAGCGTCTGCTAAGTGTAATGTAATGTAATGTAATGAAATGTAACTGTTATGGACTTGGCCGTATCTGATCATTTTTGTGTTTTCTTTGATGTTTGTATGTCCCCTCACATTCAGAACAGGTCTATGTCTGTAAGAAGGAGAGTCATAAATAATGGCACAGCTCTTCTTTTTGAGCAGGCACTCTCACAGACCCCAAGTCAACCATCAGACTGTGCAGATAATTTAATGATAAATCTTAATTCTAGGATGCCACATATTATGGATAATATTGCCCCTTTAAAACCAAAAGAGCCACTTACAATCCCTGGAAACTGAATCCAATGGTTAAACTGCTAAAGAAAAAGTGTAGCTAATCGTTTCAACTGCACAACTTTACGAGGCAACTTCCGATAGATCATCCAGACTTTGTTGTTGGGAAGCACTTTTGTCATTGAACGATCCATCGGACTAACATAGTTGTAAACATCGTTAGTTGCTAAGTCTGGACGATGGTGTTGGGAAAGAGCAGTGTAGTAAGACCATAGCTCAAACCACTGAAGTTGCTAAGGAAGTTAGCAATGACACTTTTAGGAAATGCACCCGTGCACCGTCGCAGTGTTATCATCATGTCGTGTTAAATCCGCCCAGCGTCTCTCTACAAGGACAGACCAATGTGATTGGTCCGACCAGATTTTGGAGAATAGCTAATGCTAATAATTTAATGGGTCGTTGACTGCACTTCTCTGTCTCTCTCACTCACAAACACACACACAGACAAACATACACACACTCTTTCTCTCTCTCTCTCTCCTTCCCCTCTCTCTGTGTCTCCCCCTCACACACCCACAAACACACAGTTAGTCTCTGTATCTCCTTGGTACACGGAAACACTGTCTGTCTGTCTTGTCTCTGTGTATATTTCTCTCTCTCTCTGTAACACAAGCACGCACACACCCACACAGCCCAGGTACAACCATCCATCCACCTTTTATCTGTTTATCTGTTAATACTCTTAGCAATGTTTGAGCTAGCACACATTACGTTTCCTCTGTGGAATGCAGTCTAGTTGCTTATTTCCTTGCTTGTTTCCACAGTCAAACTAAATTGTTGTTATAAATGGTGGTGTGCTGTGGGAACCAACCTGAGAAGAGTAGAATGAGGAACAGCATTCTGGAGGTTGTCTGTGAGAACAAAATATGAACAAATAACAAAATGTGAGGTTTATTTGACAGAAAGTGCCAGAAGTGTTTGTACACACTGAAGGTACCTTATTTCTGTGTCAGATCCTGTTTGCAAAGAGAGACAGTAACAGCTAGTGCTTACAAGAGTTATGATATATCCAGACAGTACTTTGCCAATCATTCTGAGGGCATTAATGACCCAAAATAGAGGGCACAAGCACATCCATCACAGAGATGCATGAATATAAAATCAAAGGAGAGCAATAACTTAAAAACTGCACACTGCAACCCCTTGATGTATTAATTCACACAATGATTATTATACAGTTTATAAAATTTGACTTTGGCTAAATCATTGCGTCAATTTAAATAGTACAGTATTGGCGTGTTTACAGCAATGTGCAGACTTTCTGTTCAACAATCTACCACATTGCTTTCTTTGAACACCCCTAAGAAAACATATTCTAAACTAACATTTGCATTGTATTAACTGTGTCAAATCTGTAGTCAGTGAGATTTTCTTCTCAAGAGATTAACACATTACAGGCAAATATGCATGTGCTCACAGCAAATAGCTCTAGTTTTAACATTACTAAGGCAGGAAAGTAACAAATAACACTCACCGGCTTGTTGAAAATATTATATATTTGCATTTCTCATCAGACTTGTCTCTTGGAAATTCAGTGCTCAGTCTTGATGTCTGCTCCTGACTCTGGGGATCGAGCCACTTTTAGGAATGAGGGTGTACCACATAAACACCTCCATCATGACTGGTTTGTGCACATACTGTAGCTAGTCCTCATGTAAATATGCTTCATTTTCTCTGGGCTATGTACAGGTCATGGGTTCAACTTTGCATTGTGTACACAGTGCACACAACAAAATAGAATCTCGGCAATTAACTTATCACACACATGCAGCAGAGGTCAGCCATCAGCGGCACCAGGTGAGCAGTGTCTGTGTGTGTGTGTGTGTGTGTGTGTGTGTCTGTTCGTGGGGAGGGGATACTCCTGTCCATTGCTGAATTCGTACCTGGAACGTTCCAGTCACAAGTCTGTTTCCTTAACTCCCTGACCACCCCTGTTTCATATAGTGGCACTGCAAACACAAAGGCTATACAATTAAACAACTAAACAACATTTTCTTCCAATAGGAGTAAAGCTCTGTGATACCATTATTTTTGTAACGAGTACTACTTTTTTATAAATCATAAGAATTTACAGTATAATACAAGATTTAAAAAGGCAAGCCTTTTTCGTCATTGGCAAATTAGACATGAACCCTCTCATTCTAAGTAGCCAGCTTCTTCCCCTAGGCAGTCAGACTGCTGAACAACCTGTAGTGCAACAGAATGTACCTGTAATATAATCTAGCAATATGCAAACCAGCACACTGCACCTTATGCCTCTCACATTTTCTTTGCTGCTAATATCCCATATTTAGAAATAGTTTTGTACAAATCATAACCACTAGCCACAGTGCTCTGTTACAAGCCATGCCCTGCCTAGCATGTTTGCTTTATGTCACTTGACTTTTGTACATTGAGTAAAATGTATGTATTAAATTAACACTAACCAATATTTTATCTGGGTGCCTTTGTGTATGTACGTGTGTGTGTGTTTGTGTGTGTGTGTGTGTAGAATGGTAGAATGGGGGGAGGTGTCTGAAGTGTCCCTGCCTTGTGAAACGTACCTAAGGCACATCTATCTCCTTGTGTGTAAGTGAGTGTGTGTGTGTTGGGGGTGGGGGTGGTGGCATCTGAAGTGTCCCTGCTCCAGGAAACTTACTTGTGTGTGAATGGGCACGTGTGTGAGTGTGTATCTGTGTAGTTTCTTACGATTGTGTGCTCACTATGTGTGTATGTGGTCCTTAATAGTGTATGTAGGCAACTGTCTTGTCCATACCGTGTTCTAACAGTTGCGTGTATCACCAGTTGTTCCCGGTGAAACATTGTCTCATCTCCCTATGCACTGTGTATATGGCTGAAACGACAATAAAAACCTACTTGACTTCACTTTAAATATTTTAATTTCATCAAAAGCAGATGTGATTTAGAGATCAGATCATGCAGAATTAAGCTACCACTTAGACATTATACCTGCAAGGCAGGGAAACAGGTGTCTTGTACCTCTGTAGTGATTTTGTAATCTTACTTAAAGGAGAACTTTGATGTAAAATGAAAATTGGCATGTTAAAACATCATACTGAGTTGGTATGTTTGCTGAGGAGCAAAATAGAGTTAGCCTGTGGCATTCAGAACTTAACTATTTTTTACCGTTTGTCCCAGAAGGCTAACAATGGAAGTGGTAGGTGCCCTCAGACGAAGCATGAAGATTACGCTATTATTAAACCATTAAAATGGATCGAAGAAACTCCACACTCCATCGGTAGTACAACACAGGTCCTGACATTAAAAACGAGGCACTGAGAACTTTGTAAGTGTACACAGTTTTGACAGGCAGTACCTTGCTGTAGTTTCTCATCGCCACCATGATGAAAGTCGGCACAAGTCGATTGAGGAACACAAACCAGCAGGAAGAATAGGAGAAGAGGTAGTACAATCGACTTGTTTGGACTTTCATCATGGCGGCAACGAGAAACTACAGCAAGGTACTGCCTGTCAAAACTATTTTATTAATAAATGTTGTGTACACTTACAAAGTTCTCAGTGCCTCGTTTTTAATGTCAGGACCTGTGTTGTACTACCGATGGAGTGTGGAGTTTCTTCGAGTTGTTTTAATGGTTTGAAAATAGCGTAGTCGTCATGCTTCGTCTGAGGGCACCTACCACTTCCATTGTTAGCCTTCTGGGACAAACAATAAAAAATAGTGAAACTCTGAATGCAACAGGCTAAATCAATTTTGCTCCTCAGTACACATACCAACTCGGTATGATGTTTTAACATGCCAATTTTCATTTTACACTGAAGTTCTCCTTTAACACCACACAGGATCCTTTCTCCACCATCTTGTTTGCCTTGCTGTACCGTTTAAGGAATCGAGTCATACACCATACTGTACACATACAGCTCTGGAAAAAATTAAGAGACCACTGCACATTTTCCTAAAATCAGCTTCTTTACATGTACCGTATGACAGCCATTCTTTTTTGGAAAGAATGTTGTTAGTAGTTTACAGAATAAAATGAGAATGTTCACTTTGCACACACATATAACTATAAATAGTTAAATAGGAGAAACTGATAATTTTATAGTGGTCTCTTATTTTTTTCCAGAGCTGTATCTCATTTTGTCTCAGACTAATCTGTTTTTATAGGTCTGGCATATATCTTGCTCTATAACTGCCATTTTAGGACAAGTCCACACCTGCAGTTATTTCACCATGAAAGATATCTATATTCTTATCTTCAAGTATAGAAAGCAACGCACACTGCTAATTGTTATTTTTCTTATTTATTACTTAGAGCGAACAACGCGTTTTGCCAAGTGCATCTTCAGGTTCGCTCTGCTATATTCTTAATTGGTTCTGGTCTCTACTTGTCCATCTATTGACTAATTTATAATATTTCTGTAGAACCCAGTGTGGGGTCTTGTGGCCAAATAGATTCAGCACTCTAACCATTGCACTTCACATAAAACAACAGTGGTTGGTTGATGCTTTATTTATAAAAAGCCATAATGTTAATGATTTTGACATCATTAATGGTTGATTACTTGTGATTTCATCATTAAATGTAATAGCTGACTGTGAAAGAATTAGACAGACGTCTTCATGGGTTGACCTGGTAAACTCGTCTCAGTCTCAGGGTGGTGCTGTTGGGAAGCCCGTTTCGGAGGAGTTCCTCACGAAGCTGAGGATCAAAACATGAGAAGTTAAATCAAGAGCACCTGTGGACACTGGTGTTAACATCCACCTCAGCACCATTCCAGGTGCCGAAGAAACACAGCCTTCTATATTTTTATGGCACGTTTGATATGTGTTCAACTTGTGATCCTTGGGTTTTTACTATGGCAACAAATTCTTAAAGGTCTTGTTTTCTACACTTCTGCCATTTTGAACATCATTCAAACCAACCAGTCCTTCCCACTACACACTAACAGGAAGTACTGTATGTCTAGCATTCACTTACTGGTTTTAAGATCGTCTCTCCAATCTCAGCTTCAGTTAGCTCAGCTGCAGCTTCAACCTCAACCCTCAGGGATGCAACAGTAGCTGTGGACAGCAAGTTTATGGAGTCAGTACAAACATCTGATGTACTTTGTGAACAAAGTTGTACAAGTTCTCAGTTTCAACATTTGCATGTTATGTATGTTCTATTGTGAATAATATATTGCCTCATGGGATTTAAAAGTCAATGCATTCCAGGTTTACTACCATTTGACACATCATCCCAACATTTGTAGAATTGGGGTTGTAAGAAGATTCTGATATCCTATAATATGCATACATACATATGGCTTTATAAATTGTTTTTAGAATATATTTGATATCTTTATGTAAATTCATTACAATGAGTAATGTTGCAGAAGAAAAAAAAAACATTGTATTCTGAATGCTTTCAACTGAAGAAAAAATAATAATGGTAGTTACCTATGTAGCAAAAGAAAGGAAGGGCCCTAGCACAGACCTCATCTGTCCACTGGCCTGAGTCACTGAATGACATTGCAGTGCAGTGTTCATCCAAACTGAGGCTATCAGGTTGACCCGATATCCAGTGTCTGAAAGAGGAGTCACTCCCATCCGACCAAGTTCTGGTTCTGTACAGACCGATGTATACTTTGTTACCGTTTGCCGCAACACGGACATTTTCATTTTCTGTTGCATTCCTTATGCTTGGAAGATCAATATAGTTGAGTCTACAGTGGGTTTGGGCTTCATTCCATGACAATATTGTCGTTATCAGAACGTACTGATTATTGCCACCTGCAACACAGACATACAAACAGCTTATTATATGACATATTTTTAAAGAGAAAGCTAGCTAAAACTTCTGACTCTAACAGCAAGCATACGACTTGTAACTAAGGGTCAGATTTACCAGACATCTGCGTACGTAACTAAAATCATGTTTAACCTTGATGTCACTACAGGTAGCTGATCTTTGAAGCATTTTTAAGCATATTTGCTGGAACTTTTACAATTTTCTGACAGCAGTATATCGACTGCAGCTCTAATTAACCCCATTGTCTCATCAAGGCTCATCATGAAGCTTTGTGACTTGAGCATCAGTCTCTTCCTGGACAATTGAGTCTTAGACTGATAGTGACAGTGATAGTGGACAGCAGAAGGCTCCAGGGAGGAGAGTGCACACACACGTCCACACTGCAGGCATAGCAGTGGAAGTGGAAAGGCGAGACTTTAGTAACAATTTTACATTCCTTTTACATTTTGTAAACTATTTTGTAAAGTTGAGCTGGCTCCTACGTTTAAAAGTCATGACTGATGACACCTATATCCTACGTGACTGAACTTAACACTTTAATTGTCAGTCTATAATCAGAGACTAGGGAAACAAGACAAACCATCTCGCAAATCTCCTACATTTTCCTGTGTCTGAACTGATTAAACGTAGCTTCCTTTGATTCATTTTGCAAACATGGCCAATCTGCTTATACTTTTAGACGTGCACCATCTACATGTTTTCATCTGTTGTTCTTTACACCAAATTATTAGTTGATCATCTGCAAATGCTCTGTTACTAAAAATATTTTACAATGTAAGCAATTTCATAATTCTTATTTGTGGTTTTTGTAAACTGGCTGATCCAGCAGGCTTACCAAACTTACTGAAACCAGTTTTACAGAAGTGATAAATGGGTGACTTGATATTTACCATAGCAGACAAAGGATTTGTCTGAATACCTAGTGTCACACGGTACATCATTCCATTTTCCATCAGAGATCATTTCCACACACAGCTCTTTCCCGCCTGAATTATTGGGTTCTTCTGTATTCCAGTTTCTGAACTCTGTCTCCCCCGGGCCATAGAAGCTGCTGTCTGTAATGGACCACCTCCAGCTGTTCTCCAGGTCACCGTAGAGTCCAATCCAAGCAGAGCCAGTTTGGCTGCCTAGCTGAGTCAGCGCGTTCACATCATCGGTGTTGTAAAGCGTGGCCAGGTCTGTGTAATGGGTCCTGCAGTAACTCTGTGCTTCAGTCCAGTTCTATGCTTCATTCACAAAGTGGTATTGGTGAGAGACAGCTGAACAGAGGGAGAGGAAACCTGTTTGCAGAACAGAATAACGGTAAAGTGATCTGAAATATTGATTTATCTATTTATATTGTACTGGGGCTGTGGTGGCCTGGCGGTTAAGGTAACGGACTTGTGACCGCAGGATTGCAGGTTTGAATCCACCAACTGCCAGTACTGCCACTGAGGTACCCTGAGCATGGTAGATTACTGTCCCCACACATCGCTCCTTGGGCACCATTGTCATGGTTGCCAGCTACTCACGTCTTCAATGGGTTAAATGTAGGGTCATTTTTGTTGTGTACACTGTGTGCTGTACTGTAATGTGGTGTATGTAATGTATGTGTGTTGTACTGATTGATGTCTGTGGGCACCCGTAGTTCTGTAATGTATGTGTGTTGTACTGATTGATGTCTGTGGGCACCGGTAAGGGGTACATGTATGTAGGTATCAGAGTGGGAACCTGCTTCAGAGTTAGTTACTGTGAGTAAAGAACCTTTAATAAAAAACTGATTCATGTGAGTCCATTGAACACAACATGGTGTCAGAACTAAACTAAGGAATAAAGGAAAGAAAACAGGATGATGTCACAGTTAGGGCTGCATTTTTCTAAATATGTTGTAATGTACCCCCCATTCATTTGGCTATAGTCAAACCACAGGCTCACACCCTAGACCTGTAAGGGTTAAGGTGACTCCACCCCCTGATACAGATGTTGTAGATAATGTCTCAAGCCTGTGTTTGTCAGTGATTCTAAGGAAGACCGCAAGGTCGAAACGTCAATCCAGCCAATGAATAAACATTGAAAAAGAAAATATCCAAAGGAGTGCGAACTTTTCTTTCAAAAAAACTTTTGTTCAGCACCAGGGATTGTGCCCAAGTAAAACTACAAGTGACAGTTAGGGCTGCAGCCACTCAGAGAGCGCAGACCCCTGCCAGGGCAAGTCAGATCACCACCAAAATCTAATCAATTTTAAGATGACCTACCCTGAAAATACATCATCAAAGTCCATCCATAATTTTTTTTGTCTTACACAACATTCAAGGATTTTGGCAAATTGAGCTTGATGATGAAAGTTCGAAGCTGTGCACTATGAACACTCCCGTAGGGCACTTTCACTTCCTGCGCTTACTCTTTGGAATATCATTGAAAGTTTTTCAGAGGTCTGTAGTGCAGATGATAGACGACTTAGATGGTGTTGTTAACATTGTTGATGACCTGCTAGTATGGGGAGACTCACAAAAGCAGCATGATCGAAGATTAGTGAAGCTGTTGGAAACAGCCAGACACTATGACCTCAGACTAAACAGAAACAAATGCAAAATCATAATGACAGAAGTCAAATACATAGGACCCATTCTCAGTGCTAATGGACTGAAACCAGGTGATGAGAAGGTCAGAGCTGTGGCGCAGCTACCACCACCTACAGACAAACAAGAAGTGCTCAGGTTTATGGGCATGATTCAGTATCTGCCGAAGTTTATACCAAATCTATCAGAGGTCAGTGCTCTGCTGAGAAAGCTTCGTGAGAAAGACACTGAGTGGCAATGTCCAATGACCAAGCCCAGTGGGAACGTTTTGAAGAGCTCAAAAGGCTGGTCACAAATGCTCCTACGCTGAAGTTCTTTGATGTCAACAAGCCGATGATGCTGTCTGTGGATGCAAACTCAGAAGGAATTAGTGCGATGCTACTACAGGAGGGTAAGCTTGTTGTTTACATCTAATGTGCATTCACTGACTGCCAGTGCAGGCACGTGCAAATTGAAAAGGAACTATTAGCCATAGTATATGGCTGTGAAAAATTACGTTTATGGCAAAGAGATTGAAGTAGAAAGTGATCACAAGCCATTACATAGCATTTTCAACTAGAAAAGCACTCAGAGACTGCAGACCTCCGCCAGGGAAGCACAGATCACCACTAACATTTAATCATTTTTAAGTTAGGTCATTTTTGACCTACCATGAAAATTTTAGCAAAATCAATTCATAACGTTTTGAGTTTTGTTCACACAAAACAAAGTAACAAATAACAAACGCGGATGATTACATAACCTCTGCTGGCAGAGGTAACAACGGTTATGACAAGGAAGGTGATTTAGCGAGGGGACGCATGTCACTACAAGAGGGCGACAGTTCTATGGGGAACAAATCGGCCCCATCTTGCAATGGTGAATTATATAAAACATTTCTGGATCCAGACAGTGATCCAGATCACCACCAAAATCTAATCACTTTTAAGTTAGTCCATTTTTGACCTACCCTAAAAAAAATAATCAAAATCCATACAGTACTTTTTGAGTTATCTTGCTAACCAACCAACCATCTGACAAACGCCAGTGATTACATAACCTCCTGGCGGCAGTAAAAAGCCTCTCCATCAGGCACCTATGAGACTCCAGAGAATGTTGCTAAGACTACATAAATGTAGTCTCAATGTCACATACAAGCCAGGAAAACAAGTCCACATAGCTGATGCTTTAAGCCATGCTTACCTCAGAGAGACAGAAGAAGAGCTGTTGGAGGAAGACATTGTGGTAAACTGCATCAGACGTCAGCTTCCCATGACAGGAAAAACAGGAAATGTTCAAAAGAATGACAGCGAATGATGCGGAAATGCAGACACCGAGGAACACCACAATTAATGGTTGGCCAGACAAAAGAGGTAATATACCAAAAATACTGCAGCCGTACTGGACCTTTTGAGAGGAAATCAGTTCCTCAGATGCATTCTTGTTCAGAGCAGATAAGCTCATTCTCCCAAAACAACTCAGACAAGAAATGCTGAACGAAATACATGAGTCACATCTCGGTATAGTTAAGAGTAAAGCTAGGGCAAAAGACATTCTATACTGGTCAGCAATGAACAGTGAAATTGAAGAAATGGTGTGTAGCAACCAGCACCAGAACAGCAATCAGAAAGAACCACTGATTTCACATGAATTTCCAGGACGACCCTGGGAGAAGACTGGCAGCGGTCTCTTTCATCACAATGGGTCAGAATTCCTGCTGTGTGTAGATTACTTTTCAAAGTATCCAGAAATCTAGAAGTTGACTGAAACAACAAGTCGTGGTGTCATCAGTGCAATGAAATCAGTATTCGCAAGGCATGGCATTCCAGACATTGTCATATCTGACAATGACCCACAGTATGCAAGTGCTGAATTCAGAGCTTTTTCAGAGAACTGGGAGTTTCAGCATTTGATATCCAGCCCAAACCATCTGCACTGAAACGGACAAGCAGAGAGGACAGTTCAGACCATAAAAAACCTGCTCAAGAAGTCACAGTGCAGCAATAGTGATCCCTATATTGCTCTCTTAGAATATTTAAACACACCTCTGGAGGGCATAGGACTATCACCTGCACAGTTATTGATGGGGCGCGTCTCAAGTCCAAACTACCCACCTCCACATCGTTGCTCACGACTGAGAAATTATCGCAGGTCTGTGAAAAGCCAAAAGACAGACAAAGAACACAGAAGATGCACTACGACCAACAAGCGGTTCTGGTGAGTGTATCAGAATGCAAAGAGGGAAGACTTAGCAGCCAGCTGTTGTCGAGAAAGAACACGAGCTACCTAGATCCTACATAGTTCGCATTCCAGAAGGAAGTCGTATCGACGCAACCGAAGACATCTAAGGATGACGAGCAGGAAAGACAATGATAACAACAAATACAGTGTGGCAGAAACACCTGCAAGACTGAAATAAACATCTGAAAGCAGGACTGACACACAGCAGTGGTAAAAGTTCCAATGAGATATAAGGACTTGTATAAGGATAAAAACATGTACTAAATATGTTCAACTGAATAGTTTCAAAGTTGGTTTTGAGAGGTAGAGCAATGAGCATAAAATAATGTTTCTTTGGAAGACTACTGATATGTATTATTGAATGCTCACATAGCATATACAGGAAAGATGTTAATTGTGTGACTAAAAAAAGAAGGGGGATGTAATGTACAGTACTGTGCAAAAGTCTTAGGCAGGTGTGAAAAATGCTGTCAACTAGGAATGCCTTAAAAAATGGAAGTGTTAATCATTTATGTTCATCAATTAACAAAATGCAGTGACTGAACAAAAGAGAAACCTAAATCAAATCAATATTTGGTGTGACCACCCTTTGCCCTTAAAGGAGCATCAATTCTTCTAGGTCTATTGCATAGAGTTTTTGAAGGAACTTGGCTGGTAGCTTGCACCAAACAGCTTGAAGAACTACCACAGATCTTCTGTGCATGTATGCTTCCTGACATATACAACCAGTTTGGTGTAATTGGTTGATCACACACTTGACTATAACCCTGCAAAATCCCTGACATTGTGTGTACCCCTGTGTGTGTACACTTTGTGTGCACCTGCCTAACACTTGTCAAAAAACAACTTGTGCCCATCTTATGCCTTAAGTCCTTTCAGCCTTATAGGTGTTTTAACATTAAACATGTGGATGGCTAAAAAGATACAGTACTGTCCAAAGATTTAGGCAGGTGCCTTCAAACCAGCATCAGTTCACACACAGGGGTACACACAAAGTCAGGGATTTTGCAGGATTATAGTCAGGTGTATGATCAACTAATTAGACCAAATTGGTTGTATATGTCAGGAAGCATACATCCACAGAAGATCTGTGGTAGTTCTTCAAGATGTATGGCGCAAGCTACCAGCCAAGTTCCTTCAAAAACTCTATGCAATAGACCTAGAAGAATTGATGCTCTTTTAAAGGCAAAGGGTGGTCACACCAAATATTGTTTTGATTTAGGCTTCTCTTTTGTTCAGTCACTGCATGTTGTTAATTGATGAACATAAATGATTAACACTTCCATTTTTGAAGGCATTCCTAGTTGCCAGCATTTTTTCACACCTGCCTAAGTCTTTTGCACAGTGCTGTATGTGTGTTGTACTGATTGATGTCTGTGGGCACCCGTAGTTCTGTAATGTAATGTATGTGTTATACTGATTAATGTCTGTGGGCACTCGTAGTTCTGTAATGTATGTGTGTTGTACTGATTGATGTCTGTTGTCACCGGTAAGGGGTAGGTATCAGAGTGGGGACCTGCTTTAGAGTGAGTTACTGTACTGTGAGTAAAAAAGCTTTGCTACAAAACTGTTTCATGTGAGTCTTTTTAACACAACAGTGTAATGTGTAATCACAATTACAAATGGGTGCTGCCTGTTTGTTGTTTGACACATGTGCATAGTTTGATCATTTGAATGTGCTTTCCATGAGCTAGCCTAATTGTAGGCTAGAGCTTAATATTTTTCTTTCTTAGGACTGCTGTAGTCAAAGTCAGCTGATGCCTTATATATAACTCTATGGAGTCTCTACACACTAACCTGAGAAAAGCAGAACTTTCAACATGCTTCTGTACAGCTGGTCTGTGGGTATGAAAACATATTAAATGACAGTTAACTGAAAGTTGGACTAATAATATTCAAGCAGTGACCTCCCTGGTGAACTGGTTTATCTTTAAGTCCTAGTCCCTATGGGACAGTGGATTTTTCTTTCAAATTTTAAGTTTATCTGTTTAAAAGAAGTCCTAAAAATCGGCATATAGTGATTGTATTCAGTATGTAACAAGGTTTACAAGTAGCCTTTTTTCAGATACAT
Source organism: Coilia nasus (assembly GCA_027475355.1). Taxonomy (NCBI): domain Eukaryota; kingdom Metazoa; phylum Chordata; class Actinopteri; order Clupeiformes; family Engraulidae; genus Coilia; species Coilia nasus. The sequence continues at coordinate 22,601,176 of CM050200.1, forward strand.
ACATTACACTGAAGGCGTTGGTGCAAGACTGCACCCCACCGTAATGAAGAACATATACAGAAAAGTTACATTATCCATTTCATTATCCCCATAGTTTTGTACATACACATGTGAAAAAAGCAAATTCATTTAACATTCAAAACTAGGCTTCCTCTTTTACAATCTTGGATATTGCCAACTGTCTAACAATGTTTTTCCTAACAACACATAATCACAGTCAAATACGTACTCCCTCACACACATTTTGTGCCATGTTGGCAAACATTTCTCATTTTAACTCCATTGAACAGGAGCATAACAAATCATAGTCACTGATTTGGTGACAAAAATGTTCTGAATATCAAAAAATTGTCTCTCACCAGACTTGTCACCAGGTCATTCAGCAGTCTTTGTACGCTTCTGGCTGAAGATGGAGTTGCTGTACATCCAGAGAAAAGAAAGGATGTTTCTTAGATCAGAGAGTAAACACGCCTCACTGACTGGTTGTGGCAAACTCAGAACCTCCACTGCTTTGCAACCTTTTTTTCAACCAATGTCTCACCGAAGGCTTCATCAGGGTCATTTAGAAACAACAAACATTTTTTTTTGTGTGAGTCTCCTGATTGGGCACATGTTGATTGTGTCTGTTCACAAACCCACAACAGGGGTAGCCATGCCCCTGAAGCTATGCATGATATGGATGGCAAGGCCACGTCAAACACTTTCTATGAATGACTATCAATACAGATAAATATGTGATAGGGACTATTTCATATTATGACTTTTTTACAGCTAGTACTTTATACTTTATTTTGTGTTTTTATCCATGTTCATGACAAAAGCTTTGGACAAAGTGTTGGCCAAATAATGTTGCAAAGCAAGTCAGGTCACAAGCGTTGTTGTTTTGTTCTGTTGGAAGGAAGCAAACTGAACCCAAAAAAAAAAAAACATTATGACCGGTTTGTGCACATTCTGTAGCTGCTCATTAGACAAAAAACAGCATTATTTCAATATATCTCAAGTTTAGCTCTTAGTTTTATAGTGACATATTAAAAAATGAAAGCTCAGCAAATACTATTTTTCCTGAAGTGCAAAGAGGCTTTTAAAAGATGTTAAGGTTAACATATAATCAAGCCTTTTCCATCAGTGACAAGTCACGTGTAAACGTTTTCAAAACTGCGTGATAAGATCGAATTCCCTGTCCTCTCTGTAATGTTCCAGTTTACTCAAAAGCAGATACGATTCTGAGAAATCGTTCAAAGGAAAGCTCTGCTTTCACAGTGCCCCTGTTCCCTGTTATAAGTCCAGACATGTTGTTGCATCAAGTGTGACATTGTTTACCTTATGAAGTTAATGTTCCCCTTCACAATGCAGAACTGGGAGCAAATACAACAGAACAGTTGAGAAGCACATGAAAGACCAACAGACAGAGCAGAGCAGAGGCTTTGTAAATAAACCAGTCCCAATGCTTGTGATAGATGCTTGTGATCCTTAAGGGCAGTCACTCAAAGGAGCTTTAAAGGAGTTGGCTGCTATGCACACGCAAGTCTATGTGGTCACATATCTTTCTGTATTTATCATTCATCTGGTTTGCAGGGGTAAGAGGGGGCTTGGGTAGTCAGTCACACTCCCACCACTTTGACACCCCTGAGCAGAGCGTTTGGGGTTTTGCAGTAATTTCAGTTATAACGTTTGCTTCTGTCTATTGCATCTTCTGTTGTGTCTATATATGGCATACTCTAAATCATTTTTATGGTGGAGAGGAGTTAGTCTCGTAGCCTGGTAAACCTGTGTCTTTCACTTCACTTTGTGCAAAGAGTCTGAATTTCGGATGTCTGATGTCCTTGCAGTGGGTAGGCACTTTTTGTTTTAACTTTAAACCTACTGCCTTCAACTTCTGTTCACTCATTGTTTGCTAAAAATTGTAGATGGGGAAACTGAAGCTTTAGGAGAGTTCCCTAACATAGCACTGGACAGTGCAAGGCGCTATGGTGGTGCTGACCTGGATTTGGGTCTGACACATCAGACACTATTGTTGTGTCCCCAGAGATGTCGTGAGCACAAATGCCTGAAGGTGGTGACACATGGCACAACTTATTTCACAGTGATGCCAGCAACAACAAGATTGGCCACTAATTTTTATATTAAAATTACTGCAAGAAGTTGCCTAATAAAACTGTACCTCCTGTTGCATTTGTTACCTTGCCCACCAAAATTGCTTAAAAGGTTGCTCAGTGCATCATTATTGTAATGCTTTGTTTTGGATGTGACAATAGTATTGTCATTTGTAGCTCTTACTTACCCTATCACACTAATTGCGTTGGTGACAAAAGCATTTGGAATGTCAAAAATGTGTCTCTGTCACTTGATTTCCAACCATCATGTCTGGCGCTGGCACGACATGCATAGTTTGCCAACAACAACAACAATGTGTCAAATTACATTAAATTGCACTTAGCAGACGCTTTTATCCAATGCAACTTACAAAAGGAGGACATAATAAGCTAACAGGTGTAGAGAAACACAGAGTAAACAGACTGCACACATAAACACAAGGAGATACATGTGCCTTAGCTAAGTTTCCCAGGGCAGGGACACTTCAGACACAAACACACTGTACACACACAGACTCATACAAGCACGAGGCACCTAGGTAAAGAGATGGTTAGTAGAGATTAGTCAAATATAATATTAATATGATATTAGTCAAATAAGTGATGTGACTGGGCTCATCCAGTTCCATGTAATGGCTCTAAATACAGACAGTGAGTCTACTGTGCTATTGTATATGCATGCTAGCTACCTGTGGTAATAATCAATGTTGTTTTTTTCTCCAAATTTGAAATGTAAGCCTGCGAAAGTTCTGGCAGGAAGACTCTAATGTCTCGGACGCGCTCTGTCTCCAACCAATCAGCGGCTGCCACTTGCTAATGACCTGTCTAACTTGCCTTTTCCGCTACTTCAGGTGCCAACGTTTCGACGCATCCTCCTCCCTCCTCACCACCACCAGTTTGGTCCCTGTTTATCCGCCTGGGGGTAACTCCGGTTCCCGTTAAACGGCAATGGCGCCATCTGTCGGATCTAACGATGCGAATACTGCGCATGCGCACCACCCCTAAGTGCTGCTACAGTTTAAATGCCCGTGGATTTTAGCTACCCGAGGCAGAAGTGGAGTTGTTTTCAGCTGTGACAACGCAAGTAAGTAACATTTTAACAGTGTATTGGTTTTATTGTATGTTTTAACCACTTAAGCATGTAAGGAACGATATGTGCATGTTAGATTTGCGACATTTTTGTCGATTTGAGATTTTTGTTTTGTGTTCTACAGTTTGTTACATTTGTGAACGGAAATATGGAGACATGCAAGGAGGTTTTTGAATACCTGACCAGGGGGGATTACCCAGAAGGGTATACCAAGTCTCAGAAATTGAGCTTAAGGAGGTATTCTCAGAAGTTTACAGTAAAGGGTAGGCAAAGGTGTGTTCAAATATATCCATGTCTCTTACAATGTTGTTGTTTATCACTTTGTGATTGTTCACTGCAGATGGACAGCTCTTCTACAGAGATACTAGAGTGATCCAAACAAGAAATGAAGCGAGATAACTGTTCATTGAATTCCATTCATCACCAATTAGGGGACATACAGGAGTCATTAAAACGAGAGCAGCAATATGCTCCAGATTTTACTGGGTTGGCATGTCAGTGGATATTGACAGATGGGTATGTATTGGATGTGACTTATTTGGACTCATTTTGTTCAGCCAATTAGGTTAGGACATTACTAATTTGTTTATCATGACAATTTTCTTACATTTTTCTTTCTCAGAGTGTGACAGATGCCAGAGAACTGGAAGATCTTTGGCTGTTGCACAGCCATTGCAAAGTATAAAGGTACATGTATAGAGTGCTATTGTAGTGTAAGCAAATACATCTTGAAATTCTCTTGTTTACAAGATGCATTAATCATTGTTTGTATTGGTGAATAAAAGTAGGCTTCTTCACTAAACTCCATTCACATATAATGTTTAATGACATTTGTCCTCATGTAAATGTGCTAGGATTATAATGCAGTCAAGCCTGGCAACTTTTCGGTCTTTGACAACTTTTATTGTTACTTGTGATGGCCATTACACCACAGCCACCTCCCCAGATAAGGTTACCAACTTAAAGAATACAAAGTGTGGTCTTCAGGTTCTCAAGTAATAGCTGTAAGAGATGCTGTGATGGAAGGAGACTGCATTTTAAGATTAAAAATCAAGGTACAGTATTATTCCAAGACCCAGTTTTGACTTTCCCTAGTTAATAACAGAAGGTACTGTTCCAGACGTATATTTGAGAGAGTGTATTCACACCCCTTTGTCTCCAGGCCAGGCTCTCAAAGTCAAAGTCAAAGTCTCTACTCTATTCTGACCTGTTCAAGTACTCGTCAAGTACTGTGATAACTTCTTTTGACAAAGTCTTTATCAGTTTAACTGATTTAACATTAATGTTGTGTTTTCAGTTAAAATGTTGTGGGCTGCAAAAGATCAAGGCAAAGTGGAGGCTGTTGTTGGACCATACAAACTATTTCACACATCTTTCCGTACACTACATGGGACTGAATGGGTGATGACGTAAGTGGTTATAACTCAGCAATGAACTTTTGTTTTCCTTTTCCATCTTTCCCTTTCTTACGTTATTTGTTTGTTTATGCAATACAGGTTATTGACGCATACATTTTTATCCTGGCTGAAAAATAGCAAGGCAAGGCAAGTTTATTTGTATAGCGCATTTCATACACAACGGCAATTCAATGTGCTTCACAAAAATAAAAGCAAAGGACAATATATAAAGGCATAAAAGATAAAGTAATTGTAGAAGCATAAAAGGTAAAACAAGTGTAAAAGCATACAAGTAAAATCAATATGTGGTAGAAGCATTAAAGGTAAAACAAGTGTAAAAGCAAACAAGTAAAATCAATATGTGGTATGAGAAGTCACCCCATCGGGACTCGAACCCTGGTCTCCGGGGTACTAAACAGGGGCTCTGACCACAACGCCAACATACACTCAGGTGTCCATCATGCATCTCCCACCATACTTCTCACACAGTGGGTGGCCCTCCAATGACCTCACAGCAAGCCATCCCAATTCTGACACCAGTTGTAGCGAAGGGGAGGAGAAGTCACCCCACCGGGCACCCCACCAGGACTCGAACCCAGGTCTCTGGGTTACTAAACGGGGGCCCTGACCGCAACGCCAAAGAGCCAGGCTCGTTGGGGTGGCAGTCAGAGCACACCCACAACTCTAGTGATGGTCCCTCCATCACATTGCCTTCCCCTTCGGGAAGCGCAGCCATGCGCTTCACACACTCAGGTGTTCCTCATGCATCTCACAGGTAGATAAAAGATATAAAAGCATAAGAAACACACAAAATAAAAATAAAATTAGTAGGAATCATTAACAGAAAGCATCTGAAAACAGTTTGGTCTTAAGTCTAGATTTGAAACTGCCAACAGTAGGAGCATTTTTAATGTCTTCTGGAAGTTGGTTCCAGAGCTTTACAGCGTAGCAGCTGAAAGCTGCTTCCCCACATTTTGTTCTAACAACAGGTTCTTCCAACAAATTTTTCTGAAGTGATCTCAGAGACCTAGTTGGTGCGTATAACTGAAACATATCAAATTAGGTAATTGGGTCCCATCCCATTTAATGATTTAAACACAAGAAGCAATGCCTTAAAGTCAATTCTATAACTTACTGGGAGCCAGTGCAGGGACATTAAAACTGGAGTAATGTGGTCAGATCTTTTTGTTCTTGTAAGAACCCTTGCTGCTGCTTTTTGGATCAGTTGAAGCTGTTTGATGGTCTTTTTAGGAAGGCCAGTAAAAAGGCCATTACAGTAATCAACCCTACTGGAAATAAAGGCATGTACAAGTTTTTTTAGATCTTGTTTTGACATTAGGCCTCTAAGTTTAGCAATGTTTTTTAGGTGATAGAATGCAGATTTAGTGATTGCTTTCATGTGACTGTTGAATGTTAGTTCACTGTCAATAAACACACCAAGATTTTTAACAGTATCTTTTGCTTTAAGCCCCTTAGTCTCAAGAGCAGTAGTGATCCTACGTCTGTCTTCCTTTTTCTGAAATACAATTACTTCAGTTTTATCTGCGTTCAGCTGAAGAAAATTGTGTGACATCCAGTTGTTGATTTGTTCGATACACCCACAGAGAGATTCAAGGGGGGTATAGTCATTGGGTGACAGAGCTAAGTAAACTTGGGTGTCGTCAGCATAACTATGGTAATTGACCGAGTTGTTTTTTATGATTTGCCCAAGCGGAAGCATATAGAGGTTGAATAGTAATGGTCCAAGGATTGACCCCTGTGGGACACCACAGGTCAAGGACGCAGATGCTGAGGTACAGTTTCCAATAGCAACAAAAAAGCTCCTTTGTTGTAAGTATGATTTTAACCAATTGATAACCGTACCAGTGAATCCAACCCAGTGTTCCAGTCGATGTAGTAGTATGCAGTGATCAACAGTGTCAAAAGCTGCACTAAGGTCCAGTAACACCAAGACTGATGTTTTGCCAACATCAGAATTAAAACGTATATCATTTATGACCTTAATAAGAGCTATTTCAGTGCTGTGATTGTTATTATTTTTCCAATAAATGGTAAATTGGATATAGGCCTGTAGTTATTAAGCACTGAACCATCAAGGTTATTCTTTTTCAGTAAGGGTTTTACAACTGCATTTTTTAAAAGGAAGGAAAAATGCCAGTCTGTAGTGATGTATTTATAATCTGAAGTACATCGGCTGATATAAGATGAACAGATTTGAAAAAATTTGTGGGCAAAATATCCAGTTCAGATGTGGAAGAACTGAGATTTTGTACGTTTTTTTCAAGAGTTTCATTGTCAACTAAGCTAAATGTTGGCATTAGGTTGAGGTCCCCTCTGACAGGATAAACATGAATTCTTCTTTTTCTTGTGAGCACAGGAATAGAAAATGGCCTGGGCATCCTGGGTCCCAGCTTGTTTTCAAAACTACCCTTGATGCAGGAACCCACGGTATATCAGATGGGGCAATCATGGAGGTTGTCCCCGCTGCCACTGTTTGTATACTGCAGCTGTGATCCTGATGCAGGTGGAGGGGGTGGTGGAGCCCTGCGGTTTTTGGGAGCTGTAGTGGATGCGTATGCAGTTGAAGGCCGTGGGTTGGCGAAGGCTTGTCCATTGTGATAGTCTGTGTACACTGCTTGTTTAGAGTGTCTTGGGCTAGAAAAAGACAGTCTAGCAATCGGCAGCAGTCTCTGCATACTTGCAGGGAATTGCAGGCGGGGTGATGGTGGAGATGGTAAAGACAAATCATGGGTTTTTATTGAAGCAGTTGATGGTGATGCGTCAGTCATCAGATGGTCCCCCAGAACTATATCAGATACAGACATGTTGGCAGCCTTGGTTGGCATCATGAACCTCTGCATAACTCCAATATTATCAGCTATTAGCAATTGAGAAGCTATATTCAGTCGTATTTTATCAATTTTTCCTTTGAAAAAGGATGCAAAGTCTTCGTTTTCCACATAATCTCTGCCCACTCATGCCCATTTGGATTTGAGTCGTTCCAGCAGTGTCCTCCTTATCATGCTTTTGTACATAACAATCCTTCAGGCTCCGCACTTCAGTGCAAGCATTGTACGCAGCTGCCAGAGGCATATCCAGGGTCGCAACGGAGGAAGTGATTGGGCATTTCTGTCTTCCAGATTGCGAGGGCCGTTGTTTTGCTTCAGAGTGTTTGTTGTTTACATGTCTGTTTCAGTTTGTACCCCAACAGAGTCTTTATCCACCATGATTGGTTCTGTCTGCACTGTTACAGAGCGCTTATCAGCAGGTGGACCCAAGGTCGGCAGAGAAAAGGTTACATGGTAGAGAGAGAGGCGATAGTGGTCAGCCAAGACTTTGGCCCCGGTCCAGCTGAGTTCTGTGCTATGTGGCCTGAAGAATGCTCTGCGATTCCAAAAAAAATTTAAATTGTCTATAAAGTTCACCCCAAGGGAAAAACATGTTTTTGCTAGCCAGGTGTTTAGACTGAATAGTCGAGAGAATACAAAGCTTCCCTGTGCTGGAAGTGGGCCACTCAGAAAGGTTTGTACTCCAAGCTCATTTAGGGCAGAGAAAAGTTCTTTAAAATCTTCTTTGACACTGAGCTGTTCTCTAAAAATGTTGTTTGCCCCAACATGCACAATGATGCGTTTAACAGTTTTATGCTTTGACACTATCTCTGAAATACTGTTTTTAGTGTCAGAGATGCATGCATTAGGAAGGCAGCATACGGTCATCCAATCTCCTTTCAAATTTCTTACAGTAGCATCACCTATAACAAGGGTTGTAGGATAAGCAGGTGTTGATGGCTGCTTTCCATGTTTGCCATGTGTTAATGGCTGCTTTCCACAGGCAAGGCAAGTGGCAAGTGGTGGACGTGACATTATATATTATGTTCTCACTACATTTGTTTAACGTCCCCTGGAGTACAGTTTTTTTCATTACACACTTAATTGTTTTCTAACAGGAACGCGTTCATCAGCTCAGTGCTGTCATAGCTGGATGTTTGTTCAACGGACGATTTCAGCCTCTTAGAAAGTAATGTATTTGTTTTGTTATTATCTAGCCATATTATGTTACACCAGTAACCTCAATTAACAATATTTTGGTATGAATGCCATTATTCAGATGAAATTTCCAGTGGAAGAAATGTGGATTTGTCCAGTAAATGTAGGTGATCACTGGATTTCTGTGCTAAGTGCCTTTCTTATATTTTCTTTAGACCTATTTCTGGCATGTATAATATATGGGGATTTCTGCTGACCTCATGCAATAGAGGTCATTTTTTATTAAGGGGTTTGCTACATAAATATGTCAATGTGATGGAATAACATGAATGTGGTAAACATTTATAGATTGTCAACATGTCAGAAAAGACTCTGCTTCTGGTTGATCCACTGGGTAATGAAGAGAAGTATGTGCACACGACCCTACGAAATTGGAGGTAAAGTTTCAGAAAATGTTGAAGTCCTTGGTTATAATGTGTGTCATGTATGGCATATGCTTGTTATGCTTTTCACACAATGGTAGGAACTTCTTGAGGATGGCAGGCCGTGAAGTCCCAAGACAGAAATGGACTGTTCAAATTGTTTCCCATGACAAGCAGCAAGACAGCAGTAGCTGTGGGATTTTGGTTTTAAAGGTAAAGATTTCCGTGTTTTCAGTATTTTCTTTCTCTTATATCTATCCAGTGATGTGTAACTGAATGCTTAAAATTGCATTTTAAAGTTTGCAGAAGAGATTCTGAAAAACGGTGACATCACGTCAATCAAGACACACCCTGAGGAGGTCTTGAAGGCTCGATTGGAGGTCGCATGTGCCCTCCTAGAGGCATCACAGTTGGGATAAATTTCCCTCCTTGGATGGAGTGTATATATTTTTGTAAATAAATATCAGTTATAATGTTTCTTCTGTTGTCCCTTTTCCTGTCCTCATCCATCATGAATAAGAGACAAGCCCTTTGTTATTAATTGAATTGCATTAAATTGTCCCATCTTCAGTGTCCCCTGTATCACAAAGGTGAGGTATACTACTTTTAGTGGATGCATTATTTGGGTGAAGATATATCTCTGTCAAGATTGGCTAGCTCTACATATTCATATTAACGAGTGAACGGTGGTGATTATACAGTGGGAGCATTATGTGATGGGTCAAGTGGGCTGTCAGAATGGGCTACCTTTAGTGGGAGCCTTATTTGATAGAAGATATAGGCCTGTCGAAATGAGCTACCTTTACCTGTATTCATATAAATGAGTGAATGATTGTGATTCAACAGTGGGAGCATTATTTGATGGGTCAAGTGGGCTGTCAGAAAAGGCTACCTTTAGTGGGAGCCTTATTTGGTAGAAAATATAAGCCTGTCGAAATGAGCTACCTTTCCTTTAGTGGGAGCCTTATTTGATAGAAAATATAAGCCTGTCGAAATGAGCTAGCTTTACCTATATTCATATAAATGAGTGAATGATTGTGATTGTACAGTGGGAGCACTACTTGATGGGTCAAGCGGGCTGTCAGAATGGGCTACCTCTGAGCTACCTTCAGTAGGAGCCTTATTTAATAGCGTAAAACGACTGTCGAAATGAACCGCCTTCGCATAACCTATAAATCAGTTAATATTTTACACAACTAAGGTATAAAGTATGATAACCGTATGCAAACAGCATGCAACTTTCTAATCCAGAAATCTCCAATCAAAAGACATATCTATCATATCTATACAACTGTAAGCGAAAAACGTAGGGTACCTTATTTCGACGGGGTAGCATAATAGACGCCACCGTTAGCTCACCGGTAGCTCATTTCGACGAAGCAGCCCATTCCGACAGTACACCGGATTTGGGGACCACATAAGATAACTTTAATGCAATGGGGTGGATGACAGAAGAACGTAGCCTAATTTGGATGACGTGGGAAGGACGTGGGACGTGATATGTGCTGTTTTGGGGTAATTATTAGAGACCTGACTGATGGAAATGTGGAACTTTAGCTAAATAAAGTGTGAACGAATAATCATTTGTATTGGTTGATATTCATAGTTTGACTTTTTTTTTTCCATCAGCGGAGACTGTAAGGGAGAAGGGAAAGGGGGTCCAACATGGACCAACAGGACCCAGTGCAAATGAGGAGCAGTGAGACACTGCAGAGGAGAGTGTATCAACACTGTGACTCTGCAAAACTGGCGCCTGACCAGGGAGGAGATTAAGGAGTTGCAGAGACTCCAGAAACTGGAGGTAGCGTTCAATTTACACGTCAAGAAAGCACATGACAAAGACTAGATGAGACAAGAACACTAGCCATGTAATATTAGCATTGCGAATGGAAATGGACACTGTTGGCAGTTGAGAATGTCATATGTGTTGCATATTGTCTTGTTCTTAACACTAGAGATTACATGGCTGTAGAGACAATTTACTGAATGTCATTCAAGTATTTTTTTTTTTTAAATTACAGAAATGTACAACAGGCAGAGAATGCTTGAGAAAGAGCTAGAGGAAAGAATGAGGAGCATGGAAGAGAAGGAAAGGGATCTTGAAAGAGAAAGGCAAGATAGCCAGCACCAGCTGGAGATGCAGCTTAAGGAAATGGAGCTCAAGTTTGCCATGGAGAGAGAGACAGCACAAAGGCAACACGAGAAGAGACTGCGAGAACTGGAAATGAAATGCAAACTAGAGTGGGAGACAAAGATGAAAGAGTTAGAGCACAAGCTCCAAAACGAAAGATCGACGGCCCAGAAAAGGGAGGAAGAGTTGATGGCGCTGATTAATCAGGAGCAGGAACATGTAATGGAGAAACTAAGACATGCAAGCATGGAGAAAGAGGGATAGAGACACCTGGAGAGGTGGAGAGAGAGATGGACAGAGAACGCTCTATGAAAGAGGAAATAAAGAACGTGGAGAGGAAGGTAGAAAATAAGCGACAGAGACAAATGCAGAGGGAATATGAAAGATGGCGGGAGATGCAGGAGCAGATGAAGAGAATGGAGCAAAAATTTGAGATGGACAGAGAGATGGAGAAGTACAAAAATGAGGAAAGATGGAGAGAACTTCATGAGAAAAGGGAGAAAGAATGGAAGAAGAGGACAAGAGAGCTGAGCAGAGAGCTACAAGAAGCTGAACAACGAGAACAAGAGCTTTTGAAGCTGACAGAGAAGCAGGAAATGGCAAGCGACAAAGTTGAAACATGGACCAAATTGGAAAGAAAGGAAAGGAAGAAATATACTGAAGAGGAAAGACTGAGAAAGGTGAATAAACAGAAAACAAAGAGCCTGCGAAATGAGGGGGAGGACTGGCTGGAGACAGTTGAGCAGGAGGTAGTGGAAAAGGAGAGTGAGAGTCTGGTAGACTTCCAGCAGTTTGTGGATGAAAATGAAGGACAGATGAAGATAAAGAAGAAAAAGAGAGAAGAGGGAATAAAGAGAGAGAAGGACAGGCAAAAGGTCGAGAGACATAAGCAACCTGATAGCTGTCTAGGAGATGTTCTTAGAAAATTTAAAGAAAACAGAATGATGGAGAACAATACAAGTGAGGAAATGTGGGAGGTTAGCAGCAAAGTCAAGATGCCAAATCAAGAAGCAGAGATGCAAACAACTGAGCTACAGAACCTAATGAGACTGAGAGAAGAAGGACTCAAAAACAAAAGGATGAAAGCCAAGAACCAGGGGAGAGGAGGAATAGAAAAGCAAGAAGAGCTAACTAGACAGACTGTTGGATGTCAGAACATCATGAACAAAGATCTGGCTAAAGTGAAGCGCTGAAGAACACTGTATCAGCCTGTCATTCAGGCCAGCGGGGAGCGGGGTGAGAATGCCTCACTAACTGCAGCTGAAGAGAGTGCACTGGACACGATTTCAAATGCTGCCAACTTAGAGAATGATGCAGGAGCAGAGGGTGAGAAGAAGATGGACAAGAGTGTGAGAAGTAAGGTTTTTGGATGGGTGAACAAAAAAGTCAAAAAGTACTACCAGAAAAAAATTGAGAAGACACATGTGAAAGAAAAGGAGAAGGGAAACAAAGAATATCAGCCATGTAAGATATCCATCATAATTATCTCACCGTACCTCACCATATTTTAATTATGCATCCCTGATTAAATAGTCTGCAAGTAGTCGCCTACGTCACTATTGTTTTTTAACTAACAAATTATTTAATTCTGTTTGCTTAGGGTATTATAAATATCCGATTTCCCGAGCGGAGAGAGAGAGGGAGAAACGGGAGGAACTGAAAGATAAACAAAGCAGATGGCTGAAATTGGAAGAGGCCTGGCAGAAGTGGGAGAGCGACAAGGCAGAGAGAAAGGAGAAGAAGAGGAGAAAGCAGAGACTAAAGGACCTAGAAAAATATCATCGCCAGCGTTGCGGACTGAACACTTACTAGGTCTGTGCTTAATTTTTCAGATATTTATTTTGAAATGACCACAGATATACCATACGACAATTAAAACATCCAGTGTCAATAACTGATATGTTGTCCTTGGACTATTCTCAAATAGATATATTGCTTGTATGATTTGAGAAGTATAGCATTCGTTTTTTTTTATTTATTTATTTATATTTAACACAACGTTCCAACTGTAATGGAATTGGGGTTGTATATCATTGCGCAAGTGCTTGTTTTCTTATTGTAGCAGAAGTTTTGTGTGACTTGCAACGTGCAGCTTGATTCCACAGTGTCAACAGGTGGCAGTTGAAGCTGAACTGTCCATTACTAGAGGCTGTACCTCGTTGTATGGGAATACTGTGTAGGTTGCAATTCTATAGGCTATATAAAAGTGGTCCCCAAATATTTTTCATTGACGGCCAGATTATGTACAGCAAGTGAGGCTGAGGACCTGCCCTTCCTTCACCGTCTGACCCCCGCACACACAACCTCTAGACCTTTACCCTCCTCCTCTCTGACTTTCAAATCTGTGTATGAGCTGTACATACAGCTTTAACAATGCAGCTGCCTTTGACTTTGATAAGTCCTAAAGCTACTTTCTGGACAAAGTTCATCTGAAGAGAACGGGGAGTTTGTACTGAAAAAAAACACACACACATGAATTAAAGAGTTGAGTGATGTTGTGTGAGTAACATACGTACATTTGTGTGCAGGGGTGTGTATCTATCAACATCATCTTTTCAAAGTCTCCATAGCATATGTTTGGAGCTGTGTGAGCATTAATGCAATAATTAAATTACTCAAATGCCACCCCCACCCCCCCAAAGGGGCACAACAGACACAGCAGAAAAAGGTCCTAAAAGTAGCACACACCTAAATGAAGTATGCAGCAGAGATGCACTGTTACAGTGGCTATTCATTTAACAAACGTTAAGACAAAGTTAATCTGAGGAGAGCTGGGAGTGTCTGGTGTAAGAAAACACACATGAATTAGAGAAATGTGTGATGGTGTGATTAACATGCATGTATTTGTGTGTGGGTGTGTATCTGTCATTATCACCATCACCTCTTCAAGTTGTCATAGCAGAGTGCAATTATTAAATTGCTCAAATGTCATCTCCAGATCAGGGTGGACATTTCAGAGTCCTCACTGTGTGTGTACTTGTATGAAAACTGTACTTCCTATACTCTGTGTTATCTTAACAGTTTATACTTTAAAAGCCTTCTAGGCCTTTTTAGGACTTTTTCATGACCAAAACCTACAAAACCTAATACGACCTACAGGACAAGTTTTATCAACTATGTGTACATCGCTACTCACATCGCTAAAAAACAGAAGAAGATGGCATGAGACAAACCTATAAATCAGGCTCTTACCATGAATGTCTCTTCACATCACTTGTCCCAACAGTTTATAATCTCAGTCGAAGCCTGTGTGGACTTTGGCTCCATCTAGTGGTCCAGTAGACTCAGCACTCTTACAATTACACTTCACATACATAATTTAACATCAGTGGTTTGTTTGATGCTGTATTAATTAATGTAACTTTTATTCATGGTGTCAAGGCTTGATTACATGTGATTTAATGTCATTTAATGTAGTAGTTCATCATGGAAGAATTAGAGAGACATTGTCATGGACTGGTCTGGTAAAATCGTCCCAGACTACAGCTGTATTGTAAATAATTAAGTCTATATTTTGTTGATTACACAAATGTAACGATTACTGATTGTGTTTAAAGGCTGATTACTTGTGATCTAATATCATTAAATGTAATAGCTAAATGGAAGAATCAGAGAGACGTCTTCATGGGTTGGCCTGGTGTACTCGTCTCAGACTCAGGGTGGTGCTGTTTGGAAGCCCGTTTCAGAGGAGTTCCTCACGAAGCTGAGGATCAAACCCCTAAGCAGGTGAAACACGTGGGAAGATGAAGCAAGAGCACACAGGGGCACTGGTGTTAACATCCACCTCATCACCAGGTACAATAAACACACAACCTTTTATAGATTTATTTATGGCACCTTTAGGGTGACCAGATGTCCCGAAATATTCGGGACAGTGCCAAAATCCCGAATGAAGTCCTAAATGTCCCGAAAATTGCACTCAAGCAGAATACTGAGTAGTTATTTTCCGATAAACATTAAAAACTGTTCGCAGAGAGGTTGAGTCGACTGCACGACTACTGCTGAGATGAAGCGCAGCCCATAGGCGGTTTTTGCATTGGGCAAACATGGGCATTTGCCAGAGGCCTCGTCCAATCAGGGGCCTCGTCGTCACTACTATGACAGTAATAAAAGCAGTATTAATATTAAGCATCATTCGGGTTGAAAGCAGGCATATTATATTATATTCTCAATGCGTGTACTCTCAGTGAAAAAACAGTCTGTGACGTGACATCACACACGACTGTCTGGCTTCGCTCTGGCGCTGGCGTCTGGGGTAGCCTAGGCAACGACTTGAGCGAACTCGGCGGCAACACCAGATAGTCTAGAGTCGTATTCATACAGAATGCCAACTTGTTAATTAGTCTTCCACACAGTAAAATACGCCGTCTGGCGGTCTGAAGACAAGGAAGTACAACGCTGGTTACGTATGTAACCGTGGTTTTACGACTGGTGGAAGACCGCCAGACGGCGTATTTTACTGTGTGAATCCCCTTGCGCTACCCGCATCTTGTCGAGAGCTTATGCAAAAGTTTTCACCTCGTGACCGATGACGTGTCAATAAATAGCCATGCCCACGTCAATCGATCCCAGGAGCCTTTCTCGCCAGAACCAGAGGCCTGAGTGACCTACATGTCTGGCGGTCTTCCACCAGTCGTAGAACCACGGTTACATACGTAACCAGCGTTGTACTTCCTTGTCTTCAGACCGCCAGACGGCGTATTTTACTGTGTGGAAGACTAATTAACAAGTTGTCACGATGGCCTTAGCAATGACATTGTGTTAATCACCCCAACCCACGGTAGGGAATAAAGAACACAAAACAGGAGTTTATTCTTCTCTCACAACATTTTATTGAACATCAAAGTGAGTGATATGAAGACAGTGGAGAATTAATTCTCGTCCATAAGTAATGAACCAAAACAATGTTCATCAGAACTTAAGTTGAGTGAGCTGGGGCAGTATCCAAGACTGCCTGAACACAAGGACCCAAAGCAACATTAACTCTATAAAACCTAGAGAATGTACAAGGTGACGTCCAAGACGCTGCCGAACAAATGTCCATCAAACTGACACCACGTAAAGCCGCCCAAGAAGTTGAAACGGACCTGGTGGAGTGGCATGTAACTGAAAGTGGCACCACACGACCTGTGGAGGAGCATGCATATGTAATGGTATCTGTAATCCAGTGAGAGCCTGTCCTTAGACAGGGCTGCTCCCCTACATTTCTCACCGAAGCACACAAACAGCTGATCAGTAGTGCGCCAGGCTGATGTAGCTGAGACATATCGTTTCAGTGCTCTAACAGGGCAAAGGGCCATGTTCACCGTCACATCTGAGGAACTTAAAGCAGGAATTGTAAGTGGCTTGTTAACAAAATCAGAGCCTAAGACCTTGGGTAAAAATGTGAGGTTTGGCCACAGTGTTACATGTGAGAGATCTGGTCCCCACTGAAGACACTGTGGGCTGACAGATAAGGCATGTAATTCACCAACTCTTTTCGCAGAGGTTATTGCAATGAGGAAAGCTGTCTTCATTGACAACCACTTGACATCCGTCTCCTCCAAGGGTTCGTAGGGAAAGCTGCATAGACTAGTCAGCACGATGTTAAGGTCCCACTGAGGGACGAAGCATTTACGGGGCGGATGAAGGCGCTTTGCACCTTTTAAGAAGGATATAACCAAATTATGTGTGCCAACTGGCATACCATCTATTTTACCCCTGTAAGCTGACAATGTCGCCACAAATCCCCGCAGAGTGGATACTGAACGGCCTGTCACTAAAAGGCCTTGGAGGAACTCCAAAATGTCGTTCACAGAACTACCCAGTGGGGCGAGGTTACGTTCTGAGCACCACGTTGAAAAGTATTTCCACCTAGAGCTGTACAACAGGCGTGTGGATGGGGCATGGGCATTCAAAATAGTGTTCCTGACCCCTTCTGAACAGTCCAATAGGTTGTGTGTGCTCCCAAGGGCCACACCCACAGTTTCAGTCTCTGGGGATGGTCGTGCCACAGCTGGCCGTCTAGGTGTGTCAGCAGGTCTGCTCTGACAGGAAGAGGGCAAGGTGGCCCTGTTAGCAGCGCCTGAAGGAGGTAAAACCAGGGGCTGTGAACACGGTGTGGTGCAATCAGGAGGACAGGTTGATTGGTCATTCGAATCCGCTGGAGTGTCTGCCACAGTAGCGGAAAAGGAGGGAATGCGTAAAGCTTCAGTTTCTGCCACTGGTGAGCCAATGCATCTTGCCCCAGAGAGCCTATTTCGTTCTGTATTTCTGGCAGTGAGTTGTGGTTCTGGTGGCGAATAGATCCACCTCCGCCTTCCTGTATGTGTTCCAAATCATTTGGACCACTTCTGGGTTCAGACGCCACTCCCCCAGGAGAGGTCTGCCCCGAGACAGAGCATCTGCTGCCTGGTTCTTCTTCCCGGGCACATGAATTGCTCTCAATGAAAGCAAGTGTACATCTGCCCATAGCCAAATCCTCCGGGTGAGATTGTTCAGTGTTAGGAACCTCACTCCACCTTGATGGTTGATGTGATAAACTGTTGATGTGTTGTCCGTTCGCACCAGTACATGTTTGTGCTCCAGTGGGTCTTGGAAGTGTTGTAATGTCAGCCAGACAGCCTGCAGTTCCAAGTAATTGAAGTGGTAGGCCCGGAGCTCGTCCTGCCATATGCCGTGCACCCCTTTGTGGTTCCACACACCTCCCCAGCCATGCTGGCTGGCATCTGTGGTGACAACTTCCCTCCTTGCTGGAGGAGGCCCGAGGGATACACCCCGGAGAAGAAATGATCTCCGCGCCCACTGGTGCAGAGAAGCAGCCCCCTTGGGCGTGATTGCCACCAATACATTTTTCTGTGTTTGAGCTGAAAGCCTTCTCATCTTCAGCCAACGTTGGAAAGGTCGAAGATGTAATCTCCCCAGCTGGATCAGCGGTGTAGCTGCATCTAACATACCTGCAAGGTGGAGCAGCAGACAGTATTGAACAGTCCGACTCGACATGACACGCCTCACAAGCCCCAGTATGTTGCGCATTCTTCCTTGAGTCAGACACGCTTGTTGGAAGATTGAGTTTAAGTGGATACCTATGAAGTCGATGGACTGCATGGGTTGCAATTTGCTCTTCTCGAAGTTCACAGAGAGGCCAAGAGCTGAAATATGGTCGAGCAGTCTCTGAGTGTTCACTTTGGCTTGTGCTAGGGACTGAGCACAGAGAAGCCAATCGTCCAAGTAAGGGAGGATGCGCATGCCCTGCTGAAGAAGCGGAGCGAGAACTTCGCACATACACTTTGTGAAGACCCGAGGGGCCAGTGATAGGCCGAAGGGTAGCACCTTGAACTGGAATGAGCGGCCCTCGAAGTGGAAACGGACAAAAAGACGATGTTGTGGGGTAATGGGCACATGGAAATATGCATCTTTCAAATCGACTGTGACAAACCAGTCTCTTGGCTCTATTGAGTGGAGTACATCTGTTGTTCGTAGCAATCGAAATGGCAGCTGCTTTAGGTAGGTGTTTAGACGGCGGAGGTCCAGTATTGGCCGAAGGCCACCGTCCTTCTTCGGTACAACGAAGTAAGTGGAGAAGACACCTTTTTGTGTTTTGGGGTCTATCTCCTCGATGGCATTTTTGTCTAGCAGGGATTGTATTTCTAGGAGTAGTGCTGAACGCAGCTCTGGGCTTGTGACACGTGTGGCGCGTAGTCCAGAGTTCAGGGGAGGCCGGCGGCGAAACTGGAGACGGTAACCATTTGTGAGACTCTCTATTACCCATGGGTTTGATGTTGTGAGACGCCAGTATTCCAGTTGTTGAGGGGTGAAGCGTTTTGCCGCCGGCCATACACCTTCAGGGCCTCAAAACTGTTCTTTGCCCAGGGCCTCAGAATCCCTAAAACCGTCCCTGGCGCAGCCCCTGCTACAATGTATATATTTTGTTTATTCTTTGATGTTCTATAGGCTACAATTACGCTACAAATATGCATTGACGATGCCATGGTGATATTGAGAAATATAAAGAATGAAAGACTTGATCTTTGAATAAAAACGTTTGTGACAGGTTTGAAACAGGTTTTACTGTCTATGTATGCTATCAGCCACCAGCTAGCATTGCCCCCGTACTTTATTGTCTAGGTTATCATAAGCGACCCCAATTTCAACCAGTTCCATCTGGTCACCCTATTTGGTACCTTACATTACACTTAGCTGACGCTCTTATCCAGAGCGACTTACAGTTACTTAGGTACTGTACAAGGTACAAAGTACAATTTGGGTTAGATGCCTTGCTAAAGGGTACTTCAGCCATGAATGAGGGTGCAGGAGACCACTAGTTGTTTACCAGATCTATAGCAGTACCAATAGTAGTAGTAGTAGGCCTACTGGTAAAATCTTAACATTGCTTGCTAATCTTCTTGAATCCTGCACCTGACGAATAATCCAAAGTATGGAAAACTAAAGGTAATACTAAAATGAATCAAATCAAAACTAAAACTAAGCATTTAGAAAAAACTAAAACTAACTAAAACTAGACCCGCTCTAAACACTAGTTAATGAAAACTAACCGAATTAAAGAAAAAGAAGTCAAAACTAACTAAAACTAAACTAAACTAAAAATCCAAAACTATTATAACCTTGCTTGCTGCACCACTCTGCTCTGTGGCACACGGAAGAGAATGGAAATAGCTCATTTGTGGTTCCATACAAAAAGATGGCCCTACAATCCTACTTGCCTCAGAGGGTGGCGTTGGAGAGTCAACCTGCCTGAAATTCTATCAGCTAAAGGACAGCCTAGCAGAGCATGGTTTGAAGCCATCAACCTCTGGGAGCAGCACACTTCCGCTGCACTAATCAGCTTGACCTTACCCCAGATGGGACTCAAACACACAATGCCTGGTTTAGGAACCCACCCCCATTCTTCCTACTGGAACAGGATTTCATCCTGCGAGCTTTCAATCCCAAAACCAACGCTCTAACCACTAGGCCACAGCTGTCCCCTCTGAAAAACTTGGGATCCTTGGGTTTTAACTAATGCAACACATATTCTGGAAGGTCATTGGTTCCACACTTCCTTCCATTTTGAACATCATTGAGAACAACCAGTCTATTGAACATCATTGAGAACAACCAGTCTAAACACTACACACTAAAATTAAGTATGTCTACAAGTATTCACTTATTGATGTTGGGAAGTTTTTTCCCCACAATATTTAGAAAATTATGCATGGTTAAGCACAGTGTGAAGGGAATTTATGCGTGTTTGTTTGTTTGTTTGTTTGCTCCAAAGAATATTGCGGTCCATGGACTATAATTTAAAATGTATGAATCTAATCCCTGTGAATAATCCCTGTGAGAGGGACGTGTCCCCATGTCCCCAGTGGCTCCTACACCCCTTCTCCTCCCTGTCTCCTCTCTGCAGAGATGTGTACTGCTCCTCAGGTCAGCTGAGCAAATATCAGTCCTTTCTCCCCCAGCAGCACACCATAAATACTGGCTTTAGTTTAAACTCAGATGTTCTGTGCTATTGGGAGCAGTAACCGAGAAAAACTAAGCATATTTTCCAGTGTGGGGGGATGGTGGTTCAGCAGATAAACGAGTCCACCAGCAATTGGAGAGTCCCTGGTTCCATTCCAGCTGCTGACATGATTGAAGCGTCCTTGAGTAAGACGCTGTGCCCCATACAGCTCCTGATGTGCTGGTGGGTGCCGTGCACGGCCCTGCCTTCTGCCATCAGTGTGTAAGGGATGGTAAGGCATTATGTCGTAAAGTGCTTTGGACACTGTGGTAAGTGGAAAGCACTATATGAATAAATGCAGTCCAATAACTATTATTTTACCAGAATGTAAGGAAACTACACACATGCATTTTTAGCTATGGAAAATCATACATTGACCTCTCCAAACTTTCCCAATAACCCCAACCCCACTGTGCTCCTCAAAAGAAGTTGCACTGTACATAAAGTGATGTTGTTCAGAAAAATTGGTCAGTTTAAAAATGTGGCAGGACCTTCACTTTTTGAACTTCCTAAAAAAAAGGCTCGTTTTGATTTATGACTTGCTTGTTTAACATTTCTGGATTAAGGCAGAACTAGTTTTCAACTCCGTGTTGTCTGGTTTTATGTAATCAAACACCAGACAAGGATATGCATACTCAAGCTTTTATCTGTCCCAATGGTATCGAACAAAAGACAAGAAAACAAGACTGTTAATAAATCACAAGTCTGTAAATACATTGAATACGGTTTTGGTCATTACACCACCACATTCGAATTTCATTTTTAGCAAAAGATCAGCCCACACACAGTATGAACTATTCAGCAGCTATTCAACACATATTCCATCAACCCATAGAGTGTATATTACTGACACTGAATATGAAGAAAAAAGAAATAAAAGGATCAATGTACAAGCTGGTTAACATTTCTATTTTATTTAGAAGCACGGTAATGACAAAACATCAGGCCACGCTGCAGTTTCCAGCAGTCTTCCAGTTGGACCTGAAAATGTGAAAAAGTTCAGATTGCTTCTTTGGACAGGTATCCATTGTTGCCATCAGGAGGAAGCCTTTTAAGTCCATTTTTGGGGTCAGGTTTATTTTTACTTTAACAAAACCATGCTATACAACAGTCTTCATGTCAGTCTGTGAGCTAAAGCAACACTACCTTCTGCATGCTCTATCTGCTTTGCCTGCTAGCGTGGTGGCCACTGATCCTCACAAACTGGCCAGGTTTCTGAGACACCACCTCTGATGACAAAAGCTCCATGGGGTTCACCACATCTGTGAATGGACAACATTTATCTCCTTGTTTAAGTCAAAACATTAAGGGAAAAAAGCAACACCACTTTGATGAATTCAGTGACATCTTAAAATTTATGACACTCAAATTCTTGATGGTAAGTTGCAAGAGGGACGGGGGGGGGGGGGGGGGGGGGGGCTGTTTTATTGAATACTTGCCGTTCACGGACGTCTTGGCTTCACCCAGAGAGCCCAAGCCAGGGACGGTGGATTTGAAGGACACGTCCGTGTTTACATCCTCCTCTAGGTAGGAGCACCTGATGGCAAGCCTATGGGAAAATACACAACTTTGGCGACACCAAAAACACTAAAAAGTATAATGCTTATTAATCCAATAAAAAATACTAAAGTTGATTTAAAAGCTCACATTTGATAAAGCAAAACAAAAGCAATGATTAAATCCAAGTTAGTTTCAATTACATCTGAATGAATTGAATGCACAAATACCTCATATATTGGGTAAATGTAACAAATTAAACCTCTGCTGACAAGGTGGCAGCATGAACAAAGACAAACACATGAATCAAAGAGGGTTGTGCATGTGGAGGGAGAGATTATATTCATCAAGTATAAACTTTTGCACACTTCGCAAGCAACTTGGTCAGTGCACAACATTTTGGTTCCATTAACCTGACAAAGATCTAAGGACCAAAACAAGTTAAACAAATAAGTTGCCCTCAGAATGAATAGTATGCAGGAATTTACATTTGATTCTGATCAACAGATGGTTGGTCACCTCCAACATGTGTTCACAAGCAGTGCGCAAAACCTTCAGTCTTACAAATTTCATTTAAGAAATGAAAACCTACTCAAAGGTGGTGTCTCTTGTTATGACTGGCCTAACACTGGGAATGTTCTCAGGCTCAAAGATGATTATATTCTCAAAGATCATCATGCCATTCTTCACCTGATGGGAACAAAATGTGTACACTTGTTAATTTTAAAGCTTCGACTGCCTGTGTGTACATGCTGTTGCAGATCCCAGTTAAAAAGAAAATAACTTTTTAAACATAAGATCGCACCTTAAGAGTAGTTCCACATGTTGAAAGCTCAAATTCAAACAGAACCCTGGTGTCGTCGGTTTCTTTGGGTCTGCATGTTGGGTCCAAGAGGGTGGTCCTTTGTGGAATCGCTTGAGGAGTAGACTTGATTACATCAGCCACCACAGTCATCACCCCTCTCGGGGAACATACTGAAGAAAGCACAAGACAAAAGCCATGCTCATCATTTTAACGACTCAACCAAAGTAAAAACCAAACCGAAAAAAAAAAAAAAAAAAAAAAAAAAAAACACTGCGCCACACCGCTGTTGATAGGTGTACTGCATTGTGGAGCAATTTCAATGCAATTTAATAGCTTTTCACAGTTGGCTTAAGTAGGACTAAAATGCAGCATATATACTTGACTTGATTATTTGGGTCTTTAAGTAGCCAGACTACTGCCAACCCACCGATAATCTGGGTGGTTTGGAAGGGACAGCGTTTGGCAGAGTACTTCTGAATCTCCTGTGTCCTTGCATCTCTGGAGAGGATTTCAAAGCTCCCAAAGAACCGATGCAATTTAATACCCTAGAAGGAAAACAAAGAATTAGTCATTAAAGTGAGTACACTTAAATCACATCACATTTACTGCCATACCGCTTTACAGCCAAAAGACAGTATAAATAAAATGTTAAACACGGAAATAAAATAAAAATTGTCAAGTTTAGAATGGTATTAAAAGTTAACATGAAATGTCATTATTATTTAACATTGTACAGGTCAACGTCCAATAACTAAATATTTGCCTGTTATTAACTGAAGTAATGGAAAGCCATACTTCATACACATATCCGGGGCTGAAGAGAGGGACATCCAGGAGAACGCTCTGGCTGTCGTTGACCATGAGGTATCCCTGCTCTGCAGCGAACTGTTCTGTGAGAGGATGGTCACCAATGGTGATGTCCCACATGTGGTCAAACTCCTTATGATCCAGCTTGAAAAGTATTCCATGGTCCATGCAGTGGCCATTGAAGGAAGGAGGGTCTAATACATAAAGAAAGAAAATTAAAATCTAATATAACTAAATATATACACATACATACAAACATCTATATCTATCTATAGCTAATGCTGTTATGGAGTTGAACTAAAATGTGCTTTCCTGCAGGAAACATAACAGTGCACATAGCTATAGGCTTGCTGATTCTGCTTTCTTGGTAAGTGTTTCAATCCCTGTGTCTGCAGACAATACAAGGCAGCCTTATCTTTAGTCATTAACAGTTCACTGGTCGTGGCACAGACAAGCCATTGTATTTGAAAACCACTGGTCCTGGTTTGGATTTAGGATAACTTACAGACATCATGGATCCTAGCTTCAAATGAGGACACGTGAAAATAGTAATCTTCTTGATTGATGACGTTGAGAGTGAAGTTAACATTCAGCAAGTACTTCAGAAAACCCTCTCTGAAATACTACAGATTAAAGTAAATACATATAAAGAAAGTTTACAGACAGTATTATAGTATAGCTGTAGTCTGACACGTTTAGCATGAATGCATGTTCAACCTACCCATTTTCTCACTATGGGATCCTCAAAAGGAACCTTCATGACGTACCCATGGGTTCTATTGGCATGAGGAACCTCCACAATGGTGTATCCACTCTGTGTTGCCATGGCAACAGAGAATTCGTGATCGTTTATGCTCACAGTTGCTAGCACCACATCAGAGGGAATGTTGCCCAGGTAAATAGTGAAAATTCTCTCCTCAAGGATGGTCTCTGTTAGAGAATGATACCTCAACATCAATGCCATTGCATTCATTCATTTATTGAGGGACGATGGGCAATGCCCACATTTATAAAAAGCCCCCCCCCCCCCCCCCCCCCCCCCAGAGAACTTACGGTTTACAGTCAAGGGGAAATGAGGAAGCAATGGAGTCATCAAAAACTTAGTATGCCAGTATCTGCTCTCAGTGTGAACGCTGTCCATGAACACACCTTCATAGTACAAGTAAATCGTGTATATCTCCAAGTAGGCATTGTGAGCCACAAATCTCTGCAGAGAGAGACACAAGATGCGGTCAGCAGTGCCACACTTGGTGAGAAAGGTACACACTTAGGAGAGAACTGAAGTACAATTTAGATACTAAACTACAGTGAAACAAATTAGGGCAAGACAAATCTGACCTTCCCTCTTTCTATGCACCACACCCTTCTGTTTTCTCTCCGCCTTTACAAGGCCATGGGCTGGCCTGAAAAGTTCTTAATGCACCTAATACACCACATCAGTGATGGGCAATTAATGAGACAATCCAGACCCACATATTCCAAATCAACTGGTTTTACCTGTACAGTTAATACAAGTAATGTCTCTAGTTAACACGTCTACCTGGTGATGAGTTGAGCAAAATACAATCAGTGTATTTTGGTGAATTGCTGGAACAAATGTGGTAATGGATTGTAGCTTCTGGAGCCAGGTGGCCCATTACTGCAGTAGATGCACTTTCATATTTAAATCAGAGTCTAGTGTGGCATTCTTTCATCTCCTGTAAAAACATACCAGACCTCAAAACACAAACTTTCTAACTGAATGACTATCCACTTACATGTCTACGACCACCTTCGGCGCCAAAGGGGATGCTGATATCAACCTTATCTCCAGCAGTGCTAAGAGTGTAGCCCCTATCAGCTGTGATCTGTGGGTCTAAGAGTTTGCCGTTGACCCCGATGTTGACAGTTTTGCTTACAAAGCCAGCATGGCTGGATAAGGGGAAGGTCATGGCAGGAACTTGCCAATTGAGAGTGGTGCCATCAAAAGACCCTTCATCTGAAAGTCAAATGTAAAATTTACACAAAAAATAATAAAAAGCTGGGACTACAAATTTACTGATAAATGCCTGACACATGATCTGAATATTTTAATTTCTCTCACACTACAATGTATGTAGGAAGACAATCTGCATTTAGATACCCACCTGCACTGCACGCAGCTACCAGATCAAAGATAACAGCACTCCATCTCTGTCTAGAGAAAAGGACGGCATGGATGGCCTCTACAGGAACCCCATTCACCTGAGGGGGAGCAGGGCAAACAGTTAAGCCCTTATTTATAAGGAATCATGAGTAGCAGGTAGCCTGGTAAACCAGCCCCTCGTACTTCATTTCATTTTGTATAGAGGGTCTGGCCTTGCTGCCGTTGACATTCATGTATTCGGACCAAGCGAATCCGAGCCAATCAGCGGACAGAGGGAGTGTTTATGAGCGATGAAGCTGACTGTGTGCTACATTTGAATTGTAGTGCGTAGGCAGGTTAATTGCATACGTGACGGCCAGGCGTTAGTGATCGGGTAAAAGCAGAGCCGCTCGTTTTAAACTTCAGCAGAGTTCACACCCCCAGGAAGAAATCGTTTCTCAATGCAGCAAGGCCAGACCCTCTGTACAAAATGAAATGAAGTATGAAGGGCTGGTTTACCACACTAAGTAGAAGGCCATGTGTAATGAGGAGCTGGTTACCACAGAGATAAAAGAGAAAGGCCTGCCGTAAGGCGTGCGCAAGAGCACGCGGCCAGGAGTGAAGTGGAGCCTGTAGCCCAGCTCATGGGCCTTGCTGAGGGAGAGCGGAGCTGACCTCGGTCCCTCCTTCAAGAACATCAGCTGCCAGTCAGAGGAGGCCAGAGAGTGCACCTAACGCCATGACGAGATGGGGAGGCATTTGTGAAAGGTTAGTTTAACAAATTCATACCAAGTAAACTACCAGACGGGGGGGACATTGGTTTAAGTGGTAATGGAGAGGAGACTTACAGATGAAATGGTAGAATCCCAATTTTGAGGCTCAACACCACCCCCAGTGATGGGATAGGGAACTGTCCTATCTATGTTTACCTGTAGTGAACACAAACACACCACTCAAGTTTGTCAATTGCTGTGCCCAATGCCCAGTTCGATGGTATAAATCTCTTATCTTACAAGTTTATCCTACAAAAGAAACTTACCTCCATGTAATCCATTTCACAGATGACCTCTCTAGGAGACAGAGGCAGTGGCAAAGTACACGTCTTCGACACATTATAGGTCATCTCCTCACCATGTTGGTCAACCATGATCAAGTTGAAGTTAAATGCAAACTCCTCACTGCCCTAGAAATGTCCCAGAGTTACAGTTGTATGTGACCAGCAGCTTTCAGATAATTCATGGCTAGACATAATGGAGGATGTAGCCTCTTATTTAATCACAATTAACAAATCTACATTTTTTACTTATTTATCTAAATGTATATTTAACGGACAGTGCACAGTAGAAATTATAGCCAAAAGCTGATTTACATTTGTAGCCCTTGATATTTAAACACACACACACACACACACACTTCAAAAGTTAATGGACATCAGCCTACATAGTGAGATACACACATATATTGAACATGCTCCTTAAACTAAATAACATATGGACATGACACTTCTAAAAGAACTGGCATACTATACATAATGAACAAAATATATACATGTATATACAGTTAATTTAGTTGCGTAATAAATCATCATACTACTATGCATTTTAAAGAGTACCTGCTCTCTAGTATGGCAAGAGAAATAAGACGCCCTTAGTTCAGCAATTCCCATTTCACCGTAAAACTCAGAGGAGTATCCACAAACAGTGCCATATTCTTTTGTGATTGGATGGAGACCAGTAGTATCTGAAATTATAAATCCTCAGTGTTGGAACGCTAGCACAAGCAGCGGTCAGTAAAATCAGTAGCTTGTTAAATAACGTAGAAGGGAGGTTTTACCAACGGCCTCAAAGCGGGGTTCGGATCTGGCATTGTTCAGGCGAACTTGCACTGCAAGGTATCTCTCTCTACATTCTGTCTCAATAATGCCTGTGAAAATATCTGAACATTTAGTCTTCCTCATGATTAATTTAAAGAGACGTTTAAGCTTGAATCTACATATCACTGTAAAATAAATCCCACCTGTTGGGATTTCTCCAGTCCTCGCCTTCACAAAAAGGTGTAAAAACCTGTGGATTAGCGCGTTTTAGTTTATTCTCAGAAGGACTCGTCGATTATTAAAAAAAAATAGAATGTAATGATTTGTTCACACTTACGTGATGGATAGACAGAGATACATTTTGAAAAACAGTGTTTGCCAGTGATGGGTCCCACTATTACATTTAAGCTCTCAACAAGGCAATTACCACTAACGGCACACCGGCACACTGCCTATGAGCCAATCAGAAGACACTTCCATTAACTTGATTCAATTCCGGTGGACTTTCCAGTATATTGATGGAGACGCAGCACGCGCGCGCTTGCTTTAGTGCTAATTAAACTCCACTGGGTGGCGCAGCGACCATGTTCAAATAATCTCATATTTTGCATGGAAACTGACTTCCTTTTCTGCAAAAGACACTAATAATCATCACAATTTGCTTTTCGTGTAGCCTTACTTTTGCTTGGGACACGATGAACAATGCAGCATCACAGCGCAGCGTGAGTGGAGTTTCGTCAAAGTTTGTTTATTTAAGGGTTCATCTTAAACTTGACTAGCATCCTTTAACTTACCATCTTATGAGAAGGCCCTTGTGAAAAAGATGGAATTCAAATTCTTTTGTGTACCAAGCAATGTCGATGTTTTGTCGTAGAGACGACCTCCTGTCTTGGCTCCATACTCTACTCGCACAATAAGCCACCCCACCTTCATGCCGATTTATCAAGAGTCTCTGCAGAGGTGGTCGCCTGCCCGTCCTCCAGGTGTGAGCTGGGGTGGGGTAGGGCTGCTAGCCAGTAGTCTGGATGGTGCTGGACTTGGCAGAGATAAACATTAATTGTCAGGGAAATCATTGTCACTCGTTTTGAAAAGCTCTTTCATACACGACTAATCCCGTTATTCTGAAAACCATTAGCATCTGTGTGCTTTTGTTATTTGCAGTGCCACTGATGACCCCCTGGGATTTCTACTACACTGACCCAAATCTGCCCCCCGGACACCGGGTGCCCAATGTTGTGACCAATTTTGAGGTCAGGAGAAATGAATAGAATGATTTTAGTAGGCTATGCGTTTTCTTCGAAATCGGTGCTAGAGATAATCACCAGCAGGCAGCACGAAGCCTACAAAGCAGCACAGACTGATCTTCTGAGGTCCTCAAGCACAACAGATTAATCTTGTCCATGATGTATGTCTTGAGGGCTTTTCTAATATGCATGACCTGTTACACTGAATTTTTTAATCAGAAAAACTAGAGGAGATTAAATATCTCAGCCATAAGGGTGACAGTGGGCTTTTCAGCAGTAACATTAATTTTGGATATTACTCTCACATTAAAAGTATGCATAGATAATATGTAATTCATATTGTGATATTAACTGTGGGTGATCCAGTTTACCCAGGATTAAATGAATTGTATGGCTCAGGAAGGGCATTGGTAGGCTTTTAGGGGGGTTGGGATAGAGAATGGGGTCCAGTGTAACCCATGTGAGATTAAAGTGGGATCAGGCAGACTGATCAGTTTAATAAGATTGTCCCCTCTGCTCAGACAGAGCTAAGTGGTGGGCTTCTAGAAGGAAATTGTTCTTGTAACGAGAACACAGGCCTCAGGCCATTTGTGTGGAATGTGAATTGTACATGTAACATTAAACATTTTGTAAGGTAGAAGTAATATAGTAACTTGTTAGAGGTTGTAGGGCTGTAGTAAGTAAGTAAGTTTGAAATTGCACTTCAAAACAAAACGGGAAAGAATGTCTGCACACATGTGCTCCTAAAAATGTTTCATATTACACAAGGTTTCAACCAATATGTTTTTTTCCGACACCCAAGCATATAGATAAGTGTGTAGACATTGTTTCTTGTTTGTTTTAAATGTGAACCTGATCCAGTACCTGACAAATATGTTTTTGGATCTGTGTATGCTTTGAGACTTTTACCATCATTGCTTTTTCACATAGTATTTTGCTCCCTTATCTCTAGGCCATCGAGAGCTTCCAGCTCAACACTCCACCCCCCATCATGTCCTCCCAGCTTGCTCCCCCCACCCAACCAGACCCTTTCCTCAGTGGCAACCACCCGATCCGCAACCTGGGGACTCGGTCGTGGACTATTGACCTTTGCAACCGTCCCCACCCCTACATATGCCGACCTCAGACTGCAGGAACGCTGGAGGTCATTGAAATGTCTAAGGCAGAGGATGACGCCATCACCTCACTGCTGCTGCTCCATCACAGCAGTGGTGCCAAGATACAGCAAGAAAAAGGCCAGAGGTCGCCACCATCAGGACACAGCAGGTTCAAAGCTCAGAGTCAACAGTCTCTTGTCCAGAGCACTACAGGAGATGTCCCCAGTCAAAGCCATGGAGCCATCTCAGGAAGGTTGGAGAGCACGTCTGAGGCTTCTTTATTACAGGCCTTCACCACCACAGCCATCAAGGAACACCGCTCGACTTCCCAAGACTCCCCGCCACCAAGGACCTTAGTGTACCACCCTGAGATATCTGCTGTGCCACCTAAAGACTTGGCTGAGTTAAGGAACCAACGGGGTGAGAGTCTGGTTGCAAAAGTCAGCAGCAATGTAAAGCCACTGGGGCCAAGTGACCCTGACACAGTAAACACTGTTCCTGTAAACGACATTGAAGAGCCACCTGTGGGCAGAATCCCAGCACATCCAGATGTTAGTGTGGATGGTAATGCAGCTCTCTGATGCACAGTAGAAACAGAGTTGAGAGGGTGTAATAGATATCAGTCAGAAACGCCATACAAAAGTACGGAGTGCAGACCAGCCAGGCTGAGAAGTCATTTGATGATTGGTAGATTCTGTTGATGCGATGATGAGTAGATTTTGCTGATGTGGCGATAAATGATTTTTTTTTTCAGTGGGTTCAAAAAGGCTTTTAATTGTGCTCTTGTTTTTCTTATTTTTCTCAGTAAAATGTCCTTTATGTTATTGTTCTAAGCCTGCCATTGTTCATGGGAAGCTTAAATCTGCATTTGATAATACACCTTGTGTTTTTGACTGGTTGGGTAAATCCTCCAACCTTTTTGGTGACATGTTTATTAAAATAGAGAAGGCATGACTTTGTTTTTATTTTCTTCTTACTGAGAACTAGCCTGGTAAACCAGCCCCTTGTACTTCATTTCATTTTGTACAGAGGGTCTGGACCAGACACCGCCAGAAACGATTTCTTGGAGGTGTGGACTCTGCTGAAGTTTAAAACAAGTGCCTCTGCCTTTACCCAATCTCTAACACCTGGTCGTCACGTATGCAATTAGCCTACCTACGCACTACAATTCAAATGTAGCATACAAGGTCAACGTCATGGCTAACGAACACATCCTCTGTTCACTGATTGGATCGGTCTTGCTGGTGCTGACTAAATGACCCTCAAGAGATTCCGGTCCAGACCCTCTGTACAAAATGAAATGAAGTACGAGGGGCTGGTTTACCAGGCTAACTGAGAACTGTTTCAAATGGTAGAAAACCATTCTTTTTGCATACATACACTTTCAAAAAAGTGTACAGGGGGTACAAATGCTGTCTTTCAGTTTATTGTACCTTAAAGGGTACATGACTAAACCTTTGTGGTACTATGCTGTATCTTTTAAAGTACAAAATGAAAAGTACATGTTAGTGTCATAGGGCATTGTACCCATGAAGTTGACTACCTAAACTACAGTGTAAAACACTTTTTGTAATATAAACATTAATGATTTTTGACTCCTTTAAGAACATAATTAGTACAATACAATTATAAAAAAAATTATCTGACCTTTTAGTCTTCACAGTAATGGTAAACAAAAACAGTGATGAGAAATATGGATTAAATTTAGAATAGGTAGAATGTAGAATAGGTTTGGCTGGATCACACCATTGTGGAGGTAAAAATGGGATGCACATTTCTCTGGAGAAGACCCGAGCTGCCACAAGGTCAGCTGTAGAGGCAATGAAAAAGTATTGCTTCCTAAAAAAACGTGGGCTATGTGTAAAACTGCCATTTATACACTGTGCCCTAACACTAGTCTTCTGTGGCTATTTATAACCAAAGAATTTTGAATGGTGTACAGAAATGTAAAAATGTTTATATACTGTATGTGATGAAGAAAACTTGGACAGGCATCCTCTGTTGCATTAGTCATGAAGAAATATTCAAGCTGAGTAGTGGTAAAATTATCATTGGATTCTGTTACATGAAGAAATGTTTAAGCTGAGTAGTGGTAAAATGATCATTAAATTGTTACTCATGTTATTTGTTTATGTCAGTTGATTACAGCTTTATGAGGAAAGGGGCGAGTTTGCAAAGTCACTGTTTTTAGCCAATGTTTCTGAGAGTCCTTTAAAAGTCTGGCAACCCCTGTGCTGAAAGTAACTCGTGAGAAGTCCTGTCTGGAGAAAGAATACTTGGATGCCGGAGCTGCTGTTCCTCCTGAGGAAATAAGTGGTAGTGGTAGGTCTACAGCGTGGTTGGTGTTGAAGATGACATTTTCAGCAGAAAAAAAAGAACACAATATTTTTTATGCAATTGAAAACGACCGAGTCTTGAGTTCATGTGGATAAGGCAGGTTTTTTTCATCTGCGGTGGCCTTAATGATTGTTAATGTACTTGTGCAAAATATGAGTCTTTCAGTGGCTGTTATGTGTGAGTATTGTATTGCTAATGTTTTGACCCAGCATTTCCATGCTTTAAAAGTTAAAATATGATTGGATTTGTTGATCAATTTTTAATGTTTTTTGATATTTATACAATAAACAATGTATCTTTTTTAAAATGAGTGTTTTATTTGTATGTCCAACAAGAGAACATATGCATACCTTTTAAAGGTACAAAATGGCTTGTGT
This sequence comes from Coilia nasus, assembly GCA_027475355.1. Lineage (NCBI taxonomy): Eukaryota > Metazoa > Chordata > Actinopteri > Clupeiformes > Engraulidae > Coilia > Coilia nasus. The sequence goes on from CM050200.1 coordinate 22,633,860, forward strand.
TTGTGGTGGTACCCTTATAGGACAGGTTTGCATCATCTTTAAATATTTATACCGTCCAAAAAAGGTACAAATCTGATCCTGAAGGTACGAGGGTACAAAATGTACTGTACTGGTACTGTAAGGGTACTGCCACAGAGACATAGGTTTATACCTTTCAAGGCACTAAGCTGTACCTTTTTTCAGAGAGTGTATATACAACATAAAAAAGGCAAACATGCATACCTCTTGTTGCTGGCGGTAAAGAGATGTTGGGCTGGTGGCTGGTCTCTAAAGAATAGGCTACCAAACTGGACAGCCTACCCATATTGTGCTATTTAAAACCTGATACTTGCTTTTTAAAAAGTCTGATGTTCATTTGGAAACTAAAACAGTAACTGCATTCAGTTACCTTCTCCTTCACATGTACACAGTCCACAGGAGGTATGTGGAAACATACAAACAGCTCAAGTCTTCACAGGACCAGGATCATAGTTACGTTTTAGAATAAAAAGGAGCTTCAGTGGTAACCCAGCCATTATTTAAAAAAATGAAACCGGTTTCTATTTTTGGCAAAAAATAAAAACTAAAATGAAATACAAACCCCAAGTAATACAATAGCATTAGATGGCAGCTACCATTTTCTTGCGTACAAAGTAGACAAACACAATGAGAAGATGGTTCTGGTCTGTCAATATTATTGTGCATGGCTGAACATAATTATTGAGAAAATGTAGCTAATGGTTTGGCACAGTTGTCTCAAGCAGAGGGGAGAGTGTGTTGTTGCTGTGGTCAGTACTGTGTGCTCTAGTTTTGTGGAAGAGCTCTCACAGTCATGCAGAGAGCAAAAACCTGACAGATTTGTCAGGAAATGGCAGTGATGGATGGCCGACTTCAGTGATCAGGGTCAAGTTTCTTTCTTGAGATCCTACGAAACAAAGAATGAGCCGAGAAAGGTGGGGTGAGGCAATGGAATCGGGAGAGACTGGATTGATGGTACTGCTCATCAGTAATGACAGATGACTGGACAAGAATGGTGAGATTCAGTTTTTGTTTCTTTTTTTCCCCAGCTTTAGTGCAGGTTGCTGAGTGAAAATATTCCAGCACAATAAAATGTTCACTGAGTAGTCTGAGACGTGATCTTTAAAATGTTTCCCCATTTAAAATATACAAAGGCTATAAAATCTACAACAGCAGAAGAGTTTCCATGAGCCCAGCGCTCAGCCTGGGAAGGCAGCAAGTGCTCCAAACATTGGCTCTTCCCCCATAATCCTTCATCATGGCGTAAGTCCTGGCATTCCAGCACTCAACACTGAGGGACACCCATCCTCCATTGCATTATGGGTTCCTCTAAGCTCGGTGCTTCTGTTGTGTTGTTCATGTGCTTGTTAACTTATTATGTTCATGTTTTTATAAGCTTTTTTTCTGTCTGTTAAAGACTCAGCCGGCCCTTGCCGGTGACAATGCTGGCCGCCTGTATGACGCGGTAGCGCTCCCGGAGGTTCCTACGCCGCACATGCTCGTTGGTGATCTCCAGAACGTTGGCCACTGGGAACCAGCCCTTCTGTCCGTCAGACAGCCGGATGCCCTCATACCATCCTAGAGCAGCGGAGGAGAAGGGACACAGGCAGGAGAAAAAAAACACAGGAAAGAGGACAAAAGAGACAGAAAATGGGGTCAAAGTGCAATAAAGACATATTGAGTTTGCCATCAATCACCAGTTTTCCATCCAACTTGTTAATGTGCATTTTAGTTATTCGAAAAAGAAATCCTAACTTGGAAACACTTGAAATGCACCTTCATCATCGTGCTGGTGACATATTGTTAAGCCAAATTACTATGAATGCACATTAAGTTTACTGGTCTCTGGTTAGACTACTGTAATGAATGCATCTCTAGAGGAAGCTTGATTTAACAGCCTCTAACGGAGGTCTTTGTGCAGTGGGGCTAAACCGTAGGAGGCCTCTGCTCACCCTCGTTGGTTTTGCGGATGACGTTGATGATCTCTGTGGGCTCCAGACTGATCTCATCGGCCTGCTGAGCAACGTACTGCTCCACGCACTGCACCTGAGGACAGTCTGATGCACGCACACACACACACACACACACACACACACACACACACACACACACACACACACACACACACAAACATAACAAACACAGACATATACACATAAACACACACACATAGCCATACACACACAGACACACACATAACAAACACAGACATATACACATAGACACACACACAGCCAAACACACACAACCACACAGACACACACATAATTTAAAAAAAAAAAAAAAACAGATGAAATCCGCCTCATAATAGCAGCTGAGCTGTAGTGTAATGAAAAGCCTGATACTAACCCCAGTCCTCATATATGACTTCCTCTGCATCTCTGTCCATGTCATTTGGATTCGGGAACGCTGCAACCCACCTGTGCACATCCGACCTACGTAGAGAAGGGCAGATGGTTAAGTGCAAGATATTCTCAAAGTCCCCCTAGACTGATAACCACTTTTAAAAATTGCAGTGTATAATTCTGCTGTGACGAGCAGAGAAAAAAAGACAACAGGCATGTACGTATGTGTAACATTCTCAATTACTTAATTTTACAAAGAAACAGTAGAATGTGGCATTACACACAATAGAAACATAAGTGGAAGTACTGCAGATTGTTCCATAACTCTGAAGCCATAGGCAATTCTAATATTTTTTTATCATTAGGTTACAGGTAACCCATGACAAAGACTAGAGAGGAGAGAGTTCAAGTTATTTTGCTTTGGAAACACAATGTAATACATTTTAGGGCTACTTTGTGATTTAATTGTTTTTCTCCATGTCTAGACATTTTAACCTGTACAATGACAAACTGAAGGAGCTGTTTCCAACCCCTGTCCCAGTTCCTGATTTTTAGCTTTCATTGAAGCATACCACATTAGTCACAGAGAGGAACTACCCCAGTTACTGGGGGTTCCTGAGGGTTTAATTTGAGGTTGGTGCCCATTTTGAAATGATTTTCTGAGTTGTTTACCAAGCGGAAGGACAAAAAGCGTGCCCTCGTCCATTGGACACCGCACCAAATATCTCAGAGTACAGTAACACAATAGACCCAATATTGCGAATGAAACACACAAAACTCGATTTCCTCTGTATTTGTGGAAAGTGAATGTGACATTATCTCATCATCTGAATCTTAGATTTCAACGCAAATGAATCAGGTTATTACAATGGATAAAATTACAAATTACAAACTAAATAGTTGCTACAATAGGTGCTAGTGCACTTACGCGGTAGCAGCCTTAAGCATGCGCTCCACCAGGCGGCCCTGGTGGTTCTCCAGAAGGGTGAGGAGGAAGCAGTTGTCCAGTCCCCCGCTGGACAGCTCATCCCCCAGGGCCTTCACCTGGACCAGGGAGCGGTGGGCATAGTCCAGAACCACATACCGCTCTGAGCTGGAGGAACAAATGGTTAATTAGACTGTATTCAGACAGCGCTTTTTCCACCCAGCAGAGCAACCAACGCGAGTTACAGTCTGTTGCTTTAGACTGACCCGTTTCACACACTCACTCATACACCGATGGCAGAAAACTGACAAACAAGGTGCCACCCAGCTTATTGGGAGCTGAATGGGGATCCGTGTATTGCTTAAGGACACTTAAGCTACTCAGGGGAAGCTGGAATCAAACCAGCAGCCCTTCAATTGCTGGCTGACTCCTAAACAGACACATGTAGCACAGTTTTTAGTTGGAGCGTTTTCAAATACATAAAAGTACTGTAACTGTGGCGGATATCCTTTCCCATGGAGATATGCACTGAACTTGGTATCTAAATTTTTGGACAGTTTGAAGTGTTTGGTATGCGGCACCACTTCCTAAAAAGTCAAACAGCAGTGTTTCTTTTATTCATTAACAACGTATTTGCTTATGCAAATGTTTCCTGCAGCCAAACCATCTGGTATTTATTGTCTATGACACCAAAATGACTCACAATACCAAAACAGCACATTATAAACAAAAATACTTTTTAGTTTTATGTTTTAGGGAAAAAAAATACTATGAGCATGACTTGCAAAGGCTAGTAATAGTCAGAAACATAATTAACGTACTCCACTGCCCAATAAATGACTACAACATTACATTTAGATAAGCATTGAGTATTAAAAGTATGGCAAGGCATGACAGGCAGGCTTGATATAGCTTAGGCAACTGTTTTTGGTGCTGTGTACTTTAGAAAAATGTTTCAGACACAGTGGCTTTAATACCTCTCCATGATGCTGCTAATTATGATGGGGTTCAGGAGGCTTTTCCAAGTAGATGGCTAGGTGACTAACTTAGAGAAGTGGTAAGTGGTAAGCGTGACAAAAAGAAAAGTCTTATAGCAGTAGTCTCTTAGCAAAACAAAGCCACAGGGCGTGTCTATTTGAAGATTTACCACTTGCTTCGAGTTAACATACCAAAGGAAGTGACCCAACTTGCTTTCTGGAATACCCCCCAGACAAAACGAGGGTATCAAAACGAGCATTCGTTCGTGCATTAACTTCAGCAGAAAAAACACAACTGTCCAGCTTTGTCTGCATGCATCACAAGCCCCACAAAGTATGAACAGTTGTCTATAACTTAGATCTGATGGCATAATACATTAGCATGGTAAACCAGCCTCTCATACTTGAATTGGGTAAAGGCAGAACCACTTGTTTGAAACTTCAGCAGAGCCCACACCTCCAGGAAGAAATAATTTCTCAATACAGCACTGCCAGACCGTCTGTACAAAATGAAATGAAGTACGAGGGGCTGGTTTACCAGGCTAACAATACATGTGTTCCAGCATATTATTCATATACAGCTCTCACCTCTTCCTGCTGGTAATCACTAGGAGGTCATTGAAGAGGTAGAGGAAGACAGGTGAGAACTTCGGGCGCAGGTGGAAAAGAGTTCCACCTTTGGCCACATCCTGTAACTCACCCCGTTTTTCTAAATAACGGTTCTGAGAAATAATGGGAACTGCCTGCAAAATGGTTTAAAAATAGAAGACATACAAGATCCATTCATCAAAAACACAGAAAACTACACATCATAGAAATACACATCAGAAATGTAATTAGCAAAATACCAAAACATTGTCAGTCCATAAATATAGTCAATGGGATATTTTCAGTTGTCAATATTACTATATTAGAAATACAAAATATTTCATGGACATCTAAATCACACCACACACCAGTAGAAACCCATCCTCACTAGGATGCAAGCCCAAGACAAGAGGCATCTCTTATGGCCTAGTCATATTACAGTATATCAGCCAGGTTTTGCCATGAGTTTGACTAGCTGACACATTTCCTGCATCGTATCCCATTTTGAAAGGTTGGGGACAACACAGAATGAGGTATGAGTTTTATAATGTATGATGTGCTTAACGACCTGTTAAGGCCCATTCACATCTAGAACGCTAACTATAAAGCTAACTATAACTTTGTAATAATTGTTTTAACTGTAGTGAATGGTGCCCTTCACATATCAACTATAACGACAGGCTGAACGATATCGTTGGGCTCGTCACTTTCAGAGCAATTTTATGAACTATAAAAGTCAGCCAATCAGAATTCATAGGAATTCATAGGAATCATGTTCTATTAGATGTTTAAATCAAGACTAGAATGTTGCCGTTAAAATTACGTTCCTCAGTGTGGACGCCAATATCGTTGTAGTTATGGTTGCAGTTCTTGGTGTGAACAGACCTTTACTTTTTTTGTCTGTGACATTCTACAACACTACAACAAAACACTGGCCTGTTAAAATGTTACAGGGAATTGTATATGTCTATTGTTGACACTGGGACCTCTGTCATCAGCAGTCAATTGAACCCATACAGAAATTACAAATTGCTTTCTAATGTGGTCAGTCTCCCAACCAAGGTCTTGAGAGAATTTGATGTTCTAGGATGGTGAAGTGCAATCGTAAACCACAAATGAAAAAGACAAAAAAATGCAGTTTCACCCTTCGCCCTGATGGTGATCTCTGCTGTGTGTCTACATCGGCCCAGTGGTGCTCTGTGCTCACCTTGAGTTTGTCAAACTCCAGAGTCTTGTTGATCTGAATCAGCTCCTCCATCTGTTTCATCTTTCCGACCTGAGTGTTGCACTCATCTATGATCTAGAGAGAAGGATGCACAGCAGAGGCAATTAAGTGTGTGTCTGTGTGTGTGTATGTGTGTATACAGCTCTGGAAAAAAAATGAGACTACTGTAAAGTTATCAGTTTCTCTGATTTAACTATTTATAGGTATACACTATGTGTGGGCAAAGTGAACATTTTTTTTTATTCTGTAAACTACTGACAACATTTCTCCCAAATTCCAAATTCAACTGACACTGGAAAGGAATAGCTGTCATACATGTAGAGATGCTGATTTTAGGAAAATTGGCAGTGGTCTCTTAATTTTTCCAGAGCTGTATGTGTGTATGTTTAAGAGAAAAAGAGAGAGAGAGAGAGAGTGAGATAGATAGAGAGAGAGAGAGAGAGAGAGAGAGAGAGAGAGAGAGATAAAGAGGGTAGTAAGCATATAATGTGTAGGAAAAAGGGAAAAGGGAAAAAGGGAGGACTAGAAGCAGATGTTGTAGCAGTGGGTGTGAAAGAAAGAGTGAGTGGGAGAGAAAGAGAAAACAATGGAGCTGTCAAGAAAGAGCAGAGATCATCTCAGTGGTGTTGGGAAAAACAGCTTGTTTTAATAATTATTGTTCTCCTAATGTTGCTCTTGACACTTGCACAATTCACTATTGCATTCACAACAAATCAGGGCTGACACCTGGATTATGAACATGAACTACTGATAGTGCAGAGATACTGCAAAAAAACACAGAGAATGCAACAATCTCAAGAATTTCATGAGCACAATTGGCTAAGGCATCCATACAATAAATCTGGTGACCTGGATTTGACCTGGATTCAAGGTCATTTCCTGATCCGAACCCGTCTCTCTCTCCCACTCATTTTCTGTCATTCTCTATCAACTGTCCTATGACACTAAAGGCAAAAAAGCCCCCCAAAAAACTTTGAAGTTACTTGTTCAAATCCTTTTGTCTTTTCGAGACAGTCCATCATCCTGTCTCGATGGAGGGGAGATTTCTGCCCCCTCTCCCCCTGTCTGCTGCCACCCCTGCCCACCCCCTTTTCTCTCTAGGATAGGATATCCTCTGGAATAACTAAAACAATGGACAGCGATGGTGACGTCATTCCCCAGGAGTGAAACAGGGCTGGCGTGGTGGCGGGTGGGTGTTGGGGAAGTTGGTAAAGGGCTGAGGGGGAGTGTAGGAGTGGAAAGAGACAGACAGGGTGGGCTGGGAGAATACCTTCGACACGGACGCCAGGGCCTTGGAGGCGGTCTGCTCCTCCTTTGTGTGCTCCTTGGTCCTCTTCAGAATGTTCTGGAAGCACCAAAACCATAAACACATAAACACAGAGACTGAAAGTAAACAAATGAGGGAAAATATCACTAATGACTTAAACATGTGGCCCATCTATGCACCCGTGTTAATAATACAGCACCTGTTATGAGTGTCTGTAATGTTTTATTTATTGTAAAGATGGCTGCAGTTACCGCTATGTGTGTGGGGTTGCAGCTAAAGGACTGCACCACTGACCTCCATTATTGACCACAGTCCAATGTGGCTCTACTGCTGATTACTCATTAAATACCTATTAACATGGCTGCACTGCTAATCAAGTCTCCCTTTTTAACCCCACTGGTCTCTGATCAGTCCTTGACTGCTAATGAAGTCTATGGCCTCTGTCCTTTTAACTCCACTGGTCTCAGATCAGTCCATGGCTGCTAATGAAGTCTCTATAGCCTCTGTCCTTTTAACTCCACTGGGGTCTGAGGCCTCTCTAAGGCAATTTGTTAAGCATCAACATTTGTACATTTTTTAGCTAACTAAAACCATTTATCCAAAAGTGACACATATGGCTATATTCTGGAAGACCTTAACAATAACAATGTGGAAGTAAAGTGAATGTAAATATTTCTTTCTGTACAATTCTGTAAACAGAACCTTACAAACTTAAAAAAGTCCCTCCTGAGAGAGAGTGTTAACCCAACTGGTCTCTGATCTGTCAATGGCTGCTGGTTTGTATGCACCCATCTTGCCTGGCTCTCATACAGAGGTGTCGTTCACAGATTCAGAGAGAGAAAACCTTGCCATGTATTCTTTCTGCCTGTGTGGCTGACACAGGTAAATTAGCCAATCAACCTGTCTAATAATTGGTGTTTTCACGAGGATCAGCTTGTTAGGAAAAATGGTTAGACTAAATATGCGGCAGATCACATGTGATCACTCTCTGGAGCCGGAACTGACACCTCTGTTCCCATTGTCGTTACACTATCCGTGTTGCCTACAATATACAACAGACTTCTGGAGAATCTGGAATTAAGCAGTTTCTAACAGCAGTTTTCCAATCAATAGTTTATATAGTGCTTCCATTGACAACACATAATCACAACGTCTATATAATAAGCACATGCTTTTAAAAAAACAAAATGGTAAGTAGGCCTAAAGCAATTTACGTTGGCTGGCACTGCTTCGCAGTGTTACATTGGCAGTAGTAAAGTATTCAATTTTTCAAACTGTAAATAAAAAGTAGCCTAATAAACAGATTCTGAAAAGAAACGGCAAGGTGTTTCGTTTTGCTGTCAAGCATTTTAACGCTGCATGTCTGTTACAGATCAAGCAGGCAATATCGTTTTGCACATGTGCAGAACGGATAGTGTACGCTGTACAGATCAGGTACCCACACCCAGGCCCACTGACAGTCTTGGCTGGGCCTGGAACAATCTAATGGGGCCCCCCACCCCACAGTCCATAATGTAAGAAAGGACCAGTTCTGGGCCCCCGCCTTTCCCAGGGCCCGGGACAACAGACCCGTTTGTCCCCCCCTCCCTTCCCGTCACCGGCCTGCCCACACCCATCATGCATCTCACCTCAATGAGCATCTTTATCCTGGTGATGCGCTGGAAGGGCAACAGCAGGAAGGACATGAAGGGCAGCCGCTGGCACTTGGGCGACTCCTGCAGGCGGGTGATGACGGCGGCGAAAGCAGCGTTGGACTGCCTGCTCAGGAAGCACCGCCGGCCGACAGAAACGAACCAGACATTGGAGATAGGAAGAGGATATGTCAGCATCACGAGCCATTGGCAAAACAGGATGTCTGTGCTTCAGCGTGAAATTTAACTCCAGAAATCGTTTACATGATTCACAATGAGGAACACGAGCTGTTTTGGCTGCATTCTGCATCACGGCAAGCACAGGCATCCGCTCCCCTTCACTAGCAGATTCTTGCAACAATTTTTCTGCAAATTCATCTATTTTACCACTGAAATATATGCACTGCTCAGAGCGTTGTTCTTTTTATAGCCACAGATTGATCACATAATAAGATGTTCTCATAATAGCCAGATTGATCACAGGATCTAAAAGTTCTCATGTTCATGGGTCTGTTGCAATCGAAATATATTATTGAGGGTCCTGTGTGTACGTGTGTGTGTGTGCATGTATGTGTGTGTGTATGTGTGTGTGTATATGTGTATGTGCCTTCACCCAGGCTTGGTAAGGTCCAGATCTCTCACAATTCTAACAACTCCTCTGGTGCTAGATATTAATCAAAGCCAAAAATAACAAAAGCAATGATGTGAAGATACATCCCAGTCATTAAAGGCAGGACTTTGAGAATGGCTTATTAACAGGTAGTAGTAAATGTGAGAGCCAGGACAGCTGTTTTGCTCTGCCGCTCACATGAGGGTGGAGTAGGCCTTCTCCTGGTACAGCTGGTTGCGTACATAGTCGATATAGGCAGGGAAGTTGTGTTGGGCATGGTAGTGGATGATGTCACAAATGTCTGTGATGACCAGGCTCTCTTCCATGCGGTCTTCTAGATCCTTCAAAAACCTGGCAAGGTGAAAGAAAAACAAACATTTAAGAGTGCGGCTTTGTACAGGAGGTCATCTTTTATGTTGATTATTTTGTAGAAATTGCTTCTACAAGCCAACACCAGATGCAGAAAGTTGAAAGTTCTTTATCCATTTAACAACAAAGGGCAGAGTCATGTTTATTCTCTATTTTATTACACAGCTGTTTTTCAACACACCTTAATACAATTGTAAGAGGGCATGGCTACCAGTGGCTATTTCAAATTCATTCAGCTCAAAATGATTCTGTGTGGCGCATCTTTCTTTTTGTCTTCTCCAAGTCAGCTTTATTGTCATTACCGAAATATGTACTGGGCATGTACAGATACTTCTTCTTTCTAATCCCTTCTTACCTCTCGCTAACCTCGCGGATGCGCAGGATGTTGGAGAAGAGCGGCACCTTGTCCCTGTTGATGAGTGTGTCCAGCAGCTCGCGCGAGTCCATGAAGTGTTCCGTCAGCACAGCCAGCGAGCGCAGGTAAGACACCTCAGAGGTGATTACCTCAAATATACTCTACACACACACACACACACGCACACACACACACGCACATGCACACCCACATGTACACACGCACACTCACATGTACACACACGCCCGCGCACACACACGTGCACACACACACACACACACATAGACAGACACACAGACACACACGGACACACAAGCACACACACGCACATACACACACACACACACACACACACTCACGCGCACACACACACACACAGACACACACACACACAGACAAACACACAGACAGACAAAAACACACACACGCACACACACAGACACAGACACAGACACACACAGACAGACAGACACACACACACACACACACACACACACATGCGTGCGCACGCACACACACACACACACACACACACACACACGGATGGTTTCTTCCACAGAATCGGCATTCAGCATTTCATGTTTCACACATGCACACATTACTATGTTCCTCTCCATCCAGACAAATATCTCACCATTCTTGTCTAACTGCTTTTATTTTTAAACTTCCATTGCTGCCCTTAATAATAATTGTCATCTTCTCATTCCTTCCATTCCTCTCTCCCCTCCCCACTGTCCATCTGTTCCTCCTCCACTGCTTCCTGTTTGCTACAGTGTCCATCATCTTTATGGCAGCCAACACTTTGTCTCTGCTTTTCCTGTCTACTTTCCCTCCTCCACCTGCTCCTCATCTACCCACTCTCTCCTGCCAACCTTTATTGTTTACTGTTTATTGTATCCCTATTAGCCTGGCCAAATGTCCAAGCTACTCTTCCTACAGTCCTGCAGCAAGGCTCTCTTAAAAGTAAGTGATAATACTCAACAACACACAATACTCTATTATATTTAGTTAGCAGTAAGTCTACAAAAAATCTGCAGAAAAAATCTTTGTTCTGTCCTATTCTTTTCACCATCTTCACGGCTATTACCATTTAAAGAGTTCAGATGCTAAACCCTCGAAGTCCATTTGCGATGAAGAAATAAGAAATAAACTTATATAATTTTGATTAACTTTATCAGTCCACTTCCAATTGGATTGTTTTGGCTTGACTTGTTTTTACTTGATAATATTTAAATCGCAGTTTAATAGAGATTAATTGGAAATTATTATTAAAACAACTTCATTTTTGCATATTTCTGAAAATGGACTTAGAGGGTTTTGCATCTGAACTCCCTGTCCCAGCTCTTTTAGGGGTTGTTCTCTCCCCAACCCAGTATTTCCCCTCTTCTCTCTTCACAACTTCACATGCTCCTCCACTTCCCTTTTCTCAACTCTGTTCTCCACTTCCCATCACCTCTCCCTCTCCTCCTCTTCCTCACCTCCTGGTACTTGCAGTCATCCGAGCTGAGTGTCTCTAGGATGCCGCTGTCCCGCACGGCGGGCAGGTCCCTCCAGAGTGTGCTCCGCGGGCCCTGGGAGACGGGGCTGGCCCTGGAGCTCAGGCTGCCCCCTGCCCCGGCACCTCCCGCTGCTGAGGACGTGGAGCCCCTCCGGTGACCATGGTCCATCTGGAAGTCCACGCTGGTCTTGCTGATGTTCCGGCACACGGTCTGCTGCCGAATGGCTTTGATGATGACCGTATCACGGTAGGTCTGGTAAAGAGGTTCTGAAGCCAGAGTGAAGATAGTGAGGAATACAGACGGATGGATGTGTAGATGGATGGATAGATGGATGGATGGATGGATGGATGGATGGATGGATGGATGGATGGATGCATGCATGATTGGATGAGGGAGGGTGAGATACATATCAGCATTCAGTGTTAAGGTTTCTGCAACTCATTAACATTATTTGGCTCAGCATAGCCATCACAGTGTTACAGCGAGATGGATCTGCATTTTAAATTCAGCGCAGTGTAAATAATTCATCCTTACCATCCATACTGTCCCAGTCTATCGACTGCTTCCTTGGTGGAGCTACTGGTCGTCTAAAATAGTGCAGAACAAGAATAGAAGTAATTAAAAGGACTGCAGTGACAGTTTGAAATTTGAAATTTTTTGTTCAAAGAAAGAGTCAGGGGTGGGCAGTGTTTCTTACTTGACTTTGTCAGAATCTTCCTTTCCTTCACTTGTGTCATGTTCACACTCTACAAAAACAGTTTATAAGAAACAAAACAACATATCATCAGCTAATGTTGGGATTAAACTGATTTTGAACCAAGTTAGTGTATATGAGTCACAGTAACCCAAATTTATAAATTGAGATTTTGGTACCAGTGACAAGACAAGACAATACACTTTCAATGATTTCTTGTCACAGACACCCCTTAAGAAATTGTCAGGAGCCATTTGAATGACTACGTCTCGGTTTCTTTTTTCAGTTCAAAACCTAAGAAAATGTTTTTTTTTACATTTTTGGTTGTATTTGAATGGTGAGAATGAACTTCAAATAGCCAATTTAACCTTTATATAGTTATACTGACTGTGAAAATGTTGAAAGGCATTTACACTTTTGTTTCATTAAAGAAAACATTTTAAAAAGTTTTTTTAAAAAACATTTTAAACATTAGCTTCTGCAACTTCAGAGTCATTTTGCCAGATGGGGTCACCTATGTAGAACGTTGACATCATGAACTGACCTCTGGTGGGGGGTAGAGAGTTTAAGGACTGGCTGCTGCCCCGGATGCCGTTCTGGCCCAGTTTGCTGGGCGGGGGTGGGGGGACTCGGTTGGGCCGTGGGCTGGCGGGGGGGCTGGCGGGAGCTGGCAGGGGGGACCCCGAGCGAAGGCCTCGTCTCTCCTCGGGAGTGGGCTGGGGCAGCGGGATTCCCCCCAGGACCGGCGCGAGGACCGGCCTGGAGTTTTTGGGCTTCTCTGGAAGGAGAGGCACCCTGGGCGGAACAGCTGGAGGGGGGTCGTCCCCCCCACGCCTGCTCGGATCGGAACCGTCGTCGGACGCCGAAGATGAAAGCTTGGATCTCCGCGGGGGCTTGATGCGGATTAGCGGGACCTGAGGCTCAGGTCGCGGGCTCGCGCCCTCCACCACAATGTTCATCTCGTAGATGTCGCAGTCGGTTTCCACGGAGTGGGCTTTGAACCCACCCGGGGAGAGGGAGTTGGTGGTGTAGGACGTGAGCACCACCTGCGGCCCTGGGTCCGACCTCCTCCTCAGCTGCTCGCCCACCAGTTCAAGGGTGTGCTGGAATTTGGCCTTGCCCATCAGTTCACCCTCACCACCACCCTCGCTCTCATCAGACGACTCACTGAGGTACAACTCTGGTTCCTCCTCGTCTTCGTCCTCTGCTCCCAATCCGTCCACTTCCTCATCCTCTTCCTGTCCAGCATTGTCCTGCTCCCCAACCTCACTCTCCCCCTCGCCTCCCCTCTTGTCTTCTCCTCGTTCTCCCCCTACCTCCTTCTTTACCACCCCCTCGTCCTCCTCCTCTTCCCCATACTCCACTGGCACCCAAACCAGCTTCATGCCAGGCCTCTGCAGATGGCAGATGCAGCTACAGTTCTTCTCACAGTGAGGGCTTGGGGGGACGTCTTCACCCTTGTCCACCTCAGTCTCTACTCCAGCAGCAGACAGCTCGCCCTCTTTCCCATCAGGAGCTGCAAGGAGACATCAGTCACATTACATTTCAAATAGATTGTAATCTGAAAATAATATAAACAAAAGAATGTAATCTGACAAAAGCCAGATATAATCCTCACACTAGAGAGCTCTCATGTAGAAGGTTATTAAGTGATGCTTCACTGATTGTCAACCTGTCCACTCTACTCTGATTGGTTCTCTGACTACAAGATCACAAATAACAGTAGAACAGCAGTCCACAACAGCAGGCCACACTGTGTAAGGACTGTAGTTCAAGGTGATGTAACCGTGTACCGGAATGGAAGTGAAAAAGATGGCTGGAACTGGAACAACATGTTTCTGTGAAAGCGAAGAAATGGTATCTGTGGAATACAGTAACTCCCTCTGGCATGTGCTTTTGGTTTTAGTTACCTTCCATCACATTTACATTCACAAAAGCTACATCACACAATGAAGCAAAGGGAAAATCCTGAAAAGCGAACGAGGTCACCTTTAACACTAATGGGGTGCCATTGAAGTCCATGGTGTCATGTTGCTGAAAAACAACTTCACACATTGGCTATCAGTTTTTAATACCCAAGAAAGACAATTATTGGCTGTCTATTCCCACAGATACCAGAACATACTGCCATACAGGGAGGTGTTCCAAGAGGGTGGTTTAGTGACTAACCCAGACAAGTTAACTCAGAGCGAGTCATAAACCTTCTAATAGTAGTTATATTGCTTCATTCCCCTAGCAAAACAAAGCCACACCATTCTCCTTTTGGGAGATTTACCACTTTGAATGAACATACCCAAGTAGGTGACTAAACCTGTTTTTTGGAATACCCCACCCCAGTGTCTGTACCTTATGTACAGGTTTTGAGAGGCACTTTCTTGTACGATGTTTTCATTTCCTGCAGATGATCCACTAGTGAGCCACTTGTGGATCAGCCCTGTAAGACTAGCATGATGCATCTCTATTGATATGTCACGTTTTACAAGCTTTGAGCGATCCCTCATTTCCTTCTCACTATCCCGACAGAGGGAGTAGATTATTGCCAGCAGGCTATCTCTTGCTTCGTGATGTTTTGGATATGTTATAAACATTATAAAGATTCTTTGTTTTTTGGGACGGTATTTATCAAGGTCCCCACATGGGCAACTGGAATAAAGAAGCTATGGTTTAGCTTCACATATTCCAAATTAGCTGGTTTTGGAATTCAATTAATAACTCATCAATTAATTTCAATGAATAACTCCTCTACCTGTCTGAAGAGTTATGCTAACTAAAATCATCTGATTTAGTAAAAGGCTGGGGCAAATAGCTGATACTGTAGTAGCTTCTGAAGTCAGGTTGCCCATCACTGGGTTACCCTGTTTGACTTAGAAATAGATTGATTTCACTGGGCAAAATGCTTTAACCCTCTGAGTCTGACAGATGACATCGGTGCATGAATTTTAAGCAGTCGCTTTTTGTCACCTACCTGTCCCTACATGGTTATGACCATGTGCTCCCCCTCCATTCACCCCCTTCCCTCTCTCTCCCCTGCCTTCTCCTCTGTCTGTGTGGGGGTTTGAGTGTGTGTGAGTTTCCAAGTGGCATTTTCGGCAATGCATTTCTGCAGCAACCTCTTAAGTTTTGCCTTGGGGTTCGTATCAATCTCGTTTGACAGCTTGTGCTCAACAGAGACATTCTGCTGGAAACTTGTTCTATGCTCTCTATACACTGTCTGCCATTGTACATCTAGGAGTTATGTCATGGTCATGTATGTCTTGGGCTAACACAACAGCAAGAAGAGGAACTATGGAATTTCTTAGTTGAATTTTAAGCCAGTTTATTGGCCTTATTAAATAGCTCATTCACATTCCTGGTCCAAAGTCTCAACAATATAACATGCAAAAGACAGTTACAGACCTATTATTACTCGTGTGTATAGCTGCAGTTGGAAGCTAAATGCATTTGGTCATCAGACATACCACTCCCTACTCCCTTCCTAAAAAATAATTACATGGTGTGATGCCGATATATGTTCTTCTCCTCAGAACAACAACAAAAGAACATTATACTAATACCTAACCAATATACATAAAGTACATACAATATACATATAAATACCATATACTATATTTTGTACAAATATAGTATATGGTAAGTATATAGTAGCTTCCCATTAATAATTGTGTGGTAACGTATTTACACATGGTATGCTGAATATGCTCTAATCCCAGGCAGGAGTCTGTGATAAGAGCTTTATAAGACAACTCTTTCCTGCCAAGACTGTTCCTACATATGTATCCTGTGATATAGCGGCTCAGTATCAGGTTAAGAAAACAGCATTCCCTCCGCTCTGAGTGTTATCCCTGTGAGGTAATACGGCCAATAGCTGGAGGCATTACAGGAAAAAAAGAAAGAGCCTGCTGAGCATGCAGCTGCTATGGTAAACACACTTCACACAGAATCCAGGAAGAGCGATGGGACACAGAATATCCCTGGCTGTTTCCCTAGCAGGAGTAGATGAATAAAAGAAACCAAGGCGTCAACTTGAGATAAGAGGAGCGGTGATGCAAGTCAGCCTATACTAGCTGACTAGGAGGCACTAATGTGTTTGCTGAGCTGCTGCTGATGTACTGACAGCAGAGGTGCTTTTTGGCGTTAGTGGTTTAGGCAAACATCTTGGGCAGAAGCATTTGAGAGAATGTGTGTATGTGTGTTTAGGGGAAGGGCAGTTGGGGGGGCAATGGAATGTTAGGACACAAAACCTCCACCCATCCTCTGATTTCCTCTGATCCCACTCATTATTTATTTTTCTGTGGTTGTAAATGATTTGCATAGGTGGAGGTCCTGGCTTCAAAAAGTAAAAACCTGCCCATGTATTCCTTCTGGCTGTGTACTTAACACAGGTGATTTCACTAATTACATTATCTACCTGTATAATGGTTTGTGTGCTCATTGGGATTAGCTCTTTCAGAAAATAATTGGATCAAATGTGTGGCAGGGTTTTCACTTGCTGTAAAACAGGGATCTCCACCTTTGATCATCTGTCAGCAAATCCTGTCATCACTGGCTTTGAATGAATTGAATGAAAAAACTAAGCTTTTAAAATCAGGAATCACTGTGTGACATGTTTAATGCTCTGGTGAGAAATTACCTTTCCATATCTGAACCTGATCTGAACTGGGTGTGTGAAAGTGTCTGTGTGGGTGGGTGGATGTCTGCACAGGATGAAATAAGAAATGTGCTAAAAAAAAAAAGAAAGCTGAGGAGATTTGCCTCGGGCATCTCTCTGGTGTTCTACAGCAAACACAGAGCAGCAAAAGAGGGGAAAGAGGGAGGGTTGAGTTTCTCTGTGAGAAAATAAATTAAAATGGGAGTAAATAAATATGGCCTCTCATCCCCTATTCGTGAACCTTACAGTCTTGTCAAAACAGAGCCCATTTTTTGGGAGTTTCCCAGTCAAAAGCCTGATTAAAACCAAATGGTAAATCAATGATTGAAGAACTGGCTAGACCCAAGGTTTAAAAAACAAAAAGATTGCCTTAAGCATGTTAAGGTTATCTTCAGAAATCTTACATCCAAACATGCAATGTATGAGTCACCAGGTCAACCGTGTTGTAGTTTTCCAAACGCCCCATTTTCTTCCCTCTCCACCTTTCATACCTGTGTCTTAACAAGTACCAGCACACACATGCACACACTCACATACACAGTCACACACACGCACACTCAAACACACACAGGACACACACACACACACACACACACACACACACACGCACGCAAGTACACGCCCACACACACAAACACAAACACATACACACGCACATACACACACACATACACACACACATACACACAAATGTACACACACACACATACACACACACACACGCATGCACACACAGTCGCACACACACACACACACACACACACACTGTCAAACATTAGGCGTGTGCTGCCTGAGCACCAACAAAACCAGTTTCTCTGTGGTCGAGTTACTCAGCTTCACCGCAGTTGAACATGACTCATAACAGCCCTAGATGGGGACATAGCCAACAGGGGACACATCAAGGACAAAGACACAGTTCTATAGGTGAGGTGACCCAGGGCTGACACCACAGACTGAATGTAAGAACTGGACCAAACCATTTGTGACGTCACTCACAGAATTTCCTAACCGCCGGATGAAAAGTAAACTGGAGTCTTTAAGCGCCACTTTCTTGGGCAATTTATTGTGTGAATGTTAATGTGAATCATCTGTGCATTGAACTGCTAGATTGAACAGTTGTCACAGACTCAAAAACTGCTGTAAGACACTAAAAGCAGAGAATCAGGCCGTAAACATGTTTATTTCAAACATGAACATTAAATCTTGACTTTTTAAACATGGGGGTCTATGGCAACCGACTTACTTCTGCAGTCTTTTAAGGTACTGCAATTTTACAACATTCAGTTTTGTGTTCATTATTTGTCCTAGAATGTTGTCGTTTGGCTGGCACAAATACTGACATAGAGAGACAATGGCGGTTCGCTTACCCGATCGTCCCCCGTCCACGGCAACGCAGGCTGCAGGGCCGCTCCTCGCCGTGGCCCCTGGGGTGTCCCCGTACACGCCCACGTTGGCGCTCTTGCGGAGGCGGCTGCGCTTCATGGGCAGAGGCGGGGCCTGGTCAGGCGCAGCCTGGGAGCTCCTGGTCGCCCTTGGTTTGGGCTTCACCTCCGGCGCCTGCCTCTGTGGGCTCGTCTTGTCCACTCCGTTGGGACCGCTGGTGCTGCCAACGCTCCCAGGTCCTGCCGATGGCGTCTGGGTTTGGGCTGAGGCTAGGGCTGGTTCCGGCTGGTTGAACTTGTTGACGATTTTCTTGACCTTCCCAGCATTCCCTCTATTGTTTGCCCTCTCAATCTGCAGGGAATCGGTGGCGGGCTTGGAGGGCCGGGGCTTGATCTCTGGCTTGGGAGGGAGAGGGGAAGGGGAGGGGGCGCAGACTGCAGACTCCTGGGCAGACATCTTGTGCGGTGGTGTCTCCTGGCTGACCCAGGCCTGGGCAGCAAGACAGAGGGTCAAATGGGGCTAATCATCATCATCTGCTGGAGAGGAAAAAAGTAAATGAGAAAGGCTGCATTTGAATTCTGTTTTTCACTTGGAAATGTCCTATCCTAATGAAATGATCTAGATATATTTAGTAGTAAGGGCCATTTGAATTGTCTTCATGCTTAGGAAAGGTGCTTCCTTCAGCATAGGGTACATTAGTAGGTCCCTTTGAAGGGAAAGCAGGAAGGAAATGCCACAGAATTCCATGGGCCTTTAAACAACAACCAACAACCTTACAAATTAACGCCCACCTTTCTGTAAGTGGATTAAGTAGATTCAGATTCTCTTAAATTCAGTGTTATCTTTTCCTAAACCCCAATGAATTCATCTTCATATCCATCCTTAACCCCAGGATTTTTTTCAACAAGGTCAAGATGAAGTGGATAGTGAAGGGAGATAGGAGAAGTGATCTGACAGGGGCCAGAGTATAGCTTACTGTAGACCATTCAACTATATCATTTACATTGAAAGCAGCGGATCAAAATCACAAATGGTAAAACACTGAGCATTGAGGGTGGGAGAGGGAGGGGAAAACAGTATGCTTTGTTAACACAAAGCAAAAATGGAGGTATAACCATTCCCTGTCAGTGTCTGTGGCCGTACTCAGCTAAAACAATGTCCACAAAGCATGTTAAATGCAGCTGGCCAACAACATCCAATTCCCCAATGCAGCTGACAGCTTGTGACATCACAGAGGAATTTCCTTACGTCTTACTGAGGGAGGGAGTGAGACAGACTTACAGCCATGCGAGCTATGGGGACTTTTTCCTGGAAAGAGCAGAGGCGCACCCATTGTTCGAGTGACTGCTCTGCTTCAAACAAAACAGGCAATAATGGAAGAAATGCTCTATAAAGTGAAAAAAAGCAGCTATGCAACTAGCCAAATGAGATAACAGGTTGGCAATCCTTTATTACTTTCAGTTACACTTTGAAACCATATTGCCATCCAGGTAAAACATTACACCTACCGATCCTTGGCAGTGTACTACTAGAGCCAGCCAGCTCATGCATTTATGACTTTCAGATAACTCACAATAACACACCTATATCAACCGAACCCATGTTTGGTAGCATATTACTGGTAACTGAAATAGTTATGCCCTAAGCATACTCCATACAATAAATAATACTGCACAAGGAACAAGACAGTTTCATGATGTAAACACTGATAAACTATGGTTCTGAACAGTATGTCCGAGCTTTCATATTTCATATTCATTCAAGTTAATAATAAACAAGCATGCGACTGCAGCTTTAGCAGTGAAAGCAAACGTGTGTGCTAGCCGCGCATAGAGATTTCCTGGTGGCGTTTACTGAATGAAGCTGAAGCTGTTGTTGAAACGCATCCAAAACAAAGGCTGACCAATGCCAAGTTTACTTCACAGAGATTTACAGGGAGAATTGCAAGGGAGCAAGTTCAATGGCCCTTTATTTTACAAAAACCCAGCATTAGTTACAGTGTACACAGACACACACACAGACAGACACACACAGACAGACACACACACAGACACACACACACATACTCACTCAGCAAGACACGGACGTTGCACAAATAACTGGACACGCTGCTCAGTGTGAATGTTTTAACTGCTCTAGGGATTTACAAAGGTGTGGAGACAAAGGGAGATTTAATGTGGAGTTAGGCTAGCAGGGGATATGAGAATAAGTACATTACAACAACAATAACAAACAAGCCAAAACTACCCACAGAAAAGTAATGTGTATTGTATATGTGCAAAATGTAATGGCTGCAATTACATTACCAAGCCAATAAAACAAATGTTATATCAGAGGGCATGTTTTTAATGGATGTATTGACTTCAATTACTCATGATGCTCCACAGCCCCACTCTTGTCAGTATTTTAAATGACCCTGCAAAATTAAAGTGATCTACTGGGAAGAGTGGGAGCGGGTGAGTCTGGGGCTGCAACAGGAAGAACAGATGGAGAGGAGGGAGAAAGAGCACTTAGAGAATGACTATACATCAAACAGCAGTGCTTGAAGGTTAAAGCAGCAACCTTAACAACACATCCCTCCTGCTAAGCGGTCCCAAAAGTCAGATTTGGGCTGAAAATTATGTGGTGAAATTATAGGAGTATGCATCCAGCCATTAATATTAGGTGGAAAGCTTGAAACAACTCTGATGCAAAGGACTAATATGAATAATTTTAAAGTGAAATATTTCTTACCCATAAACCTGCACCTCCCCAAACAACTATTACCTTCACTTACAGATTTCTGGTGGGAAACACCGTACAGGTATCCATTACACCATCACTGAACTGAGCTGTCTCAACTGTACTTCACAAACTGTGCACTGCACTGCCTAGGTCTCAAATCTCCCAAGTAAGCTCTTGACTTTGTGAACGAGGACCTTCAAATCACAGAAGAACAAACAAGTAAACAAACCAAACTGAGAAAGAACTCGCTTGACAAACCACGAAAGCCCTCCTGGCATGGTAACAATTTAGGCTATGGGTAACGTCACTAGCTGGCACATGGCCAAGTTAATGGAGTCTTAATGGTAGAGCAAAACAACAGCAGTGCAGGCCAAGGTTTCACCAGACAAGGTGAACTTCATGAACAAAAGGCAATTAAAAACGAAACCAATTCTCCTGGCACGCAAGCAAGTTGCAGTATTGTTAGAGGAAGAAAATGAACACGAGGCATTATTATTACTGCGGCAGTGGAGATTAACAGCACCAAACAGAACTGGAGTTGTGTTGAGTGAAAACAACTCTCTGCAGTGTTTCTCACAGGGAATTGGTTAGTTACGGCGGTGGTTGTCCAGGAGTTATAGTTGAGAAATATATCACTCCAATAATATTCATTTTAATCCTTTGCATAGCGTTTGGTTTAAGCTTTGCAGCTGGTAGGAATGTGAGGCAATTGATGAAGTATCTATTATCATACATATTCCTACAATTTCATCATCACGTAAATCCACATCATCATTTGTCATTTTGTTACTGTGTTCATCCGCTCCGACGCCACTGGGATGCAAAAAATGGTGTCTTGTGGTGACCTTGCGAAACTATAAAGCACTTTGAGCTTGAGCATAATCTTGTATGTATGAATGGTGCTATACAAGTAAAGATTATTATTATTATATTATTATTGTAAGTCCAAATCTATTGAAAACAAGAGAAGAGGCCGCACTTTGCATAACAACCTTTTAATCGACGCGTTTCGGCGTGTGCCTTCTTCAGTGTGCACACTG
This sequence comes from Coilia nasus, assembly GCA_027475355.1. Lineage (NCBI taxonomy): Eukaryota > Metazoa > Chordata > Actinopteri > Clupeiformes > Engraulidae > Coilia > Coilia nasus. The sequence continues at coordinate 22,656,137 of CM050200.1, forward strand.
AAGAACTGAAGAATTCACACTGAAGAAGGCACACGCCGAAACGCGTCTGTGCAATTAAAAGGTTGTTATGCAAAGTGCGGCCTCTTCTGTTGTTTTCATTCGATTTTAGATTTAGGCCAGCACTCTAAAAACATTTAAGATTACACGTCGAGTGAAGCCTGCTCCTATCTTTGCTTTACAAGTCCAAATCTATTGCATTTCTATTTAAACAACTTAGTAAAGGTGGAAAGGATGTGTTGTTAAGTTGGCACTCTTAACTATAAAGCACTGGGGGAAACACAGATATTCTTACCGCCTTAACTATAAAGCATGGGGGGAAACACTGATATTCTTACCATCTTAACTATACAGCAGTGCTGGAGGAAACACTGATATTCTTACCGCCTTAACTATAAAGCGGTGCTGGGGGAAACACTGATATTCTTACCGCCTTAACTATAAAGCACTGGGGGAAACACTGACTGTGGCCCACTTGGACGTGGCACTGGCACCCTGGGTATTGCGTTTATGATGCCGGGCCATGTGCAGGAGTGCCCCAGTCATGTGTGGCAGATGGGATGTCCACGGTGCTGTCTACTTGGCTTTTAGTATTTCTGGAGGAGGGAGGCCAGCATATGTGTGTGTGCGTGTGTGTGTGTGTGTGTGTGTGTGTGTGTGTGTGTGTGTGTGTGTGTGTGTGGCTTCGCTTCGTATGCCGGCTGCATGGTTTGCACCTGCTGCCACAACTATGCCCACTCCCATAGATTCTGCCCATGCTAGTCTAGACCACAATTTACTATTAATGCTCTCCTTACATAACTCATCTAAACAATGAATAAACACATGAATGAATGAATGAATGAATGAATGAATGAATGAATGAATGAATGAATGAATCAATGAATCAATCAATCAGTCATTGAATAAACAGGGCAAAGAATAAATGAGTCATAAACCAAATCAATAAAACAAAAACAATTTTAGCTGCTCTTCATATCCTCTTCTCAGCAGCCTGAAGCACTGAGAATGAACAGCGCTTGATGCATTGTGTAGTAAACTGAACAATTTTATTGTCATGCAAATCACCCTGATGCCTGAAAGCAAGGCTCTTGTACGGCAGCAGCTCTGTCTATTAAAAGCCCCTCTTCTCTGACAACTTCTGACAAATGCTACATGCCACATTTGCACAGACAATGCTACGGCTGCTTGGTTTCCAGTCCCATCATCACAGCATACGCTGCGGATGCCGATCATGATCTGTAAGTAATGTGATGGTATCTGAACAGGGGTGGCTTTGGCAAAGCGTTTAAACAGACTCCCCTCCCCATCTGTCAGTACGCTCGATTGGCCATACGGGCCATGTTACCCAGGCTTCCTCGTCGGAAGCCCAAGAGGGAACCGCTTACCATTTTTTCCCCCCTTCTCTTTGCTCAGCTGCAGTCAGATGTACACTAAATGAGGCCCATTTACTTTCATCATTTGTCAGTGAAACAGATTGCACAAAACAAGAGGGGTGAAGTGAACAAGAGGACATTGTAGATGATGAGGGTGAAACATGGACAAAAAACTGTCCAATTCAGAGTTTATTTCAGGCATTCCCAGTCATCCTCTCTTGCCAAAGGGGAAAACAAACACCCAGTCAAAAAAGCTGGAGTTGACTCAGTCTCAAAGCCTAACCACTAGGGGTGTGCAAAAATATTGTTGTATCGCAATATATCGTATCGCAATACTCTATATCAATTTAAACATCAACATCGTGATACTAATTTTCACAATATACTATATCCATTTCTAAATAAATAAAATAAATAAAAACATTGTTCAAACTTATATTACAGCTCTATCCTCCAGTAGTTTATCTTCTAAATCCTATGCACTTTGTTTTTGAGTTATGTTGAGTTAAGTTATGTTGATTTAATTCAGTTTTGATAAGATGTAAGACTATCCAGATAATTCAGCTCTATGTTTACATTTTCACTGAACTATGTAGAATATCGCAATATACTGCAATATACCCAGTATTGCAATGTATTGTGATAAAATCGTATCGTGACAAATGTATCGTGATATGTATCGATAAAGTCCTTGCCAATACCCACCCCTACTGACCACTATCGTAACAGATGGCTGACATAGAGGATCATAGCTGTTTGATAAGTGGTGGGTAACGAGGAATGGCATGGCCAGCACGGGCCACTTGAGGCAGTGGGGGAGGGAAAGCACAGGCACAGTGGTGAGGGCAGGATTCAGGATATAGATGACATCATCCCATTGCCTCCTCACAAGCCTTTATGGATTAATCAGCCTGAGTATTTTCATAGTGCACACTGATGATGTTGGCTTGCCAGTAAAATCCATGGCACAACAGTGGTATTTACACACACACACACTTTATCATCAATTAACAGTTAATACAAACACACACACAGGAGGAGGGTGAGAGAGACAGAGAAAGAGAGAGAGAGAGTGACAGAGAGAGAGAGAGATAGAATAGACTGGCAGATAGACATGCAGGCTGTCAGCCCAAACACACACAAAGGCAAGCTGGCTGAAAGACGGCAGAGTTCTTTACTAGGATATGTTTGTGAAGTCAACAACAGCTCAACAACATATTTAGCAAGCGGATGAAACTTAATGTCAATGGCCCGGACCAGTTTGACAAGTTTTCCAACTACTTTAAAAGCACACGCCATCCAACCACCAAGTGCCTCCCAGAAGAATGATGTAGGAGGGGGGACACAGATGGAACATGCCAGAAATGTCTACCTAATTGGCAAAGACCTTTCAATCACACCTCTGATGCTACTCTTGTCAGCTATTTTTCCTCAAAGCAGACATAACTAACCTCCAACAAACCACTTTTCTTTATAACAGACATAGCCCAACCTACTGGGAGCCCCTGGCTCCAATGCCCCAGAAGCATGTACCCTCAACAGTTTGTCTGCCCTGTCTGTCAGCTACTGTTTGCCTTATTTGACTGCACACCTTTTTTTCGTGTCACTCTATCACTCACTATTGTCCTCTCCTTTCACCATCCGCCTGACTGCATCCAGCTGTGAACAGCTAGGCCGGCTGTATCACATACTGGGCCATGACAGATCATATTCCACAGCTCTGCTTATTATCAGCAATCTCAAAAAGCCTTCCATTGTTTGTTTTCCCCCATTAATTAGATTAGGTTAATTTCTGTATTCAGTGCTGTACCCTAAAGCAAAGTGGCACACTCAATACTTCACACATGAACACTTGCTCAACTTGCCATTTACAAGGGCTGACATGCAATTTAACCTAAAGGCAAATGTAGGTTAGGACTATTATCAGATGGTTATGGAATTATGAAGTACAGGTCATTCACTTGTGGTTAGGCAAACAGACATAGACTATATAGCCTATCTGCCATAATAGTTCAGCTGACCATCTGTTTACCAAATGTAGATTACACTTTAAGTCTACAGAGACAAACTCAACGGTAGACTATACCCGCTGTCAGGGGGCACTACATTTGGCTTTTGGAGATGGCCAAATCTTGTGTCCAGCCTCTTCATTCTTCGTTAAGAACAACGTAACAGAGGGGAAGATGGGTTAGTGGGGCATTCGTACTAGATGTTTGAATAGAAATACAGCCACATTGTGCTTTTCACAAACAAGCCGTTTACAAGCTCAGTGACCTGTTCTTTTCCTAAGACAGCCGGGCAGTCTGTCAGTTAGGTAGAAATTCTGTGTGAGAAATCTAATTCTCTCGATTCCGCCCTCCCTTTCTCGCATGTAGCCTACATCTTTAGACAACATTTAAGGGTGTGTGTGGTTTAGCGTGATGGTAGCAGTATTTTAAACAAGCATGTGAAAGATATTTATTTGGCCCAATGTAGTAGAAAATGACCAGAGTAATGATTTTACGGCGATACGGTTACAGGGCTGATGAGAGAATCGCAGCCTACTAAAATACCAATCCTTTATAAAGCAGCTGTGTAAAGCAACCTGACAGAGTTTCACACACCGAGTGTTTAAAAAGAAATATGTACTGTTACTTACCGAATAGCATATAAAATGGGTTGATGCAGGTTATTCGCAGGTAAATGGACGTCGGTTTATTTATTCCAAGTGAGGTTTGGGCGTCAGTTTCGCCTACGTTGAAATCAACAGCCTCCTGTGATAGCCTACATCCTTGCACACAGCCTGCAATAGACATAGCCTATAATATCAGGCTGGAAAAGCTGCCGAATCATAAACATAACGAAAGTTGCCAGGGGCATAAAACCTACGGCTAAAAACCAACCATCGGATCAGGGCGGGTCTCTGCTATTTTCTATTTGCTTTTGTTGTCTTTGTGGATCACTCATGCGCTCCGTACCCTGTTCTTTGTTTTCCTGACCAAGTATGCCTGCTGTCGAGCGAGCCAGCCGGTGTAGAACCCCCCCGCGACGAAACTCTGTCGCGCTCTCTCTTCGCCAGTGTGTATGACGATATCCTGATGAAATCACGTTTTATTCTATGTTGCCATCACCGCTGTTTTGGCCGCTGTCAAGATGAAAACTGGTTATTTTATTTCTTTTAGACCATGAACGAATAGTCTACTTGTGTTTCTGAATCAGACAATATTCAGACAGCTTGCAGTCTTTTTAACCTACTGCTGTTTGGGTTGCCGCAAGTTAACTGTGGTACCGTGGTTGACTAATAAGCCCTCAGAAATTACCCAAAACTCTGAAAACCTGATTAGTTGTGTACCAAAGAAAAATATATGCGATATGAAAAACTTGCATTTTGTGCTGTGTGACATATGTGCCCCATTTGCTGCCTGTAGGCGTCAGCAGGTGGTCAAAATGTGGTATTTGACTTCCACCTAGTGACAAAGTGCCGTGTCTGTAACAGAACTGCTATTCAACTCGAGCTGAAGTGGATATGTTATTTTATTCAATTAAACGTATAGCCATTAGAACATAAATTGATTGCATTTTTCTCACACAGCTTTTAGTCTGGATTTAATAGTCCATATCGCCATCCTTTGGAGCTACAGCTGATAAGATGCGTAGTCCACCTCCACTGAATGGGAAGTAGTTCCAGTAGCACAAGACAGTGGAGATGCACTTCATGGTCGTAGATGTGCATTTATGCAGTACAACATTGCATTTTATGTGAGTTTTATCTGACTGTGCTGCGGGTAATTTCATATCAGCTGGCAACGCTACAGCCTATAGCAGAAAAATAAATACTGCGAACAATTACGAAAAAAGACTCAGATTCGGAAAATAAGAAATATTAAAAGTTAGCCATTAAAATCGGCAAATGCATTGAAACAGAAAGAATAGTGTTATATTGTATTGTTCTTTCATTGACAAGTTGATCTGAAGGCAAGCATACAACGTAGACAACGATCCCTCCGCGTCTGGAGAAGGGGAAGAACAGCCCACAACCTCACCGGGCGCGTGAATGAGTGTTGTGCGCATGTTTACACCATCAGCTGTCAAATCCGTGTGCTGTTCATTTTCGTCTGAAAAGGTAGTCTCTCTCTACAGTTTTACCTTTGTATGTGCTGTATATGCAATGTATTTCCATTCCCACTTAGCGGGTTAATTTATAAATGTTATGATTCATTCGACTGGCTTTATGTAAGAGGATTTTTAAATCCGCATTCTGTATTGGTATTGCTTGTTAGCATGCTAATATTAGCTGACATTAGAATGCTAGCTCGTCAGACTGTCATATTTTGCGAGGGGGGATGTTTAAGGATGATCGCCAAAGTTAAGCTTCAGTGCAAGTTTAATGGATACCGTTCCTATTACATTCATAGTTTTATAATGTCCTTTAACTGCGTTAGTAGTGCACATGATAGAAGTCGGCAGGCAGGGTTATACATGGTGTATCAGGTACAGCTTGTCGATGTTGCACTGTAGCAAATGTCAAGACTAGCTGCTGCGTTAGCTTTGTTCTGTTATGTGAATTGTTAACTGGCACTTAAAACATTAGGCAGGAAGCCTTCTGTATTTTTTTTAATAAAGCAACAATTTGCGCTTAATATTCAGTATCTTCGCGCCCCCATTTAACGCGTTGTGTGTAGGTCCATCTGCCAAATGCCTTACAAATCGTGGCTAAAAAGATAGCAAAAGGCTAATGTTACTAATCGTTATTTTAGCATTAAAACTGCTAGCTCGGCATTTGTACTTATATATTGTCTTAAAACCAGCAGGAAAATGTGTAGTCACTAGTAGAACCAAACCACGTTAGGTCAAGTTCCGCCACTATGTGTCACGTACGTACATTACTCGAATTCGATGAATTGTTTCAACGTAGCCAATGTAATACATCAATTTGTTTCGCATGTTGGCTACACTACTGAACGATGCATCTTAAGCAGCGAGTTTGCACAGTTGCCTGTGGTCTCCCAGCATGTCAGAATTAACCACTGATTAGATCTTGTTGTCAAAGAACTTGTTTCTATTGCACTCGCCACGAACATTCAAATATCAGTAGTACATTCAAGTAGCAAATCGCATTGCCATGTTATTGCGGTAGATATAGCACGAAAGGGTTCCAGGTAAAGAAAGGAATTCTCCAGCCCTGCTTTGCACAGCCAGCTGCCCAACAGCAGTTTTTTGCCTTGTTGCTGCTGATGAAAGAGAAAAAAAATCTGACGCATAGTCGACTCTGCTCCTACAACTGCAGGTAGGTTATGAAACGGTGTTAGTATGTTAGCCCTGGATATGGTAACGGGATTTAGTTAGTCTCCTCAAACAGCCCCACTGCTCACTATTATGTGATGTGGTCGTGACGGGGCACCGCCGCGCGTAAAAACAATCAAGTTACGTCAATAACTGGAAATGAATAAAAAAAAAAAACACCGTGCAGTGTCCTGCAGATTTCACAGATGCACAGGTGCAAAGCCTCGCTCGAGGGACAGTTACACCTGGCCAACACACATCATATTTCCTAGAGTGTTCCAGACGCAAAATGTAATTAGAAGTTATTTGTCAATGAAAATTGAAAAGATTGTTACGTATTATTAGGCTTACATTTTTGTTATTTCTGAAAGTAGATGAAGTTAGTTGGAGTTCTCACCACAATTAGGTTGGGAACAGGTAGGTAACTCCAAATGTTTTTAAGTAGACTGTACTGAAAGCCTATCTTTTGCCTTCTGCAAATGAATGGCTTTCTACCTATACACCTTACATTTAACAATGTTTCTGAATGTACAATAAGCAAACAGCAGATACTGACAAGACTACACGTTTCCACACATGTCTGGTCAAGGAGTTTAGGTTAGGCCAAATAAAAACCCAGATGTAACTATCTTAGTTATTTTTTTAAGCAAGACAACTCAGCTGTTGTTTGTGTCAGAGATGGTTCAGTACAGCTTGTGTACTGCTGCAGGTGATGAAGGTCTCTGCAGCCCAAAGAACCCCTAGAGATTGTGTGTATCCCTGTGTTTGTGTGGGGGAGCATCAGCCAGTAAACAGATAAAACTATCACATAACACCTCTCTACTGCTTGTTTATCTGTTTCATAAGACCCATTCGAGTCTACTTACTTCGAGGTGAACAATTTTTTTTTCTTTTCGATTTCATTCTTTTAATTATCAGATATCAGAACTACTCTTAACACAGAATGATCTTTTTTGCTCAATAATTTCTGGCCAGGCCCATTGTTTCAAAAAGCAGGTGTTCCATCTTTCTCTTTCTCTTTCTCTCTCTCTCTCTCTCTCTCTCTCTCTCTCTCTCTCTCTCTCTCTCTCTCTCTCTCTCTCTATCTATCTGACTCACTTTTTCTGTCTCTTTCTCTGTCTCTCTTTCTCTTTCTCTGTCTCTGTCTGCCTCCCTCTGTCTCTATCTCTTTCTATTTTCCTGTCTCTGTCTGTCTCCGTCTGTCTCTCCCTCTCTCTCCCCTTCTCTTTCTCTGTGTATTTGTTGTAAGCATGCATACAGTCATGGCTCGCAGTCTGGGGGCTCATTTGCTGGCTTACAGTAGGCAGACACACACCAATTAGCCAGTGTTTTCTGGAGGGGCGCCTGGGTAAGCTATCCTTAGCACAAGCACCTTTCTCAGGCAGTCCCACCTGACACCGGCTCAGTCCACAGGGTGACACGTCTCTCCCTGAGGCTTCTGTGCCACTGGGTGTGCTCAGATCGGAGAGTACGGCTTGACATGGGCGTGTGTGTGTGTGTGTGTGTGTGTGTGTGTGTGTGTGTGTGTGTGTGTGTGTGTGTGTGTGTGTGTGTGTGTTTATGTGTCCAGGGGTTATCTGAGCAAATAGTATAGAGATGTAATTCAGAGGGAAGCCTGAAATACAGGTTGAAATTTTGCCTAAAGAGTTTGAAACTGATGCAAACGGTGTTCATGAGAGAGAGACAGAGAAAGAGATAGACAGGCAGTCAGAGAGAGAGACAGAAAAGGGGACAGATAGATAGAGACATAAAGAGAGAGAGAGAGAGAGAAAGAAAGAAAGAGAGCATGTGTGTGTATGCGCACAAAGGTGCTTGATTTGTGGTTTGTTTTATGTGACAGTCTATACTCAATGGCTTGTTTTATCGCTGGTTGGTCTCTTGGTGATGCGCATGTCCTCGTGTTTGCCTCCACAGGACCGACCACACTGACTTAACACTGAAGCGCTTACAGTAGCACCCTACAGGACGGACTTTCTGGCATCTGACCTTTTGCAGGTAGGTGAACTCGGAGCACTGGTGAGCTTTAACTGGCTTGTGTATGTGTTTGTCAGAGGACATGTTAAATAATTGGTTATTTAAAAAAAACAGGTGGAGGAAGGCTGCAATTTATGTATTCTAGTGTGGCCTCTTTACACCTTTTATTGACTACATGTTTGGCCAGTACTTTTAAAATAAAAATAAATGGGGTTAAACCTGCTGATAACCTTATGCAGACAATGGCTTGTGTCGTTGAGTGGTCTTCCAGATCTTTTGAAAACACTGCATTATATAGTGTTTCCTAAGCTGAATAACACACATACAGTTCTTACCTAGCATGGCTTTGGGTACAGCTTTGGCCCTAAACATTTTCATTGATGCAAAAATTTAATACAAAACCAAGTTGTTTTTTCCTCGCTGGCATACATGTTGTAGAGTGTGCTTTTTGTGTTACCCAGCTGGTGTCAGACTCAATTATTCCCATCACAGGACAGTCACTGTGAAGCACATGGGATGATTCACCAGATGTGCTTTCTGCTGCAGTGATGTTCTTTCACAGTTGTGTGTGTGTGCACGCATGCATGTGTGTGCTTGCACACATGTATATATGCACATGCATCTTAGTAATTTTATCGTTTTTGCAAAGTTTTGACATTGCAATATAATTCTGCAAGTGTGTCTCTCTGCATGTAAGGATAGTTGTTCTACATGTGTGCATTGTAAACAGTTTTTGTAAAAATGCAACTACCTTTGACTTAACTGTGAAACGATGTTTGAATAGACCTACTGCATGTGTGCATTGTAAAGACTGTTTTTGAAAGTGACTCTACTGTGAACCTCTTGTCTGTAGTGGAATAGCGGAATACCTCTTGAAGCATGAGTTCTGTGGCTGTGCTGACCCAGGAGAGCTTTGCGGAACACCGCAGTGGCCTGAAGGACGAGGAGATCTCAGGTACGGCCCACTGGATAATACACACACACACACACACACACACACACACACACACACACACACCTTACAGACACACACTCTCACACACGCACACATCTCACAGACACACACACACACACACACACAGATACACACACACACATCTCACAGACACACACACACATCTCACAGACACACACATCTTACACATCTCACAGAGACACACACACATCTCACAGACACACACACAGACCTTTACATCCAGAGTATGGCGATGTGACCCAAAGAGCCAGGAGGGCTTTAGCAGCAGTTAAGGAAAGCACACACTGGTGGTGGTAGTGGATTCTACACCCGGTTGTCGGCATTGGTTGGTTGTGTTGCAAGTAGGTGAAAGGTGAGGAGAGTTTCATTGCATTGCCTGTCAGTGAGAGATAGACAAGTGATCTTATACCTTTGTTTCCATTGACACTAGTGGTGGTGTGAAGCAGAAGTGTGCCAGGTTAATTAGCATTTGTATTCCGAGTTGAGCAGTGCTGGTGCATAGTAAAAGGTGATAGTCTGTTCTTTGTGCTTGCACTATGACTTAAGTCACTATTCATAGCACACAGCATACCTGCCAGTTTGTCCTGATGCCTTTGCATGCCTCAGTCTCTGTCTGAGGGTATTGTCACCCAGCCTGCTAGACTAGACTCTTGCACTTCATTTTACTCTTTGCAAAGAGTCTGGATATTCTCAATAGCATACCTTACTTCGTAGTTGGAATCTTAGACTAAGCTCCACTCCCTCCACCTCTCTGTTGAAAGCGGTGCCAAAGCAAACATGTTTTGAGACATGGCAGAGTGCAAATAGCATCTATATGACCTTACACAACTAGCTGTTCTTTTTAGTTTATTTAGGCAGTTGGTAGATAAGCACTTAAAAGTTGGATAGTTTATCGCAGTAGCAAGCAAGTCAGCCAGCTAGCTAACATTTGTCTGAACAGTAAGTGTGTACAGTGTACTGTACAGGATAGTAACCACATGACTACAGTGGCAAACACGGAAACCACTTTTCCCACAAAGCTTTCTTGATGCCTTTTGCGCAAGCCATTCTAGCTGTAGAAACTGAGCCATTCGCACCTTTGCCTGTATCTTGTCTTTTTGTTTCCTGTTGTCTTCTAGCATACTGTAGGTGTGCCAGTGTGGAGAGTTCAAATGTTGACAGCACGGTTTTCTAAAAAGCAAAGTGTGGGCATAGCATACTTTCAATACTCATAAGACCATATTTAGGGAGGAATTTAGATACTTAGGGCACATATTTATGTAACAGCAGGGACATAAAAGACTTTGTGTCACGCATAACATGTCTCAAACCAGTACCCACATTTGGCCGTCAGTCAGTATCCAGTATTTATGAGTCAGGATCACTTTACCGCTGAGTGCCCCTCACTGGGCTTGTCCAAGGACAACTTTACCGGTTGTGTTATTCAGACCTGTGTGTGTGTGTTTGATTATGTGTTTGTATGTGTGTGAGCATGTGTGTTTGTGTCCATATGTGTGTGTGAACGAGCATGCACCCATGTGTGTGTGAGAGCGAGCACACACCTGTGTGTGTGAGAGCGAGTGTGCACGTGTATGTGTGTGTGTGTGTGTGTGTGTGTGTGTGTGTGTGTGTGCGTGTGTGTGTGTGTGTTTACATGTGTATGTGTATGCTTTGGAGGCCCTACCCCTCCAGCCTAGCCATAGCTCTGTGGACGCTGGAGGCCATTAGTCAGGATGGGAGCTGATGAGAGCGAGCGCGCACTTGTGTGTGTGCGTGTGTGTGTGTGTGTATACTTGTGTGAGTGTGTATACTTGTGAGTGTGTGTATACATGTGTGTGTGTGCTCTGAAGGCCCTACCCTTCCAGCCTAGCCATGGCTGTGTGGACGCTGGAGGCCATTAGTCAGGATGGGGGCTGATGAATGTGTGCGAATGGGAGGAGGAGACGTGTGTGAGCTGGGGACCGGAAAGGCATTAGTGGAGCAGCAGCGCAGCTAATGTGACTGCTGTCAGGACCGGGCTAGCGGCACTCTATCAGGACTAAACACTGCTACTGTGTTTGTCATTGTCATAATCACAGTCCTAGATGTTGTTATTGTTGTTGTTGTGAATGCTGTCGTTTACTGCTGTTTGAGTAGATGACATTTGTGCTAGACCGTAAGGGAGATACTGATTTGGAACAAGTTCTGTGTGTGTGTGTATGTGCGTGCGTGTGTGTTTTTGTGTGTGTGGCAGAATTGGAAATGCTGGTAAAATCTAAAAGTGGCTGGTAGATTTTGGACACATAATAATTTTACTGTTTATTTATCAGTGGCTGGTCAAGGTCCACATTTTGCAAAGTTATGTTCCACCCCTGGTGTGTGGGAGGTATAGGAAGAGCAGCAGCATTGACACTGCATACTGCCATTTGCCCTTTGAGGTGAGTGTTTTGAAGAGGATGTTACTTGAGTACACAGTTTTTCTATGCTGTGAAATAAAAGCACCTGGCCCAAAGATGTCTGACATGGCAGTTCTTTGTAGAGAGGACACCAGAAGCCCATGCTGTCCGTAGAAAAGTACTTCTGAAGAGAAAGGTCTGCCATCCTTGGGAGTGAAACTGAATAGGTTGTTTTTCTCCAATGTTCCTGGATAAGACATTTTTGGCAAAGTAGATACCAGGAACTTGGCGATAATTCTATTTCTTTTCAAGGTGACAAAGTTATCAAGGTCTGTTTGAATGCAGATTTTTTTGGTGATGATGATGATTGTTATAATTATTTAATTTATTAACCAGAGTCATGTCAATAAATACACACATTAGACAGTTATTAGACAAAACACAAAAATAAAAGCACAAGTTTTAGTAGCAGCTATAACAGTAGTTTACAACTTCTCTGTTTTACACTTTACAATTCTCTCTGAATTTCTGCTGTCTTTCTCTTTGTCTGTTAAATGTTTTGGTTGTTCTTATAGACCTTACATCTCTCTCCCTCTTTTTTTTTCTTCTCTGTCTCTTTCACTCACTCTCTCTGTCTCTCTGTCTCTCTCTACACCTCTGCCCGCCCCCCCCCCCCCCCCCACTGTCTCAGGTGGGGTCCCTGAGGATGAGGCGTACATCCCTACCTACCTGGAGGCCTTCCCCCCGCTGCCTGAGAAGGGGGCTCCAGGGGAGCGGTCGGGGGAGCCGGCAGGGGCCTGGAACCGCATCCGACCCATCAAGGCTTCTGTCATCACGCAGGTGACCAGACTTCAGCATCCCCCCCGGCTCCGCATGGTTCTGCAGTGTAGAGGAGAGGCACCCAATCCATGTGTGAATGCAGCAGTGGACAGTTAAAGCAAGACTAAGTAGTTTTCGTCTTCAGTCAGCCTTCAGGTTGGAAGCAGAGTTGTCTCTTATTCGAGCTACAGAAAGACAGTCCACTCCTCCAAACTTAGTGCGGTTATAGCCCATCCAGGGCAGCAAAGCAAAGCAAATTTAGAAGTGCTTTTCACCCAGCTACAAGTTGATGAACCACTGAAACGATTTTGGAAACATGATTTTAATGTAGAAAAACCTACTTTATGTTATTTTAAAGAGAGGTTTATCTGTGTTGAACACATCAATTTTTACATGTTGATGGTCATGCCATCTGTACTTTTAAGTAACAAATACAGTGTAGCCAAAAATGACTTCTAAATTCTGACAAATTGTCTCCTTGGAGATGAAGGCTTTTACACCATTAGCATGTGCTTGGGGTCGTTATCTTTTTGGAAAGTTGTGTACAAATAATATTGGCTACACTGTATGTGCAGGGATAAGACTTTATATCAGTGTTTCTGAAAGTTTACCAGACTAAGGACCACTTCCCCCCTCTTAAAAACTCACTGTGCATGGCATAGGTAGCTTAAGAAACATGAAAAAAATATTATAACAACTGCTCATGGACCATTTGGGACTTTTTTGAGAAACAGTGCATTATATTATTATATTATTGGGCATTTGATTAGACCTTAGTGTTTACTCAGGGCTCCATACAACATTAAGAAAGACGAAACTGTAGCTCTATTATATTACTGACAGTACTGTTTAGTCATATGACAGTAATATCTTTAAGATCTGCACAACTGTGTAATTTATCAGAAAACCAAGAGTGAAGAGTTCATGTGATAAATGGTCCACTCTGTTCACTGTTCCAAGTGGAACAATTAAAGCAGTGTCGACGTGCGACGTGCAAATTTGCATCGGGTCAAAATATCACTGAGCCTCAATCTGTGCAAACTTGTCCAAAATTCTCTTTTTGTTCTGTACACTGTTTAGGCAGTGTGGTTTGAGATCTCATCTTCGCAGACACTCCTTGCTGGAAAGTCTTGTCTGTTTTTTACACTATCTACACTCTTGTCTCTCTGTCTCTGTTTCTGTCTCTCTCTCTCTCCCCTTCCCTCTCTCTCCCTCTCTCTCTCTCCACCTCACTCCCTGGTGTCTTAGGTGTTTCACGTGCCCCTGGAGGAACGGCGGTACAAGGACAACAGCCAGTTCGGGGAGGGCGAGGAGGCCAAGGTGTGCCTGGACATCATGCAGAAGACCGGGGCACACATCGAGCTCTCGCTGGCCAAGGACCAGGGCCTGTCCATCATGGTGACGGGCAAGCTGGATTCAGTTATGAAGGCCCGCAAAGAGATCGTGGCTCGGCTGCAGACTCAGGTACACTCCAAGGGTTTGTCACCTGAATCTGATGAGACTCTCAGATCCTCATATAACTCGACATAACCAGGATCATCAGTGTAGCAAGTACAGACTGCAGTGCTGAGATCAGACTACACAATAATTAGTTGTTTGCTACTTGTCTTGTTAGTCATTTATTTAACATATGTTACGATGTGTTTTTTTCCTTTGTGTTGTTAATGTGTTGTGTGTATAATTTGTGTGCCCTTTGAATTGGAATTGGAATTGGCAATAAAGGGGATGATGATTATGGCATAACAATCAGTTGTTGCCGGTTTAGGCCGTGTCCACTCATATACTGTACCCTTTAGGGAACAAAAACAGTGTAACTCATGCACTATATATATGAAACGAGTGAACATTTCCAATTCGGCCTTAATTTTGTTGTTACTATGTTGAATTGACCTGAGTATGTATATTTATTTGTAGGGTGATTTGAACCTCAATCATAAAACACACAATCATGTCCACAGGTCTGGTGTAATGTTAGGGTGTATTCACACCTTCCTTCTTTGGTTTGCTTAAAACAAACTTGAGTTCGTTTCCTCCCTTGGTTCGGACCTTTTCAGCCAATGTGAATGCAAGCTAAAATTACCAGACTGAGACTTGACTAACAGACATGGTATGTGAATGACTAAGACCAAAACGAAATTTAAAAAAAAGGTGATGAAATTAACACTAGTTTTGGTGTCAGATATTTGTAATCTTCATCGTCGTCTTCCTCATTTGTTCTTTATCTGTACTTCTCTTCGGTCTCCTGTAGGCCAAAAGTGTAAAACACCTGCACATATCAGCAGGTCAGGTTCACCAGTTCACAGGTTGTAGCCTTCAATGGTATCTTCAATCTTCAACAGGTTTTGTCTCAAAAGAGATGGCAGTGTTTTTATAATTATGATGTCTATAATGCGGCCTTCGTCCTCCAGGCCTCGGCCACAGTCACCATCCCCAAGGAGCACCACCGCTTCGTCATCGGCAAAAACGGCGAGAAGCTGCAGGAGCTGGAGCTGAAGACGGCCACCAAGATCGCCATCCCGCGCCCCGACGACCCCAGCGCCAGCATCCGCATCAGCGGCACCAAGGAGGGCATTGAGAAGGCGCGACACGAGATTCTGCTCATCTCCGCCGAACAGGTCAGACAGAGGTCAAAGGTCGGGGTCAGGTGTCGTGGGGCAGAGGAGATGGATATCAGCATTATTTAAGGAGTGATATAAATAATGTTTTTCACACAGTAAAGTTGTATTGAACCTGATAAAAACAGGCTTGTTTTGGATATTTTGGTAATATTCAAATGGTGCAAGTGATCTTCAGATAGCCAGTTTTTACATAGCTGTTTTGACTGTGAAAATTGTGGAGATGTTTTTTCGAACGTCTCGTTTCATAAAAATAAAAAAAAATGAACATTTTATATTTACTTTTTTTAACCAAAATAGGCCTGCATCTTTAAATTTGAATCTGTGATTGTAACAGACATTTTAACGAATGTGGTCACATGTACATACTTTTGTCCCCAGTTTGCACTGCAACCCTCAACCCCCGTCCTCACTAACCTCTTCCTCATCCTGCCTGCTGCCCCCTGTAGGACAAGCGGGCGGTGGAGCGCCTCTCGCTGGAGAAAGCCTTCCACCCGTTTATTGCCGGTGCCCACAACCGCCTGGTGCAGGAGCTGAGCCAGGAGACAGGAGCCCGCATCAGCATCCCGCCCCCCAGCCTGCCCAAGGACGAGATCGTCATCACCGGAGAGAAGGAGGCTGTTGCCATGGCCATCGTCCGCATCCGAGCCATCTACGACGAGAAGGTAAAGACAGGGTGGGGGAGTGTGTGTGTGTGTGTGGGTGTGGTGTGTGGTCAACGGAGGTGTCAAACCTGACTTCAGAAAGTAAAAACTCAGCCATGTATTTCTTTTACCTGTGCACTCAACACAGGAGATTTTACTACTTAGGCAATCTACCCTCTGATCTTCTGATCTAGCCTTTCTGATCTATCATATCTTGTGTGTCTTTTAGGATTACCTGGTTCAGAAATGTTTTGGATCAAATATTTGGCAGGGTTATCAGGTGGAGAAGGTGTGTGTGTGGGGGGGTGTCTGTTTGAAGTGTTTCTGCTCTGGGAAACTTACTTGTGACATATGTTCCTCTACACCTCTGTTAGCTTGTTGTATCCTCATTTTGTAAGTTGCTTTGGATAAAAGCGTCTGCTAAGTGTAATGTAATGAGGAAGATGGCAGGAGGTGGTGTTGTTAATATCTCAGGAAGCAGGGTTTCCCACAAGAAATGTGGCGGTTGTCCCAAGAGGTACAGGGTTATCGTTAAAAAATATAGCTCTCCATTATTTCATATATCATATTAGTCATACTAATACTTTGCACCATGTTGGATGAATGGTAGTGATTGATGAAATATGTATATGTGCATACATGTCATACACATTCCTGTAATTTTAAAATCTAATTTTAAGGCTTATTTTAGATATTCTGTTCAAACAACTTGGTGAATAGTTGTTGGAGTGATGTGTTGGTAGTAATGTGTTGGATGAGATGTGAAGTGATGTGGTGGCTGCCCTAGCAAAAAAACAGTGGGGGAAACACTGGGCTTAAATGCCTTGGACCCTGATAGAGTAGTTAAAGAACTTAGTCAGCTTGAGGTGTGTGTGTGTGTGTGTGTGTGTGTGTGTGTGTGTGTGTGTGTGTGTGTGTGTGTGTGTGTGTGTGTGTGTGTGTGTGTGTGTGTGTGTGTGTGTGTGTGTGTGTGTGTGTGTGTGTGCACGTGTGTGTGTGCACGTGTGTGTGTGCGCGCATGTGTGTGTGTGCGCGCGCGTGTGCGTGTGTGTGTGAGTGTGAGTGAATGAGTGTGTGTAGATTCTCATTCATCCTGGTCATGGTAGTCAAAGGAGCTACGTTGTTAGCAACTGGACTCCTGGTTTCCCATCATCAGGCCGAACCTGAAAAAGCCTTTTGGATGGAAGGTGAAACGTCTTCGAGCTCCAAAAAGAAGTCCAGTTGCTTACAACTTAGCTCCTTTGACTGCGTGTGTGTGTGTGTGTGTGTGTGCTCAGTTGCCATGGCCATCGCCCACATGCTAGTCATCTACTAAGAGAAGGTAAGGGGAGGGACAGGGGCACATCTCAGGTTGAATACCGCTACGTGACAGCCTGATGAAGCACTTGAATATCTTACTCAGCTTGATACGGTTGCGATCAAAATGATTAGCCCCCCTTTATGAAATTATACTAAACTCTTGATTGCTTCATCAGGAGACCTGTGCCGACATAATAAAGAACCACTCTAAGAGGTTGTTGTCGGTTGTGGCTCAGAAAGGGTAAATTATTGACTGTCATTGGCCAGAGGGCTAATAATTTCGAACGTCATTTTTGCCCTTTTTGTTTTAACTCAGTGTATCAGTAAAATATCCTAATCAAACTTAGTGGACATTTTGTCATTATTTTGTAAACAAATACACTATACACCATAGACTGGAAACAAATACACTATAAACACTTGTTGTCAATGGTCATTTCCATGTAGAAATCAAGAGTTTTGTCTAATTTCATAAAGGGGGGTAATAATTTTGATCGCAACTGAATGTGTGTGTCTGTGAGTGAACATCAGCTGGTATGCATGTGTGTGGGGTGGAATGAGTGACAAGTTGTACAAGGAAATACTCGAGGAAAAAGAACACAACAACTGCTGTGTCAAAAAACAACCAAAACTTTGCGAAACTTACATTGTGGAGTTTTAAAGTCTGATTACAGGGAAAGGTCTGATCACAAAAAAAAGTAATATTCTTTCATTCAGTCCACTGTGCTCTAAGTCTGTCCTCACAAGCCCCCAACTTTTGCATGCTGTTGCTTCAAGTGGTATGAAATCGCTGCCTGAAGAGTTTAGTTTGGTGGGGTTTGGCTTGGTGTGCTTGCTAGAGGGAAATGGGCTACTGACTGAACCGTGCACCACCAAGCGCTAATGAGAAAAGGAGGGAGTTTCTGACAGGGTGAGGAAGATGACGGGCGGAAGATGGAGGAGAGTGCACGTGTGTGTGTGTGTGAGAGAGAGAGTGCACATGTGTGTGTGGGTAAGTGTGCTAGTTGGTGTGTGTGTGTGTGAGTGCTGGTTGGTGTGCATGTGCGTGTAAGTGTGTGCTGGTTGGTGTCTGAGTGTGTGTGCAAGTGTGTGTGCTGGTTGGTGTGTGTGTGTGTGGGTCGGGGTTGGGGGGGTAGGGTGGTGGGTGGTGTGATTGGGGAGAAGGCCAGGCAAGACAGCCTAATAGGGGCAAATTGGATTGTGGAGGAAAAACAACAGGATGAGAATGCTAATGAAGCTAGGGAGGCACGGAAGAACTGTTGGTGGGCTTTCATCAGACGTGAACGCTCTCTCTCTCTCTCTCTCTCACATACACATACACACACACATACACACGCACACGCACACACACACATACACTCTCAGGCTCACACAAACACCCACACAGGCACAAATTAACTGAGTCACAAAACAGATCTTGACAGACAAACAAACAAATACACACAGATAGAGATCTTTGTTATGTAGCATTTCTTCCCTGCATTCAACAGATGGTATGCCAGTTTCACTGCATGCTGTAATGTATACTCAATTCATGTGCTTTTCACAGTGTACCCTCTTTAGCACTGTATGGCACTCTGCGCTGTAAAGTGATATTACTGGGGTTTACATACTGCAGTGTTCCAATGGCTGACAGTGGCTTAAAAAGTAAAGGAGTTAACCACCAGCAATCGGACAGTTGCTTGTTCGATTCCAGGTCCTCCTGACCAGATGGAAATCTTGAACAACACTGTTCTCCACACAGAACAGAATGATGTGCTGGTTGGTGCCTTAGATGGCAGCCTTTCACCGTCAGTGTGTGAGTGAGTATGTAAATGGGTGAATGTGAGGCAAAAGATGTAAAATTCCCTGGATACTATGCTGACTATAAGAAAGCACTATGTAAATGCATTCAGTTTGCCAATGGCCTAGTGTAAATAAAATGCATAATGGTGACACCTTTGTGACTTAGAACCTGTAATTTTATGTATAGGTGGTTATAACCTAAGGTAACCGTATGGCTTCATTGGTTACCTTCCAAAAAATCCGGAAACTTACATGGGAGGTACCATTGACCAAATGAACAAAAAAGGGGAGGTTGAACTGCTTGGCAGAGTTCTAGAGGCTACAGGCTATTGTTGTGGCCAACTTTGCTATGGCTCTCAAAGTGGCAGTATTCAATGTGGAATATTTTTCTGAAATAATACTCTAAATTGTGTTTTGCTTCATCTCCATGACCATCCTCAGAAGCGAAAGACGACCACCATCTCTGTGGAGGTGAAGAAGTCCCAGCACAAGTACATCATTGGGCCCAAGGGCAACACGCTGCAGGAGATCATGGAGAGCACGGGTGTCTCCGTGGAGATGCCTCCCCTGGACTCATGCTCCGAGACCATCATCCTCAGGGGCGAACCGGACAAACTAGGCCCCGCCCTCACGCAGGTGTACGCCAAGGTATGGTCACACACACACACACACATTTGTTTTTCTATGCTTGTGAGGACCTTCCATTGACTCCTATTCATATCTAACAAAAGAATGCTTAACTGTGCTCAGACCAAACCAATCCCCAACCCTAACCTGTCAGTCAAAAAATGTTTTTGCACTTTTACTTTTTTCAATAACAACAAAATGGCCAAAAAAAACACTGTTGTGAGGTTGTGAGGACCATCATAGCAGGATGAGAAGTCCAATCAGGGGTGAGATCAGTATTCACAATATCTGCAGACCTGCGCTGAACACCGAGTTGTATGATGCAAGGTGGTTGTTACTGCAGTGCTGGCAAAAAAAAATCTCAGAACACGAAATTGTGCAGTGGCTTTTAAAATTTGTGGCAGGGTTTATACGCTTCGATGCTGATTCGGTAACTGCATGAACACGCCTAAAAAATCGTCAGAAAACTATGCCGAAAGCACACATTGTTGAATCAGGAAACTGTTGCAATACGCTGTACTGCTGACCTCGTCCCTTAGCGTAAACTCTGAAGGGTGAGCAAGGCTAATTGATATGGGTGGCCAGAGTGCTTACTCAAAAACATGATGGTCATCCTAATTCTGACACCGTATTTTGCAAAGTAAAGGAGCACTCACCTCCACACGGTCTCAAACCTGAATCTGTGAGGTGGATGTTCAACCTGCAATGCCAAAGAAACAGGCTTGGCGTCAGTGCATACTGAGCTGTAACGGCCACACTTCATTACAGAGACATCTTAGGAAGGCCATTTTTGAAATGTGCAATTTAATGTTTGCACATTAAGAGGCCGATGCACACTCTATCATCAACATAATGTACAAACCATGCATGTAGATATGCTAATAAGTTAGCAGAGTGGTTTTGGAGGTATTAAGATGGCCCAATTTTTTTTGTTTTTGTTTTTTAATTTTGTAGTCGTGTTTGCTGCTTTCGGACATCACAGTTCTTTGTGTTGGCCATCTGAATACATTCACAACACATTCTCCCACTATATTGCCTTTCTAAAATACAGCACAGTGTACAACAGCATGTGAAGTACAGTTTTCCAATGTGCTGCGGTGGACGATTCCTTCCTTCTCCCTGGAGAGGCGGCACTGTAATTGTATTGTTAAGCGCTGTTGAGCTGCCTCCTACAGTAGGTGGCCCTGTGTGTGTGTGTGTGTGCGTGCGTGCGTGCGTGCGTGCGTGCGTGCGTGCGTGCGTGCGTGCGTGCGTGTGTGTGGCCCTGGTCGTGGTCTGGGCGGCTCCTAATTGGCTGTGCTCCCCTGCAGGCGAAGAGTGTGACGGTGGTGGAGGTGAGCGCTCCCGCCTGGCTCCACCGCTTCATCATCGGGAAGAAGGGACAGAACATCGGCCGCATCACCCAGCAGCTACCCAAGGTGAGGGAGGGAGGGAGGGAGGGAGAGGGAAGGAGGGAGGGAGAGAGGGATGAAAGCAAGGTTTTAATGACGGAGCCAGCTGGGGATGGCGAAGACAGAGGGAGGTGGAATTGAGAGATAGAAGAATTGGCAGGGTATGAAAGAGAAAAGATCAAGAAATGCGCTGAACGGTAGAGGAAAGTAGAAAAAGGGGGGGGGGGGGGATCTCGTCTGATGCTTATGGGGAGTCTTCTGTGTTTGAAGACGGCTATCAGAGCAGAGATGTGATAGAACCCAGGTGGTAATCAGTAGATTGATCAAAAGCACCTTTAAACTGTCTCCATCTGTAGAAATCATGTGCACAGGCATGTGAAATGAAGCTGTCACCACCTTAGTTATGAGCTCAAATAGTTAAAAAAGAGATAATTTGACATATTATGCATTATTGTTTTTTTTTTTTTAATATTTTGATACTGCAATATTCTACTTGGTTGCTGAAGGATATAGTGTAAATCAGCACTTTTGTACACCTCAGCATCATCTGTACCTCAGCGTCATCTGTCCTTTGACCCTGCTCCGTGACCTTTGCCCTCCAGGTCCACATCGAGTTCACGGACGGCGAGGAAAAGATCAGTCTGGAGGGTCCTACGGAGGAGGTAGAGCAGGCCCAGATCCAGATACAGGAGATTATCAAAGACCTGGTGAGGACCGCCAGCCTCAACACACACATCCATCCACCCATACTGCACACATCCACTCTTACTGTACGTACAGGTCAGGAGCGACCAAAGCGTACAGGTCGCTGAAGAAGCTTTGCTGTTGAATTCGCGTTGTTCGCTCATGACGTATCATTTGGAATGTTGGATTTAGCCAACGAACTTTGGATTTAGCTCGGTAACTAACGGACATTGGTAAATCTATGTATTCTGGTTGGTTATAGCTATAGCGTCATAACTCATTACCATAAAGTTAACTGACTTTTAACTTCTCTTTTTCGCTCTGGTCGCCCAATTTGCTTTGCTGCCGGCGAATTCGCTCTGGTCGCCCAGTTCGCCGACTCTCCATAGAGAAATAATGACTTCCGTCACTCTGGTCGCTTTGGTCGCTTCTGATGTGAACACCCAGTTAGGCCTTGTTCAGACTGCCAGCCTACTGTAAATCCGATCTTTTGCATATCCAGATTGTATCTAGCTTGAATTGTGGGTGGTCTGAACAGCAGAAAACTACATGAAATGTGTTTTTTTTTTCCAAATCTGATTCAACCAAGATACTGAGGTGGTTTTAGTTGCGATTCCAATCAGATTTGTCTCAATCTGAGCACCACTTAATAGGATTGCAATATGGCTCTTTTGTCATTTGCACCACGACAAACTATTACAGCGTAATTCTGAGTGACTAATTCCTCTGCAATAAAAAATAAAGAAGAACAGCGCAACCTCCTCCGTTTCTGGAGCGTTCTCACTGGTTGTAAAGAATTTGCACCAAATCAATCAATAAAAAAAATTGTATCCAAAATCAATCCTCTGTCGTCCATGACGGCTTGTTTGTGTAAAATACTATCTAGTCAATCAAGGTGTGTGTAATTTATATCAGATCTGAGCACTGCACAATAGGGACACCAAAATGGGATGGGATGCCTTACAATGTGCAATGAGAACGGTCAATCAAAAACACATTTTGATCGGATATGCCAAATATTCAGATTTGGACTTCAATCTCAGCATAACCTAGGGTTAGGGTTAACATCCATCCTCGTACACAGCCAGAAATGACGAATGACAAATAATGTAAAATCCTGAAAATGAAACTTCGTGACATATTCTTTTTTAACTGTAAAGTGCCTTTTCTTCTGTGTATACGGCACTGCAAGATGTATAGAATTGCAATTCAGCATCCTGCATCTTTAACTGCATCCAACCACTTTGGATAAGTGTTCAGTGATTGACTTGCTACTTGGTAAATGTAATGCTTCCATCGAAATTAAAAAGTCTCTGTCAAGTTCTCTGCATGTAGTTACCAAGATTGCATAAGCTTAGAGTCCAGAGAGTCAATACCGACTGCATGTCTGATTGGCAGCTGCAGCAGAGCTGAGGTCACAGTGCTGTCTGTGTAAGGGCTTTCCTGTGGAATGAGCTGCTTGGTAGATTGATGTATCTCTCCTCTGCTGCCCATCACCAGATGTCCCGGATGGACTACACTGAAGTGAACATCGACCAGCGCTTCCACAGACACCTAATTGGCAAGAACGGCGCAAACAGTAAGTGCAGCCTCAGACACAGGCGGGAGGACTGCGGAGGGAAGAACAACATTTTAAAACAAGTTTTTTTTGTTGTCCTGTTTACAGATGTGGAGACCCCATATTAGATTACAGTGATCCTCGTCTGTCATGGTAGTTATGTTCCAGAACACCCCACAATAGGTGAAAATCCACAATATAGTAAGAAATATATAGAAAACATTTTATTTTGTAGTTTAAGCCTTAAAATACCCCTCCCACACCCTATTTTAATACATTTACTGTATGTACTATTGAATTATTTCTTAATCAATACTTAAATGTTTTAGTATAGTTATCAGAAATTATAATATTGTTCTGACAAACTTTTCATAGTGGCATAGCATGCATATATTCATGAAATAAAATCTGTGATATAGCGGAACAGTGATAGGTGCACTGCGATACAGTGGGGGATCACTATCATATTGCATTTAGCTGATGCACCTATCCAGAGGAATAGGGCCAGTCTCCCTGAAGCAATACAGGATTTCCAGAGGTGGAGATCCCATCTTCAGAGAATGAAAACCTGCCACATATTTGATCCACCCTTTGCCTGAAGCAGCTGAATAATAAGACAGGTCAGTGTTTCCCATACATTGAGGAGACTGTGGTGGCCCACCATAGTGTAATAGTGAAACGTTAAAAAAAAAGAGTATTATAACCAGAAAAAAATTGCAAGAAGTAGCCTAAGTATAAACATTACAGTATGACCTCCCCCCTCACCATAGTCTGAGAAAATTCTGTGGGAAACACTGCAGGTCGACTAGCCAGTAAGTGACATTACTGTACTCAGAGCATAGGCAGAAGTCTTGATTTGCACCTTTGCCTGTTTCCTTCAGTGTACCTTCTGTAAGATACTCTTTTTGAGTATCTTCTTTCCTGATGATTTATGTGCTCGTTAGGATCAGCTGGTTGAGAAAATGGTCGGATGCAAATATGCTTCAGGGGGTTTTTACTTTCTGAAGCAGCGACGTCCTTCTCTGCATATACCCTGCAGAGTGTCATTCTGAATGTTGTTGAGGTTTGTGTGTGTGGGGGTGTAGAAGTAAGCAGTGGAGACGCTGAGTGGGCCTCTGTGGGGAGGGGCGGACGTTTGTCGGTGGATGGGGATTAAGTCTCGGGGCGCTGTGGTCATGTGATAAGCTGATGTCAGTCCTCCTCCTGCTGTTGCTGAAGTGGTTTGCAGCCATTCTAAAAATATCTCCACAGAGTCAGCACTGCCCTCTGCCTCAGAGGGAGTGCACACACACACACATCACACACATGCACACACACACATACGCACACACACACACAATCACAATGCACACACACACAATCACAAATGCACACACACACTCATGATCACAAATGCACGCACACAACCACACATACACAATCACAAATGCACACACACACACACACACAATCACAAATGCTAACACACACATAGTCACACACACATACAGACACATACACACACACACACACAAACACACACACATACACAAACACACACACACAATCACAATCACAAATACACACACACCCACACACACACAATCACAAATGCAAACACACACAGTCACACACACATACACACACAAACACACACACACACACACACACACACACAATCACAATCACAAATACACACACACCCACACATACACAATCATAAATGCACACACACACACACATTCTTACAGGTACAGAGTATGCACACATTCTGTGAGGGGGGGGGCACTCGCAATCAGTGTAAAGGATCATTTAAAACGCACAGCCACACGCTTGCACATCAGGCATCTGTTTAACCACTGCACACAAAAGACACTGGCCAAGGTCACACTGGCCCTGCAATGCATGTTTTTCTTTTGTTTTGTTTTTTTCCAACCTGTACAAAAATCCCTATTTCAAAGCCCTATTTAAAAATCCCTATTTGACTGCTTCTGTTGTTTATTTTACTCTTGTTTTTCTCTTTTGTTCCCCCTCTATTTACGGTTCGTCCTTCTGTGTGTCTCCGCAGTAAACCGCATAAAGGAGCAGTATAAGGTGTCTGTGCGTATCCCCCAGGACTCGGACCGGAGCGGACTGGTGCGCATCGAGGGGGACCCACAGGGGGTGCAGCTGGCCCGCCGGGAGCTGATAGAGATGGCCCAGCGCATGGTGAGCACCACGGCCCCCAGTGTGTGTGTGTATACAGTACAGTGTTTGTGTGTGTATAGCACAGTGTGTGTATATACAATGCAGTGTGTCTTTGGCCCAGCGCATGGTGAGCACCGCGGCCCCAGTGGGTGTTTGTGTATGTACTGTAAACACAAAGAAACACAAAAACACTCACACAGTGTGTGTGTGTGTATATACAGTGCTGTGTGTGTGTTTCTGTGTGTGTGTTCGTGTGTGTGCGTGTGTTTGCAGTAAGTGTGTACAGTACAGTGCAGTCAGTATGTGCAGTAGTGTGTGTGTGTGTGTGTATACAACACAGTGTGTGTCTTTGTGTTGTACACACTGACTGCAAACGCACACAAAGACACACACACACACACATAATGTGTGTGTATATACAGTACAGTGTGTCTTCGTGTGTATGTGTATGTGTGTGGAGGGGGGATCCAAAGGATGAAATCATAGCTTTCAAAGGTCAAGCTGACTCTGTGTTTCCTCCCTCAAAGTGCCACACTGAGCACTTTCCTCCTCCTGTTTGCCTTCTGCTGAGCTGATTACCTTTCACTTTTCCCCCACTTCCCAGCCTTTTTTGTTGTTTGTTTTTTTACTTTTCTTTTGATTTCGTTCCTTGTCAGGAAAATGAACGAACCAAAGATCTGATTGTGGAGCAGAAATTCCATCGGACTATCATAGGCCAGAAAGGGGAAAAGATCAAAGAAGTCCGGGACAAGTTTCCAGAGGTAAACAAGCACCTTGCTTTCTGTCTATGAGATGACTAACATCCCTGTTTCTCATATAAATATTACCTCACATACAACATACTTTCAACTTGTTTACCTTTGCTAACATACTTGAAGAACTCCAGCACAGTTCAACTTATATAATACCACAAGAGCCTTTGAGTTACTTTGGCAGAGATTTCAAGGTAGAGGCAAGACTGGCTTGGAAGCTGTAAAACAAAGCTTTCAAGGCAAATTTTTAACATCAAGGTAGACAGCAATCAATTTTGTGTCACTAAATAGACTGCATCTTTTAGTAAGCCCCATGCAACACAGACAGCCTGTGTCGAATGCCTTCTTTAAAACTCACATTGCCAGGTAACAGTGAGTTTGCACAGAAGTAATCAGTGAGGTGAACATTTTGAATGCTCTTCTTCAGGTCATCATTAATTTCCCCGATCCGTCACAAAAAAGCGACATCGTGCAGCTCAGGGGGCCTAAGAACGAGGTGGAGAAATGTGGCAAGTTCCTGCAGAAGATGATCGCTGACCTGGTACAAAGACAGCACTGCCTCTCTTTCTCCCTCTCTCTGTCTCTATTTCTCTCACTTTCTTTCCTTCCTTCTAGTTCTGTTTTCATTTCTCTATACCTGATCTAGAGAAGACCTAGTGCTTGTCATCACTGTATATCTTGCCTTTCTCCTGCCTTGCTCACTTCAACCATGCTCTGTCTCTTCAGATTGAAAACAGCTACTCAATCTCAGTGCCCATATTCAAGCAGTTCCACAAGAACATCATAGGCAAAGGAGGAGCCAACATCAAGAAGGTATGAAGATCAAGAACTGACATATCCTAGCAGCACCTGTCACCATAATAGTTCCTGTTTCACTGAGGTGTGTTTGTGTGTGTGTGTTTGTGTGTGTTGTTTGTGTGTATGTGTGTGTGTCTGTGTTTGGGTGGTGTTCTCAGATCCGCGAGGAGACCAACACAAAGATCGACCTACCGACGGAGAACAGCGACTCGGAGATGATTGTCATCACGGGGAAGAAGGTCAACTGTGAGGCGGCGCGAGACCGCATCTTGACCATTCAAAGAGACCTGGTGAGGCACACACACACACACATTCAGGAGATACAGATGGGGATACAGGTCACAATCAGCACACATGAGAAAACATGGCAACAAAAGATATAACACACTGAATTAAAAAATGATACAAAAGTGAACTTACTTTAGAATAAGGCTGGTCCATATGTACACCAGTGTGTGAAATGCCTGTTTCGTTTCAGTGTATTGCATTGTCCTGCCTGAAATTTAAGCACAGTCTTGGACACAGCAGCTAATAGCTAACAACCCATTCTAAACAATAATAGTGAATCACTGTGTCATGACTATTATCATTTAAGAATGAGGCTGGAATTACCACTACATTAGGGATGGGTATAACCTGTCCTGTGTTCACAGGGAGAAGGTACATCCCTCTCTGTTTTTAAGAAGCTCTTGAAAAACTTTCTGTTCCATGAACACCTTATCCCACCAACTCTAACTTACTGACCTACAAACCTGACACCTACATGTATTCTCCCTGGACTTACCTTATGTTACCTGAGCTCAGAGTTTAAATTGGGCCAGAGCCCTCTGGAGCTCAGCTTCGCATCCTCACCTTGGCAATACAGCCAGCCGGAGCTGAGCTCCCTCTGCTACAGTATTTATAGCAATACAGTCGATTGAGATATTGACCACTGTGAGTAAAGAAAGGCTTCACCTCCTTACAAAAGCCAATTTTATCACTGCCTGCGTTTGATTCTTTTGCTCCATTGTCACTTGGTGGTAGCCTGCTAAGTGTAAGTGCAGGGTAATATAATGTAATGCTCACTGTATCACTGTGTTCCCCCTCAGGCCAACATCAAAGAGATGGAGGTGACCATCCCGGCGAAGCTGCACAACTCTCTGATTGGCTCCAAGGGCTGCCTGGTGCGCTCGGTGATGGAGGATTGCGGCGGCGTGCACATCCACTTCCCCTCCGAGGGCTCGGGCTCCGACCGCGTCACTATCCGCGGCCCGGCGGGAGAGGTGGAGAAGGCCCGCAAGCAGCTGCTGCAGCTGGCCGAGGAGAAGGTGAGGAGGCTGGGGAGAGGATGGGGAAGGAAGAGGACAAGATGAGGAGGGTGGACATGGGGGACAGGGAGAGAGGCGAAGGCAAGGAGGCTGGAGAGTGGATAGGGAAGGGAGGGGAGAAGGTTGGGAGGTAGCAGTCAATTAACTGGAGTTATAGAGTCCCACAAATTTTTAACTATAAAACGGCAAGGGGTGACTGCTTATCTTCTGTCCCCTTCTGCAGCAAGTGAACAACTTCACGGTGGAGCTGCAGGCCAAGCCGGAGTACCACAAGTTCCTGATCGGCCGTGGTGGTGCCAACATCCGACGGGTACGCGACCGCACGGGCGCCCGCATCATCTTCCCCTCGCCCGACGAGCCCGAGCAGGAGCTCATCACCATCGTGGGCCGCGAGGAGGCTGTGCGGCTAGCCCAACGGGAGCTGGAGATACTGGTGAAGAACCTGGTAGGAGCCAATCAGAATCCTCTTTACTGGGACATGAATAGAAAGAAGAGAAAAATTTAAGTTCAATATGGATTGGCATGCAGCGTGGCCATGAGTGGAAAATTAGAAAAACAGGGGAAACATTTTAGAAGAGGAAGCTCTTGTCATTTCCCCAACGTCCAAACATCTAACTATATTAATCAATTTTTGTTCACTTTCTTGCTTTCAATTCAGTGCAATACAATTTTTAAAAGTTAAATGCATATACACTTTACTTATGCACACTAAATATCTCTCTCTCTTTGTCTTTGTTTCCCTCTCTCTCTTTTTCTCTCATACACTCACACTAACAAACACTCTCTCTCTCTCTCGCTTTCTCTCTCATATGCACTCACACACACACACTCACTCTCTCTCTCTCTCTCTCTCCCCCTCTCCCCCTCTCCCTGTCTCCCTGCATCAGGATGATGTGGTGGAGGACGGTATGGTGGTGGAGCCGCGGCACCATCGGCACTTTGTGTGTCGGCGGGGTCAGGTGCTGCGGGAGCTGGCGGAGGAGTACGGGGGCGTGGCCATCAGCTTCCCCCGCACGGGCACGCACAGCGACCGCATCACGCTCAAGGGCGCCAAGGACTGTGTGGAGGCGGCTAAGAGACGCATCCAGGAGATCATCGAGGACTTGGTACATCAGTATAAGACCTGAAACATAACACTGTTTGTGTGTGTTTTGTTGATTTAAAGAGACTGAACAGAGGTTAATATGTATGAATGTATAGATTAGTATGTGTAATGTAGATGGTGTGTGTGTGTGTATATTTTCTTGGGCTGAAGAATCTGAACAGAGTCTAGTGTGTGTGTTTGTGTGTGTTTTCTTGATCTGCAGAAATTGAACAGAGGTTAATATGTATGAATGTATAGATTAGTGTATGTAATGTAGAAGGTGTGTGAGCCCAAAAAAACACACAGAGTTTACTGTGTGTGTGTGTGTGTGTGTGTGTGTGTTTCAGTATATATAACAGAGGATGGAATGTGTATGTGTGCCCATATGTGAATGTGTATGTCACAACCCATATTGACCTTTGACCCCCGTGTTCCCAGGAGGCCCAGGTTACTGTGGAGGTAGCCATCCCCCAGAGGCACCACCGGGCCGTCATGGGCCCCAAAGGCTGCCGCATCCAGCAGATCACCCGAGACTACGAGGTCCAGATCAAGTTCCCCGAGAGAGAGGAGTACACAGGTGAGGCAACACCTGCTCGTTCTGGGTATGAACCTATGGGGGTAAACCTTCTGGGTGTTGTTTTAAGTTTTATCAGTCTTCATAAATTACACACATGTTTAAAGCAGCACGCTTCTTAAATGTAACTGATAGACTCTGCTGTGAACCATTTTAAAGTCTGGTGGTTGTTATTGCCACCATGTCCTAAGTAGTATAGTTGGTTTGGCACTGATTATTTTAGTCTGCTTTAACATGTTTTAAACATAATCTAAAACGGTTTTAAAACCAAATAAAACAAAATAATGATGATTTATTACAAAACAGTGCAATGAAACCTTTAAATAGTAAATAAAAACTGAAAGTTTAAAATGATTTCTGCAGATAGTTGCATGTTGAAGACGGGACATTCTTTAATTGATATCTGCTCATGTAGTATTTTGCTGCCCAGTGACAGAATTTAAAATTAAATACTGCTGTTGCCATGGCGTCAGCAGGTCAGGAGCCACACCCACAGGAGAACGGAGATGCCAGCCCCGAGGCTGAGGTCCTCCCCCGCAAGTGTGACATCATCGCCATCTCGGGTCGAGAAAAGAAGTGTGAGCTGGCGCGACAAGCCCTGCTGGTAGCGACCACAATTACCCATGATTCACCTCTGCCCTCAAGCACTGAATCATCGCCCAGCCCACTCTGCTTTCACACGTTAATGTATCATCTTTTTTCCCTGCTTCTCACCTCCTCACCTCATCTCTCTGTCTCTTTCTCTCTCACTCTCTCTCGCTCTCACTCACTCTCCCTCTCTCTTTCTGTCTTCTTCTCCCTCCCTCCTCTTTCCTCTTTTTCTGGCACCATCTCCTCCTTTCTCTCCATACCTTCCTCTCTCTGTCTCTCTCCCTCTCTCTCTCGCTCTATTTTCTGCCCCCTCCTTTCTCCATCTCCCTATTCTTTCTCCCCCCCCCCCTTCTCTCTCCCTCTGTCTCCCTCTCTCTCTCCCTCTGTCTCTCTCTCTAGGCTTTGGTGCCTGTGACGATAGATGTAGAGGTGCCTTATGATCTCCATCGGTACATCATTGGCCAGAAGGGCAATGGGATCAGGAAGATGATGGAGGAGTACGAGGTACAGTGGGGAAGGAGGAGGAGGAGGGAGGGGTGGAAAGAAGAGAGAAGAGAGGGCGGTGGAGTGGCATCTTACTACACTTACAATTCTACACTGCGGTATAGACTGTTGTGCGGATGTGTGATGCAGATGATGAGTATCCTGCCTATCCAGCAAACATACTTGAAAAGACAGACACATACATCTGTTCATTTACCTTAACTGTTAATCTGTTTTACTGTTTCTTTCACCATTTCACCACTTTCTATCTCTCTCTCTCTCTCTCTCTCTCTGTTTCTCTTTGTTCTCTCTCTTTCTTTATCTCTCTATCTCTTTCTCTGTCTCTCTCTCTCTCAGGTGAACATTTCGGTGCCTCAGCCCGACCAGCAGTCCGATGTCATCAAGATCACGGGTCAGGTGACCAACGTGGAGCAGGCCAAGCTGGGGCTGTTGGAGCGGGTCAGAGAGCTGCAGGCGGAGCAGGAGGACCGGGTACGAACCAGACCTGATCAGTCAAACGCAGCAGATTAGACCACATGACTCCTGTCAGACCTGACCAATCCACACCCAGCAGATTAGACCACATGACTCCTGTCAGACTACACCAATCCACACCCAGCAGATTAGACCACATGACTCCTGTCAGACTAGACCAATCCACACCCAGCAGATTAGACCACATGACTCCTGTCAGACCTGACCAATCACAACCAGCAGATTAGACCACATGACTCCTGTCAGACCTGACCAATCACAACCAGCAGATTAGACCCCATGACTCCTGTTAGACTAGACCAATCCACACCCATCAGATTAGACCACACCCAGGAGACTAGACCACATGTGTGAATATGGCACCAATATATACTATGATGCTATATTAATACACTTGAGGCATTTAACATGGATGTTTGTCCTGGCTGGGATTACAGATGCAGTAAGTCAATGAGCCCTGGTCTATCTTTTAATTACATTTATGAAAAAAGGAAATGGTTGTGAATTTTAATGCTTACATTACATTAAATGAGTCAGCTTAAACGATTTTTTTATTATTATTATTTTTTGTTCTGCTAATGTTGAGTATTTATTATTGTGATATTTGGTGTTCTCTGTGAACAGGCACTGAGGAGCTTTAAAATCACACTCTCCGTTCCACCCAAATTCCATCCCAAGATCATCGGCCGCAAAGGAGCTGTCATCTCCCAAATCCGCAAAGACCACGACGTCAACGTGCAGTTCCCAGACAAGGGAGATGAACAGCAGGTGTGTGTCTGTGTCTGTGTGAGTGTGTTTTGTATATCTGTGGGCTAACGTGTGTGTGTGTAATTTGTTTTATTGATATATTTTTGGTGTAGATTTCCCGGCCTCAGCTTGATCTATTCTCTGCTGCTGTGGTTCTGACACTTGTCATGTCTCATCTCACATCCCATCCCTCTCTCAACCTCTCTCACTTTATTCATTATCTCTTCTCCTTTTCCTGTCCGTCTCTGTTTCACTCCTCTTCTTTTTTATTGGTTTCCTTTTTCCCCCCTTCTTTTTTTGCTCTCTATCTGTCCCTCCTCATCACTGCTCCTATCCTTCTCTCTTTTTCCCTCACTCCTTCCTTTTCTCCTGTTTTTCTTTACTTTTTTCTTTCCCCTCTCTTACTTCTGCTATCTTTTCTTCCTCCATCCCTCCAATAATTATTAAACGCTCCTCATCTTTTTCATCACATTCTCTTTTCCCTCTTTCACTTCTGTTGTCTTTCATCTCCTCCATCTCTCCATCCCCATCACTGCTCTTCCCTTCTTTCTCCACCCCTCTCTCCACCTCTCTCACGGTCTTCATTATCTTTTCTTCTTGCTTTGTCCTTCTTTCTGACTCCTTTTTATTGCTTTACCTTTTATCCCTCTTCTTTTTTATTCTCTCCCTCCTTATCACTGCTCCTATCCTTCTCTCTTTTTTTCTCACTCCCTTTCTTTCTCTTTCTCTCTCTTCCCTCTGTTGTCTTTCATTTTCTCCATCTTTCCATCCCGGTCACTGCTCTCCCTTCTTTCTCCATCCCTCTCTCCACCCCACAACACTTCCATCTTCCTTCTTGTCCTTCTCTACCCCCCCCCCCCTCCATCTCTCCCTCTTCCTCTTCTCCTCCTCCCTCCCTCTCCTTCTTCTCCTCCTCTCCCCAGGACCTGATAGTGATCTGTGGGTACGAGCGCAACGCCGCGGAGGCGCGTGTGGCCATCGAGCAGCTGGTGGCGGAGCTGGAGGAGATGGTGAGCGGTGACGTCACGCTGGACCACCGTGTGCACGCACGCATCATCGGTGCCCGCGGCAAGGCCATCCGCAAGCTCATGGACGAGTTCAAGGTACGCTTGAGAGGGTGTGTACGTGTGTGTGTGTGTGTGTGTTTGTGAATGCGTGTGTGCACATTTGTGTATGTGTGCCTGTGTGCCTTTGAGTGTGTGTGTGCATGTTTGTATGTGTGTGTGTGGGTATGCGTTGTGCCAATACGAAATACATCTTTAGCCCCTTTGAGGACATATACATTACAAAGCACTAATTCAGGATAGGCCTGTGTAAGTTACAAACACTGGTGTTTGACCATTTTGTGTACATCCTTTAAATACAGGTTAGGCAAAAAATATCTGTAGATTCTGAGTTAAGTTGAAATAAAATTTGTGGATTATAAAGAAAGAATTTCTACAACTGTTTAAACCATAACAAATATGTGCTTGTGCATCGCTACATCTCCCTACAAGATAACCCCAGGCACACTGCAAATATGGGATACGCCTTCCTCTGTACACTCTTCCTCTGTACACACTGTAAATCTTCTGTACACTCTGTCAAAAAAGTTCATGAATAAATAAATTTTTTTAAGGAAATGTACTGATAAACACAGAGAGCAACACCCATATTTACTTCTGAATGAATGTCCAATGGCGTACTCAACCTGGTTTGTTTCTGGGGTTTTTTTCTGTAGGTGGACATTCGGTTCCCTCAACCTGGTTCAGATGACCCAGACCGAGTGACTGTGACTGGCTTGCCCGAGAACGTGGACAACGCCATCGATCACCTCCTCAACCTGGAGGAGGAATATGTGAGTTTGTGTGTTTGTTTGTGTGTGTGTGTTTGTTTGTGTGTGTGTGTGTGGCTGCTGTGTAAAGCACTGCTTCAGGTGCCAGCTGGCTAGTCAAGCATCATTTTGACAGCTCAGACAGCTACAGAAGTGCACTGTTTTCCCTCTCACGCTATGTCCACATTAGTTAGTCTTTGCTTATGTCCAGTCACCATTTTTTAAATGGCTCAGTCACTGGCTCTGTTTCTAATCTGTCAAGGTTTTTAGAGCCCAAAAACAACAGGCCAGTGTGGACAGCAGGCAGAGACGTGACACATTTGTGACATTTTTATTTAGAAATGGCCGAATGTGGACGTAGCCTTACAGTCTTTTGTTCTTCCACCCAACTTAATTTTGGCCACGTCACCTGCTCTAACTCAGTTCCCCTCCTCCTCTCTCTCCCTCTCACATACTCAGATGCTGACTGTCACCGAATCGGAGACCATGGCTGCTTACATGAAGCCCCCGTCTCGATCCGCGGGGGGAGGGCTGGGGGGTGGCGATGATGACAGTAAGGGGGCTGCCAAAGGCTTTGTGGTTCGAGACGCACCCTGGAACGCACCAGGCAACAAGGTAAGACCACATGGCCAACTATAGCAACTCAGCAGCTTGCTAAAACATGAGCTGATTTAAAATCCTATTGGGTAAGGTGACTGTATATGACTGGGTAAGGCCAGGTAAACCAGCCTTCTCATACTTTATTTCATTTTGTACAGAGGGTCTGGCAGTGCTGTATTGAGAAAGGATTTCTTCCTGGAGGTGTGGACCCTGCTGAAGTTTAAAACAAGTGGCTCTGCCTTTACCCAGTCATTAACGCTTGGTTGTCACGTATACAATTAGCCTACCTACACACAAAAATTCAAATGTAGTACACAAAGTCAATCTGTGCATCCGAATACCCTTACTAGCTGCCTGCATAGCAGCAAAAAATGAGGAAGCCACGATGTAGAACGTCTTAATACCTTAGTAGGCTTTCAGTAGTAGGTGAAGCCGGGCCAAAACTACCCGGATGGCTTGCTATTTCTGGTAGTATTTTACAGTGTGCAAACGAACTACACTATGTTATCCCAGAAGTCACTGGGAGGTTGAAAACCGTAGAAGAAGAACCCAAAACTTCCCGCTCGCTAAAAGTAACCAAGATGGCGGAGACACCGGTCGTTGTCCGACGGTGTACAAATGTACACTTCAGTAAATAAAAGCCATATAAATACGTTATTCACGTCACCAATGCACATAAACATTAAGGTTATCTGATAAAAGGAGACTGCAGCATAGATAGCAATGACTGTATGACTAACTAGCGGTGGTAGCTAACCCTTTGCTACAAGCTGGGAAAATCATGACGTTGATGTAAACATCCAGGTCAGAGGACGGACAAGATGGCAGTGTTGTAGTACGTCCGAATTGTACCTGCTATTAGCTAGTTTGCTACGTAGAAGCTACTACTGTAACGGTCGAGTGGTAAGTACTGCATAGAACGCAGTGCCTACTAAGGTTTCGGACGCAGGGAATGTCATTGCTCATGAACACTCCCTCTGTTCGATGATGGGCTAGGTAAAAACTCTGCCTAATAAAGCAATGCCAATGAAGGCACTTCCAGACCCTCTGTACAAAATAAAATGCAGTACGATTGGCTGGTTTACCAGGCTAGGACTGTGATGCATTTCACCTGTGTGCTCACATGTGTGTCGTTGGCCTCCGTAGGCCCCGGACATGAGCAGTGCTGAGGACTTCCCCACCTTCGGCAGTGGTGTGGCCCCCAAACAGACGTCCGCCTGGGGACCCAAGAAGTTCTGAGCGGCAAAACGCAACAAAGCGCAAGAGGCAGACAAACTAAAACTAAGAGAGTGGAGAAGAAATGGACTCCCATTCCATTCCTCTAACGCCATTGTGCCCCCCCCCCCCCCTTTTTTTTTTTATCTCCGGTCAACTGTCCTCTTCACCATTCCCCTGACCACTGAGGAGGACGTCCCTCATGACAGTGGCCTCAGCCCAGTCCATAAGCTCTCTCTCTCTCTTTATCTGTCTTTCTGTTTTTCTCTATCTGGGGTCGTCACCACCTCTCCAACCACCTCACCAACCGCAGGCGTTTCAGTCGCTTGTCAGGCAGTCTTGGGGGGGGGGGGGTTCTGATGCTACTACCGCTGCACACAAACACACTGGACCATGAAAACCCCTGAAGAAAAAAGAAAGTTCCAGAAAGGATGTGTGTATGGGGCAGGGGGTCTTTTTAAAAGCTGTTTTTATGAAAACAGAAATCCTCAGAGAGGGTGCTTGGTTTTTATTC
The DNA here is from genome assembly GCA_027475355.1 of Coilia nasus. Taxonomy (NCBI): domain Eukaryota; kingdom Metazoa; phylum Chordata; class Actinopteri; order Clupeiformes; family Engraulidae; genus Coilia; species Coilia nasus. The sequence goes on from CM050200.1 coordinate 22,692,637, forward strand.
CTTTTTATTTACAGAACAAAATAGCAGAAATGTACTGTGTTTATTAATTTTTGTTTTCTTTCTTTGTTTAAAAAAAAAAAAAGCTTCAAAACCTTTCTGCAGCTTTCTTCAGCCCGCAACTGAACATTTCAAGCACACTTGCAACAGTTCTGAACCAGGGTCGATGACATGTTGGTGACATATTTCCCTCTCCCCTGATTTCTCAAGCCTGTAAAAGCAGTCTTCTACTCCCACTGGACCTCAGCCTCTCCTGTAGCTTTCTCCGTCCTTTTGCACTGACATTTTTTTACAAGTTGGGGGAAAATAGATACTACAAAGTACAGGCCCAAATCCTTGCAACTTTCGCAGGTTTGATGAGAAGGAATAGACCTTTTTAATTTGTGGTTACTATTTGTTTGTCTGTTTGTTTTATCTCTTATTTATCTATTTATTTCTTGGCTTATTTAATATTTTTTACCACGTAAATGCTAGCTGGAATCTCAGCAGGGATTTCTATTCCATGTTTGAAAGTAAAGCTGTGATGATGTCTATAGCAAGCAGGGGCTTCAGATGGTGATTTAGACTGACCAGGTTGTTTATATTTTTGCTCTACCTTTCTTAACTTGAAGGAGTTGTCTGTGTGTGTCTGACTGTGTAACGTGAAAGAGTTTTCTGTATGTGTATGTGTGTGAGTCAGTCTCTGGGTGTGTATTGAGGGGGTAGAAATAGGGTAAAGCTTGAAATTTCTTTTCTTCCATGTCACTTTCCTCAGTCTGTTACATCGTTTTCTTTTTTATGACTGTGCTTTCACTTGGAAATGTAAACAGCTCCATAAAGGAACCGTTCACCATCACGTTGTATGCTAGATCGTGAATGGTCACATTGGATTGCAACCAGAACTGCACACAGCCAGGTTCGAGCACCACCCACACAATCCACAACACCACACTCGTCCAGTGACTACTGTCGTGGTGTTACTGAGGTTGGAGAAGAAATATTGCTTTATTATCTCATCGCAGCCAAAAACACTGACCTGGAGGAGGGGAATAATTTAATCTAAACTACAGCTTAACAGCACTTGAGTTATGTGAGTTTCTAGCAGTAGACCAGTGGCTCTAACCCTTATTTTCTTCACTGCACATTTTCAATTACGAACATGCGCGCGCACACACACACACACACACACACACACACACAAATCCCTGGGTCTTAACCCACTGACTACTTGGTGCCTGCTGTGTCTTTGGAAATAGGGTAAAGGTTGAAGGATGGATCTTTGTATTTTTTTGTTGTTGTTTTGAGAGTGAGATTCTCCAAACAAAATGTCAGAATATGCAATGCAAGAAGGAGGGATTTTATAGTCTTCTCTGTGTATGAGTGGGGGTTTGTGTATGCATATGTATATGTTTTATTATACTATACCCCTTTTTAGGGAGAAGAAAGTTCTCTGTTATTCTTTTGCACTAATTCTATGTTTTATATTTCTTTTTCTGTTTTAGTACCTAGCCTCCTCCTCCTGGTGACATTGAAAAACTCTCGTGTCCATTCCCATCCCCTTAATCTGCCCCTTGTGCTCATTATCTTACTGTGGTGCTGGGTGGTGTTCCATGTAGGTGGACGAGTCACTATCCCAGATACGTTAACTCAGAGTAAGTAGTAAACCTTCTAATAGAAGTCAAATGGCCTCATTGTCCTTGCAGAAGAAAGCCAAAAGGCTCTGCTTTTAGAAGGTTTACCACTTCGAGTTAACTTACCCAGGTTCATGACTAAATCCGCTTTTTGGAATACCACCCAGATGTGAGTGTGTGTACGTGTAGTTTAAATGTGAAAAGGGCATCAGTGGGTGGTGGTGGAGTTAAAAAAACTGTTGATTTTAAACAGGTGAAGCAAACACTATTGGCCTTAAGAATTCATTGTTGTTATTTTTGGAGAAATAAAAAAAACAACAAAAAACAAGGTATGACTGAGTACATATGCAACACTGCAATAACATGTCAGTGAATGGACTTTTTTTCCTACTCCGAATAAACCATTGAAAATGAATCGCCTGTGCTTGTCATTTGGGGTCTTTGGGCTCATTGGCAGAGGCAGGTGAAGCTGGAGGTAAAGACGAAGAGACACACACAGACACACAAAAAAAAAAAAAACAAGATGGGTTCATTTAGTGGTCTACCTTGGAGTGACCATTGTGATGAGATAAAGGTTAGGGCTTTATACATACACTCACACACATACATACACACACACACACACACACTATAACGGGTTCCTATAGTAGTCGACCCTTGTTCTTTGATCACCAAACGTCAAACTTTTCAGTTTGCTATTTCTGTCAGTATAAATTATACATCATTGCCCAAACATACTTAAGAAAAACAAACAAGTTGGCAAGAGGTGTTTTACTTACCAGCATATAGATATGGAATGATTGTATACATTTGTTAAGTAGAAAATGTAATGTTGAGGCATTTCATATAATGTGCATACAGTCTCTTTATTTTGACTTTTTTTGAGTTTTGATTTTTTTAACAAAATCAGGAAGATATGATTTGTAGTGTGTAACAGCCTGCACTGTACAACAAACAAACAAACAAAAAAACAGGAATAAACAAAACATTATTAACATAACCAAAGAATACAAATTAATTACTGAAAAAAGCAGCAACTGGGTCTAACCAAACCCTGTTTTTTCACATTATGATTTACATTGCAAGCAGAAGTCTGTCCTCACCATTGCAGTATGTAAAGTTGACATGCCCTCATTAGTGAGTGGATTAAAACTCAGGTGGAAATGGTTAATTTGTGCAATTAAAAAATAGTCTTTTGAATATCAAATTGGCAACATAAACGAAAACATATTTTCAGCTCGATTTGTTATGGGTCACTGAAAACAGGATCTTTGCCACGTTTTGAAATTACAATCAGTTGACTTTTTTTTAAGGGTGTGTAACTACTCATAAAAATGTATATTAGCTGTTTTTCAATGCAAAACAAAAAATAATTTATCCAAAAAAACCCAAAACAAAATATACACTCACATTCACATAGGAGTGCTACATCCTTCAGGTGAAGGACTACATTTCCCAAAATCCTTTGCACAGAACCAGAGGCACACTGATGGCACTGTCTGACCTGCCGCATCCTTCATCCCTCTCAAACAGTGCTTGACATCCATGAGTCTTTGAGGAAGACTTAAAACAGCAGTATGAAGTACAGAATTTTTGGGACAAGAGTGCAGTCAGACTGGGTGAGATGAGAGAGTTCAACTTAAATACAATGTTCATTTAACTAGCAATGTAATTCCTGTTCACTCTGAGGGAAGAAGAGCATTTAACAGTCTAAATATGTTACTGGTAACCTTCATTTTGGTTGTTTGTTGTGCCCTTCCTTGAGTAAGGATGCACTCTGTGCCAAGAATGTGCTCTAAGAGCATACTCGAAGCCTCGTTAAATTACGCAACACAAAATTAGCTTGTTAAGGAACGGGAAGGGGGCTGCGTAGTAAAACTCGACTGTCAAGAACAGGGTAAGAAAAGTAAGATCACGTAAGAGGGAAGAGAGCGTGGCAAATTAAATATTTAAGGGGGAAGAGGGTCCTGACTGACTCAAAATGGCTGCCGTACGGGAGGACTGAGAAAGACACAAGCTTGCAAGTGGATGGCACTGAAACAAAGACAACAAACCGACTCCAAAAAACAAACAAACAAACAAACAAACGAAAAAACAAAGACAAGACTGGTGAGACAGCGTGAGAAGGAGGAAACTGAACAGGGATGAGCAAGTGTGTTCAGCTGCTCAAATTCAGATGCCGAGAGTATGTCTTAACGCCTGTAAACATGTTTTTCGTTTTTTTTTATTTGTCCTCTTTTTTTCTACCCTTTCCATACTCTCCCCCTCATTTTCTCATAAAACAGGCTGCTGAAGTTGTCCTGATCTCAGTTTGATATTCAAGTCGTTTCTTTTTTGTTGTTTTCAGTTTTTTTCTTTGTGTCTGTTTTTTGTGTATCATTTGTTGGCTAAATTGTTACTTGGTTGGTTTGTTGAATTAAGTCTAGTTTTTCTTCAAGTCGATTTTTTCTCCCAAACAAAGAGTTTTCGTTTTTCCTTAAAAAAAACAAAAACAAATCCAGGACTAGCCTGAGCTTAGGGGCTGAGTACGGTCCGCAGAAATCCAGGCCAAAATCCATCATCAGGAAGGTGGGAGTGGGGTTGGGAGGTTGATATCCCACTCTCTCCCAGAGGAGGAGAGCAGGTTATTCCAGCTTATATCCAAAACAGGGTCAAGAATAGGGGTTTGGAGGGAAGGAGAGGACTATATATCCCAATGACAACTGAGGGGAAAGGAATACATTAAAATCTGCGCAAAGCAGAGTGAATGTTCTCAGTTACTAGTTGTTCTTGTTGTTGTGAGCTCGTTTTGTCTGTTTTGAAGTCTCCCCCCTCCACAGTCTTGAACATAAAGTGCAGGCTGCATCTCTGACGCTGCTCCGCTCACCAGAGAAGATCGAGAGAGCCGGGAGTCTGGCCAACGACTCAGGAGAGTGGCTGCTAAACGTAAGAGGGGTGGGGTGGGGTGGGGGGCGCAGGATGGGTGGGTGGTGGCTTGCTTAGGTGGCTGGGCATGGGGTACGGAGGGAGGAGGGGGGTCAAATTTGGTTGCGCAGGAAAGGAGGCACAAGACTGGCAAACCTCTGGCCCTTCATAGAACATCGCACCATTCTCTCCTCTTCTTCTGGTGTCTTCTTTATGACACGCCCCCCACCACCCCCTACCCATCCCCAGTGCCTACCCTCCCCACCCCTCCCCAAAGACCTCCCCCCTTGCGGTGGTTTCCCTCAGGTCCTCTTGTCTTACTCCACCCGTACGAGCAGACCGTAGAGCAGCGTGCCGCCGCGCTCCTTGGTGACCCACTCGATCTCGGTGTTGCTGAAGCGCGGGTCCAGGGGCTCGCTCAGGCCCAGCGTCTGGGGGCCCACCTTGTAGGAGCCGGGCCGCACGCACACCTGCAGCGCCACCTGGGCCTGGTGGCAGCGGTGGGATCGCGGGTCCCGGAATCTGACAGAAGAAGCAGCAGAGTCAGAAACGAAAGACTGTAATCATAACTTCAATCTTAACTTCACTTATTGTTTTTTTAATAACATAGAAACAAATGCTGAAAACTGCCATTTGCTACAAATACTGTAATACTTGCATCAGATTGCTGTTTGTCTATGTATACTGTAGCTGTACCCATCAATTAAATCATAAGCAATACCACAGAAATACAAATGTCTATATACCGATCTACTTAAAATTTAGACATGGGGTATTTTACACACTACATTTACAACTACATTTTTGAACTGGAAGTGTTATTCAACCTTTCTAACTAACTATCATAAAGAAAATACCACCATACAGTAATCTGGGTGGAATAATTTAAGCACCGGAAAGACACATACATGTGACCAGCAAGAAAAAGCAAAACAAAAATAAAAGAACAAAAAGAAAGAAACAGCCAGCACAGTAGCCTCGCTCACTCCCTCTCCACACTTACACAAAAATGTAGACATGGTGTATTTTACACACTACATTTAGAACTACAATGTTTGAGCTAGAACTGTACCATACAGCCTTTCTATCAGGAAGAACATACACTATGCAGTAAATTGGGTGAATGTCAGCACTGAAAAGACATGTGACCAGGAAGAAAAAGCAAAAAGGGCTAATTATTACATTATTATTACATTACACTTAGGTTACGCTCTAATCCAGAGCGACTTAGTTATTTACAGGGTTTTAGTTACAGTCCCTGGAGCAGTGGGGGGTAGGGCGGGATTCAACCCTGCCACCCTCCGACCCCAAAACCAACTCCCTAACCACTAGACCACAGCTGCCCCAGCTGCTAATGCCAGGCGCAGTAGACTCACTGACAGTCCCCTCCCTCTCCACACTTACTGCACTTTGGGGGCGAAGGCCTCCAAGCCGGAGTAGCGCATGGTGGGCGAGAGCTGCACCCTCGGGACCTCCCTCTCGGGGGCGCTGTTCTCCTCCGGCTCGCCGTAGCCACTCTGGCTCTCCGTCTTCGCGGGCGACACGGAGAAGATGGAGGACGACTCAGCTGTGGAAGGGTCACATCAGACAGTCAGCTGGGAAAAAACCCCTCAGTGCTGGGCCAATACAAAAGCTTCAAATTTCAAGGAATTTTAAAGGTCTCATTGCATCGTTTTTTCATTAATTTTGCAGTGGTCCCTAGCATTAATGAATGCCGTGTGAGTCGGTTTCGGTGGGAAAAAATGCCTTAGCGCCCCTGTTACAGGCTGTTCTAGTTTGATGGAGGAGCTATGGCACTATACCACACCAAATACAAGATTTAAACGTTCTAAACAAACTCACATACTTACCTATATTTCGCTACGTGAATGTGTGAACAAGACTCCTCCGGTAATCACAACTCTGGCATGGCTTTTGCTAATTAACAAACGTATGTCACTTTGTTGGCCTTTTTCTTATTTGCTAATTTTTCTGCCTTTTTTTCATTGACTAATGGAGGCAATCAGGGTAGAAGATGCTTATGCAACTCAGACTAAAAAGAGCAAGTACTAAATGGTTTCTCGTAGAATGAGACCTTTAAAGTTTTCCTTGCTTAATTTACAGAGGCGGACATTCCAGGTTCAGAGAGTTACAGTTCTGCCACATATTTGTTTCAGCCAATTCACTGTAGGGCAACTGAAGACAAAAACTACACTGACAGTCAATAGAAACTTTGAGGTAGAAATGTATGCACATTTCTACTTGTAGGGGGATTGTAATTATTTATTGTGGATTTATTGATGACTTAGTGCTCGGGTAGTTAAGATAATGGTGAGTTGACTTCTTATTACGATTCATTGCACATGGGTTGGTCTCTTTGCAAAAGTGGACCAAATACACATTGAGCAACACTCAGTGGGTATCTGCCCAATTTGAGGATTGGTTTTGAAGGCCCAAAAAAGGCCACCATTAGTCCAGGCTATGCTGCGTCCATCACTTGAACAACAACTCCGGGTACTGGGTATGGTGGAGGCCGGTTTAAGCTACAGTTAGATAGCCAGGCGTATGGGCTGTTCCCAACCTTCAAAACCTGGTTAAGCTGCTCTGGCTCTGTTGACGATAGCCCGGAAATCAACCTCCAAGCCTTTACGCACCAACATCCTGACCATGGTTCAACGCCAGACACGACTTTGATGGGCCAGCCAACAACTTCCACTACAGCAAGAGTGGAATAGGATTCCGCAGGACACTATCCAACGCCTAGTCTAAAGCATGCGCTAACGGATCGCTGCCTGCATCGAAGCAAACAGAGGCCAGGCCATACCCGGTATCGACTGTTGTGACTTTGTGTTTGGCAGGTGCCATTTTCTTTTGTTAAGTTTTCTGTTTTGAAATTATTCTTGAAACTTTAGATTTTTGTCCTAAGCAAATGATTCATATGAAAAAAATCCAGTTTAGGGTTTCAAAAGAAAAATGATGTTAAATATGGTCTCAAAGTTTTCATTCACTGTGAGTGTACTTCGTATTGCTTTAAATTATAAACAGGTTTTCAACCCAGGCTTTCGCTGCTTTTAACCTCTATTAAATTACATACGGGGAAAAGGACAATCAATGCCGGATGGATGGATAATAAATGCACACGTGGGAAAAGTGGATGAGTCAACCGACAGGCTTAAGGATCAATGGATGGAAACACGTGAGACACTGGACAGAGAGATGGATGCATGTCAAAGAAAGTGAATGTGTGAGTGGGTGGAGGGTGGAGTTTAAAGATAGAGTGATGAATGGTTGGATGGATAGATAGAAAAATGGGACGAGGTTAGTAAATGGCTAGTAAATATAATGGAAAAGACAAAGGCAAATGTATGTTTCCGTTTTATGGATGAATGGATAGTTGGAGAAAGTCTGGTGCTTAAGTTAATTTAAAAATGGAAAGATGAATGGCATTAGAAAAAGCGGAACCAAAAAAACAGAGGTGAAAACATCAAACATCTCTTCTCTTCTCTCAGACCTGGAAGGAGCTGGCTGAGGTCGAGTGTGCGTCGCAGGGCTCCTACGCTGGTGCCATGGTAGGCGATGTGCCATTTCTTAAAGGCGTTAGACACCTCACAGTGCGGCTTGATTCTGGACAAACGACATTGGGGACATCAAACCATGAGCTTAAATAGTATTTGAGAGACAATATATATACTCACAATATGCTGGTAATATGGTAGTCTATATAGTTTACTGTATATACTTTAATCAGTACATGAACAAATCAAACTATGACCTTTTAAACATAAAAAAACAATACACTCACAAAATGCTGATGTCGAACATAATGGACAGCAAACACAGATCTTTCAACTGTACATGTTCTTGACAAATGTCTAGTATTTCTAAAGTCATTTTAGGAAAAGTTAGAGCTCAGAATGTCTTTGAGGTTATCTTATATATATAAAGTGTGTCTTAGAAATAAAATGGTATAGACCACAGGTGAAAAATGTTTTAGTGATGGGTAACTAACCGTAGAGCGAAGCGGCACCAGCCGAAGGGGAGGGCGTAGTCCCGCGGGGGCTCCCCGCGCTTGTAGTACGCCTCGTCGCCACGGAGCTTGTGGCAGGACTCACAGTAACACAGGTTATACTTGGCATCCTCGTTAAAGTAGCCATCTTTGGAAGGGAACAACAGCACAAATGAAAAACAGACGGAATTGAAGATGTTTTTCAGGTTAAAGAAAGAGGTAAACTAAGCTGCAGTTGCATGAAGCCAGTTGTTTATTACTTATGTCTACAGAATCAGTCAGATCCTGGTGACTTAAGAAAGGGGCGTTTAGGCCCTTACAGCAGAGAGAGAGAGAGAGAGAGAGAGAGAGAGAGAGAGAGAGAGAGAGAGAGAGAGAGAGAGAGAGAGAGAGAGAGAGAGAGAGAGAGAGAGAGAGAGAGAGAGAGAGAGAGAGAGAGAGAGAGAGAGAGAGAGAGAGACGGAGAAGAAAAGAGTGTGCAATGTCCTCACCAGGCAGGGTGAGCAGGTCTTTGAAGCGGGAGCAGAGGGCCTGGTATTCACACGTCTTGTTGGGGTTCACCTCTGGAGGGGGTGTCCAGCACACACTCTCTTTGATTCCTGCCAGACAGGGGAGATGTCAACATGTCAACCAAGATGTCTGAGAGGAAATACCCATCCAAGTTACAACACCTGGCAGACTCTGACCCACACAGTTTTTGTGATGTGTCTGTCTACACACACTCGCGTGCATACTGTACACACACACACACACACGGACAAACACACACACACTTGGTGCATGATCAAAGGTGAGGCTGAGACAGAGAGACAGAGGAGGGTAAAAAGACCTCCATGTCCCTGCTGCCCTTGTGCACTGAGCCTCGTAAATCCACACATCTTTCAGCCACTGCAAATCTCAGGCCAGTCTGGACAGGGGATGGATGCTGCACACCATCTACAAATCTGCACTCGCACACTTTGAACATGGCTCACACACCTCTGAGTGTAGAGGATATAACTGATTTAAATATAATATTTGAAACATTTACACAAAATCAAATGAAGAGGTCGTTCATAACTCATTTACATACTGAAACATAACTTGCGGGTCTAATATGGCAAAAAAAGAGAATGGGAATAAGAAATTCTTAAACATTCTGGAAAATTATTTATTCAACGAAGACATATCATACAGCAAAACAATTCCAATAATTTCAGTGTTTCCCATACATAGACCATTCTGTGGAGCAGCGCCACAGAATGAAAACCGAGCGCCACAAATTGATTGTTTTTTTCCCCAACGCGATTCTGTCATTCTCGCTTACACGCGCGAGAGAGAGAGAGAGAGATCAACATCCGCACATACATGTCAATGGGGGTACACTTGCACTTATCGTCTAGCACCACACAGTGCTACTTAGTCTGTGGGAAACACTGAATTTGTGTGGAAATATAACACTCTTACAAAAATACCAACCATAACAATTAGAAGCTAAACCTCCAAAAGTTGTCTCACCATCAACCATGTCTGCCTTCTCCATGTCTCCCTGGCAACGCGTCTCTCCGCTTTCCGCTCCCACCTCAGGCACGTTGTTCGTCACTATGGTTACCTGCCATGACATCCAGAACATAGAGGCGTGTCACTCTGTGGTCTATCTCCGTGGCAGACTGAAACTGAGTGCCAGTACGGTCACAGTGCCAAGCGACACAGGGGTCGTCAAAGGAGCTTAGCTCCACTAAACCCAGGTCAGACTTGGGTATTTCAGGCAAGGGGGTTATAAAAGCCATGTGATTAAAAGCTTGATACAATGGAGTAAAGAGCCTGTTCAAAGCAGGGACCTGCTAAGGCTGCATGCTAAATAGTTTAACAGCTAATCTGCTGCTTAGCATAATTGGGCCCAAAGGATCTAGCAGGCAAAGGAAATTTGTTTTTGCTGTGACAATGTAGTTCGGCGCAAGTGCAAAGGTCCTAGGAAACACATCCAAAACAAGTTTTCAGTGTCTACATCAAACATACACACAGAAATACATCTGTTACGAAATTATAAAGCAGAGAGGCTTGTCATTTTTATTATAGCAATAATGAAACATGGGAAGTTGCTGAAGTCGTCTTGCCACTGAGGCATTTAATGCATACTGTTCAAAAAACCCTGTCTCGTGATGTCTCGACATATACAGTATATATAAATCAGCTGATTCTAATTAGCACAACTGTTCAGCCAGGCAGAGGAGTTCATTAGTGAAATCACTTGAATTAAGCACACAGGTAGAATCAGATGATTTGGAATATGTGTTACTGAACTGTAGCTTCTGGATTCAGGTTGCACATCACTATGTACACAGACTGACTACTGTATACTGGTATTTGAACAGTCATGGTATAATACATAAATGTTCGTCTTAAACACAGCAACATCATCCAAGTAAATACAGTGTGCGGTTGTTCTGACCTGCTCACACTGTCCGTAGAGGTCGATGAGGGGGTAGCAGGGGCTAGGGATGTCCTGGGCAGCCACCCCCTGGTCCATGCCGTTGACGTAGAGGTGCAGACAGCTGTTTGCATCCACCAGTAGCCCCAGCACGGTCCCCTCAGGGCATGTGTCCAGATTGGGCCCGTAGTTCTCACAGATCTGAGGAGAGGGAGAGGGGGATAGAAGGAAGAGAAAGAGTGAAGAAAGGGAGAGGGAAGTGTCCAGAAAAGAAAAAGTGAAGGGAGAAGGAGATTGTGAGATTGTGGGGGTTAGTGAAGAACAGAAGGGCAAAATGTCACTCAACAGATCAAGACTGTGTGTGTGTGTGTGTGTGTGTGTGTGTGTGTGTGTGTGTGTGTTTTAATGCTAATCAGGCCCATCTGCCTGTTTGCTAATGTGCCGCTATGTGTGTACATGCATATTTATGTTTTTGTAAAGGATCGTGTATGTTTGTAAACAGATGTGCATGTGTTTGTGAGTGTGTGTGCATGTGTGTACGTGTGTGTGTGTTACCTTGAGGGAGTTGTGGAAGACGGAGTCTCTCTGCAGGAGCCAGACGGAGCGCTTGAGGCAGCAGGCTGTGGAGGGGAAGTTGAGGCGGTCGGGGGAGTGGCCAATCACGCCCAGCGACAGAGACGACGTCCACGACGGATTCAGACGATCGATCTGGAACTGGGGATACACAGACACACTTGTTATAATCAGGAAAAAGACACACACACACACACACACACAATTCCATACACACGATGCACACTCAACATTCAGATGTATATTAAGTATCACAGTTACCTATCTGGCACACAATTACAATCAATCACTCGAGGTGTCAATCTAATTTTTTTAAGTAAAACCCTGTGATGCATTGCTACTACCAGTGCACTTAACATAGATGACTGCACTAATTAGCCGATCTACCCCTCCTGGATAAAATAACTGACAGGGTTATTAAATTTCCACAAAAATCCCTCTGGCTTTCTCTCTTACACACATTCACACACAAGCACTTGTAAACACACCTAAAAGAGACACACACACAAATCCATAAACACTGTACATACACAACATGTAGATGTATATAATGTGTGATGTATACATCCCTGGGACACAATTACAATCATGTCACATTAGTAACATTTTAAAACAAATCTACCTGTCTGTTATATACACACAGACAAGTAGTTGTACACACACCTGGAAGAGTTGTTGGCGTGGTAAAGGCTGTGCTGTAACCAGGAGGCCCTGATTGTAACTGGACACGCGGGCGGCCGTCAGGTTCTGACTGGACAGCAGGATGTTCTTGCCGTGGTTCTCCAGGAAGGCCATGACCGTCGGCGCCTGAGCTGGCTCAGCCTCGCACTGCACACGCAGACCCACACGGGCACACGTCACATGGAGGTCACGCAATAGACATGGTGCAAATAACCCTAGTGTGCTAGTCCTACAGTGTTAGGGCTACTGTGCCACACATTATATGGAGGTCACACAGCACACAGTGGCATATGCCATGTCGAAAATGTTCACTAGTGCACTATATAGGTTGTAAGTTACAATGTTTTTTTTCCTACACGGTGGACTATATTTTGAATGTGTAAACACATTTCAGATACAACAATAGTATGAATTAGGGTGATCAGATCTCTAACATTAAAACTGGGGGCATTTTCCAAAAAAAAAAAAAACAGGGACATTCCCAGTTCTGTAGTCAAAGTGGTTAAAATAAAAACTTCGTTTTTGTTGCAAACCCCAAAAACTGAGACTGGCCCATTAAAACAGGGACGTCTGGTCATGTCAGTATGAATAGCCGGAGTGCTAGCCCTACAGTTTTATCCAATCAGTCATTACTCTTAAGTTCATCATCATGCTGGAAAGCTGGAAACTGGCACTGAGGCACAGTGTGTCCTATGGGGAATCTGTTAGTGAAGGTGGTTGTTCAGAAAAGTGTGAGATTATGAGGGAAACACTATAGCACTAACTTTGGGCGTGAAGAAAGTTCCAAAGAACTAAATGTACTGAAATTAACTTTGAACATGACAGCAATTCCAAAGAACTAAATGTACTGAAATTAACTTTGAACATGAAGAAAGCTCCACTGACCGAAAGGACAGTCACTAAAATAACCCAAGTCTCCAATGATGAACAATGTCCCACACGTATCCTCTCTGACCGTACATTTCATTATTTTTCGTTTGCCGTTCGCTTTTATTATGATCTGGTATGTCTGATGATGACATTGTCATCTTTGTTTCTCGGTGTCAGCCTATTTTAGTGGAGGCTTTTCTAACGCTGACAGTGTGTTTATTTCGAGATTGGTACTTCTCTCAGTGTCAATTTTCTGTTTTGGTAAGCAAGGTGAACGGTTTGGTGGGAGGGCAACAAAAAAACGGGACTTGCTTGTTGATTTTTAACGTATCCCTGAATGAGGACGCAAAATAGGAACCCCCACCAAATAATTATCTCACATGCAACAAAGACTTTTATCTCTAAAGCCAGATTGTACATCTCTGGACAGGTTTACATTACTGGAGAGCACCACTAGCATTCACAGGTGTATGAAAGGAAGTCTTTCCTTAGGTTCACACAGTAGTTGCTGACCTACATTAAAGCACTATTTTCCTGTCTTGTCTAGAACTGCAGTGGCAGGTACTTTTAAGGGGCTAAAAGTGAAGGGATTTCAAGCTCACAGTATCCTGAGGAAAATCTCTTCTTCACTGACCTTATATTTCTGCCTCACCTTCACTGTCTGCACTCATTTTGTCTCTCATCTCTCACCTCCTCTTCCTCCTCTCTCTATCCCTCTCTCATCTCTCACCTCCTCTTCCTCCTCCATCTATCCCTCTCTCATCTCTCACCTCCTCTTCCTCCTCCCTCTATCCCTCTCTCCTCTCTCACCTCCTCTTCCTCCTCCCTCTCTCCTCTCTGTCTTCCTCTTCCCCCCCAACTGTTCCTTCGTTCTGGTGTGGATGTTACAAAGAGCAGGATCCAAGTCAGGTGACTTGGCTTTCATTTTCACGGTAACCCCAGATGCTCTGCTCTCATCCATCTCTCTTACGCTTCTCATCCCCCTCTCTCTCCCTCCCTCCCTTCCTTTATTCTTCCCTCCTGGGTGCCATCACCATCATCTCCTGCTTATTCCTCTCTGTCTCTGTAATGTGCTGTGCAAATCTCCTTCACAGACACTGGGAAAACAGGAGAGTCTGTGTCTCTTCTCCCTCTCCGTCTCTACCTCTCTCCTCCTCAATTTTTCCTTTCCTCCTTTCCTCTCTCTCTCTCTCACACACACACACTTTTCTCTCCCTGTATCTCCATCTCTTTCTCATCTACTCCCTTATTATTTCTGTCTCTATCCCCTTATTCTTTCATGTCTCTCTCCTCACTCTCAATCTCTATCTTTCTCCCCCTCACGTTTTCTCTCAGTCTCCTTTTCTCTCACTCCCTTACTCTATCCCCCTCTCCCTCTCCCACAAACACACTTGTTGTCTCCCTTTCTCCATCCCTATCTCCATTTGTCTCTCTCTCCCTTACCTTTTCTCCTGGTCTTCCTTTCTCTCTCTCTCACACACACACACACACACACACACACACTTCTTCTCTCCCTGTATCTCCATCTCTCTCTCATCTACTCTCTCCCTCTCTCTCTCCCCTCGTTCTGTCATGTCCCCCGGTCCTCCTCACCGGTGTGCTGTCGTCCTCTCCCTCGCTGCAGCTGTCGGAGGAGAGTGAGGGGGCCTTGACGCTCTCCGAGTCCTCCGAGGCCGACGAGCTCACCACCGAGATGGCCGTCACCTTGCCGTACAGGTCCAGCACCGCGTACACATTCTGCAGGACACACACAACCAGTGGCAATGAGGGAGGGTGTTGGACACTCATCTGTGTGTGTTGTGTGTGTATGTGTTTGTTTGTTTAGTTTATTGCCATTTTGAGCAACTATGGCTATTTCATGGCCAAAACAGATGTGTGTGTGTGTGTTTGTGAGAGAGAGAGAGAGAAAGGGAGACAGAGAGAGACAGACAGAGAAAGAGTGCATGTGAGTTGATTGAGTGAGTGATAGACATGTGAGTGAGTGAGTGAGTGAGTGAGTGAGTGAGTGAGTGAGTGAGTGAGTGAGTGAGTGAGTGAGTGAGTGAGTGAGTGAGTGAGTGAGTGAGTGAGTGAGTGAGTGAATAAATGAGTAAGACACAAACAGCATGTGAGTGAGTGTGTGGGGAGGGGTGTTCCTATATGTAAAAACAGATGCATAAATGAGTGTATGAAGTGTGCACATGAAGGGGCAGATGAGCCAACAAAACAGAAGGGGCGACAGATAAATAGGTCGTGGCAGGTGTGCAGTGTGCTGGGAAGTAAAATCAGCGTTGTGAAGACGGTGTGTGTGTATGTGTGTGTGTGTGTGTATGTGTGTGTGTGTGTGTGTGTGTGTGCGCGTGCACGTTTTACCTTGGCTACAGCCGTGGCAGCTGGCCCCATATCCTCTCCATCAATAAAGATGTGCATGGTGTCATCACTACACCTCTTCACTCCAACACGGTTCCCCACCTGAAACACACACGCACACACAGACAGACACACACACACGCACAGACACAGACACAGACACACAGACACAAACACACAGACATGTGCACGCGCACAGACACAGACACACACACACACACACACACACACACATGCACACACACACACACACACAAGAGCAGATGAAAGTGAGTGGGCTGATAAAAATGCAGCTGCTCTCACAATAGGCTCTCTCCACCTCATTCCTCTTTTCCCAACCATCTTTTTCCCTTCGCTTCCGTACCATTCCTCTCTCTTTCTCCCTGTCCCTCTGTCCCTCCCTCTCTCATCTGGTGGAATTCAGCTAGTGTCCTTCTCCTTTTCCCCCATATATGTAGTACACTCATTTCATCTTCACTCTCTTCTTTCAAACCCCATTTCTTACACTGCATGACTCAACCTCTTTCAATCATAGAAGCAGCCAAGGGCATTCGTGTGAACGTGAAGGTCGTCTCAGCTGTGTTGCAATACTGGGAGCTGCGGGGGATTCCTCTGCCATCTTTTATGTCACCTCAGTTCTCTTTCGTCATTTATTTTCCCTCTCTCTCTCTCTCTCTCTCTCTCTCTCTCTTTTGATTAGAAGAGTGACACCACTTTGGCAGGTGTATAATCTGCTTCACTCCTCCTTTCATCTGAGCTGACCCTCCTGTCTTCCAACCATACATCCCTCCTCCTCCTCCTGCTTCGTCTTCTGTTCCTCTCCTCCTCTGAGCTGTTTGGGCATGCAGCCCAAGTTCAGACACTGCAGAGGATAACAGAGAGCTTGCTCTTACCCTCCCTCGCAAATATTCTCTTTCATTTCTTTTTTCAAACTCCCTCCCCGTCTCTTCCCCCCCAAAAATATTCAAATTCCTTTCCTCTCGCTCTTTCTATTTCTTTCTCTCTATCACATTTTGCTTCAGACACACACACACACACACACCACCCCCCTCTCTCTCCCCATCTCCTTCTCTCTGATGTTTGGGTTCCTCTTCTCCTCCGTCTCTCTCTGTGTCTCTCTCTTTTGCAGCCAAGCCTCCTACTGTGGGCTAATCAAATAGGCTGCTGTGGTCAGGCCAGCAGGACACCGCTTTGCACTCTCCCTCTTTCTTTTTTTCTCTGTCTCTCTCCCTTCCTATCCCCCTCTACCCCCCCCCCCCTTTCCACTCTTCCCCTTACCCCCACACAAAGGCTGCGCCAAAATATTCACTCCATCCGTCACCATAATATAATGCAAAATACAAAATTAGTGTGAGTTATACTGTTCTGTTCCTTACATAGTAGACTATATAGTCAATGAGTTACCATTTTGGATCCCAGCGCCATTCATTTGCCTCCACTCTAAATACCTGCCATACGACCACTGCGGCAGATCACCAGACTTTCTGTCTTCCGCTCCCATCTCCCATCTCCCTCCATCCTTCCTTCCTCTCCCTCCTCTCCTCCGTTTCCTGCCTCCCTGCATCCCTTTTTCACAGCTATGCTCCAGTGAGCAGGGAACAGCAGTAGTTTGTCTGCTGCACAGCAGCTCCTGCCCTCCTCCCTCCCTCCCTCCTGCTCTCTCTCTATCCCCCCTTTATCTGCACCACTTCATCTATGTCTGACTAGCCTCCCTCTTTCCATCTCTCCCACTCTGTCTCTCTCTCCTCTCTCTTCCTCCCTGGTGAGTCAGTGAACTGCCGTAGTTGCACTGCTGTTGCAAACCACTATTCAAATGCGTCCCCCTTTCTCCTTTCTGTCTAGCTTTTCCCACTCGTTTCTATAACCCTTATCCTTCCATTCTCACTGGCTTCCCTCCCAATAAGCCCTCTCTCGCTCTCTTTCGCTCCCTATTCAACCGCTCTGTCC
Source organism: Coilia nasus (assembly GCA_027475355.1). Lineage (NCBI taxonomy): Eukaryota > Metazoa > Chordata > Actinopteri > Clupeiformes > Engraulidae > Coilia > Coilia nasus. Next base: position 22,709,963 of record CM050200.1, read on the forward strand.
ATCCCTAGCCTGTATTTTTCTCCCTCATTTATTCCTTCAATGTGCTGTCCATCAAAATCCCCCAATCTCTTTTGTGTCTTTTTCATCCTTCTCTTTCGGTGCAGCGAGCAGCTGTAGTTTTTTGCCCATTCCCAACCTGCATATTTGTCTCTTCTCTCCTCTCTACAGCTCTCTCTCTCTTTTTGACTTTCTTATCCTTCTCTTCCTCCTCAACCCCTCTGTCCATCCCCAACCTGTATGCTTCTCTGTCATTTATTTCTTCATGTAATGTTCATCTACACTCCCTCTTTGTTTTTAACATTTCCCTCTCAATCTCTCCCTCTTTCTCTCCATCTTTCTTTCTCCACAACCTGTCTGTCCATCCCCATCCTGTATGATTCGCTGTCCTTTATTCCTTCCTGTAACATTCATCTAGCAGTATTCCCCCTCTTTCTTTTTAAACATTTCCATCTTTATCTCCCTCCCTCTCAGTCTCTCCCTCATTCTCTCAATCTCTCTCTACCCTTCTCCCTCCTCAACCTCTCTTTCCATCCTAAAACTCCACCTTGCATCTTTCTTTTCAACATTTCCATCCCTCTTTCCCTCCCCCATCCTCCTCACCGTGAGCCGGTCGAGCGAGCATCCGTAGTTCTGCCGCTGCAGCACGCCGTTGCGCCGCACCTCGGAGCCGGCCAGCAGCCAGGTGACCTTGGAGCGCAGCTGCGTGAGCGAGGGCGACAGGTCGCTCAGGGGGCAGGAGGGCAGCTCGGCCGGCTGCAGCGTGGTCAGGCCGATGTGCAGCGAGCCCGCCCACTGCTCCGCCACCTCGTTTATCTTCACCTGCCATGGAAACAGGAGGAAGAAGAAGAAGGAGAGACAGCTTAATGTATGCTAGCCTGGTAAACCAGCGATTTCTTCTTGGAGGTGTGGACTGAAGTTTAAAACAAGTCACTTTTCCTTTAGCCAATCACTAATTTCTGGTCCTCATGTATGCAGTTATCCTAGCCTGAGTTAGTTAGCCTGTTAGCCTAGTTAGCCTGAATTTCAACAAACTATGAGTAATGTCTCTGTGGGTGGACTAGCCAAATATAGTCCAAAAAGGGAAGAGGCTTAATGTGTGCCATCATAAAGAGATCTCCAACCCACAAGGACCCATTGCTTCCCCCCACTCCTTTTCTTGCCATTAACTGGGTTTGGATTTAATATCAACTGCCAACCCCCACTGAAGGTTTGTACTCCTGAGGGGGCTTTAAGATCTCTAATGACAAGAGTCAGATAATACGATTTTTTTGTCTTTCACAATTGTCGTTTACATTTATTGTCAATGTCACACTATAAGATCTCTGATCCACAAATTTCCCATGTGTCAGGAGATTGGCCACATTACAAGACAATGGTTCGTTATTGTATGGTTTCCATTGACTGCTGGTGACAGGATTCCCAATATTAATAATAGATATAGAATAATAATGAGACTCACTTACATTCAATCAGACATTTTGTCCTATTTCGTCATGAGATCGCTCACAACAAGTAGGCTTCTCCTCCATGTGGGCATACTACTATTTTACTCCATAAACGTTATCTGTTTAGTCTATAGATGTCTTTAAGTGTCTTTATTATAATAATAATAATACTAATAATAATAATAATTATTATTATTATTATCATCATTATTATTATTAGTAAAGTTAATATTCGAATGTGAAAAAAACGTGCACTTGCGCTTTGGAATGTCGAAGGCAAACAAAATACTCCGTGTCTGCTTAGTGAGAGTAAAATCCGCCCACACGGTAAATTCCATGGCAAACCAATAAAAACGAGGACATTTACATCACTTTATAAAAAAACTTTGGGCCCTGGGAGATACCCTCACGTCGCCCAGATGGCGAAGATGAAATGAGATTATTATTATTATCATCATTATTATTATTAGTACTAGTAGTATTATTATTTAACCACATACATACATTAAGGGAAGGCCTATAAAGTGCTGCTGGTTCACATTTCACATACACCCTTTCCAGTATCAGCCCTAACCCTAACCCCACTGCCACCCTACTCACCTCAAACAGCTCGTCAGTCTTAAGCTCCTTGGCACTGAAGACCACGCCGTGTGCGTAGCTGCCCACCCTCAGCGCCTGGCAACCGTCTCCCAGGAGCACCATGTTCTTGCCGTGTTTGCTGTGCAACCGATGGGCCACCCCTGCCACTGACACAAGACTCAGTAAGCCCTCCACTCAACAAATTAATCAATCACTCACTCACCTCACTCACTCACTCACTCAAAACTCAGTTAGCCCTCACCTCAACCAAACAGATTCAACTTCACAAGCCTCAGTTACATTTCCCTTAACAAAACAGACTCAATCCACAAGACTCAGTTACCTTCGCCTCAACTAAACAGACTGAACTTCACAAGACTCAGTGAGACATCAACTCAACAAAACTTCAGACATGATATTTACTCTGGAGCTAAAAGTACAATGTAGTGTTGAACCATCCACATGCATCCCCTGTTTTGGGTCAGTGCAGGATCAGAAGAAAAGTATATAATCAGAAGAAATGTAACAAGTGTAATCTGAAAAAAACTGATATGATCCACACACCAGAGAGTTCATATTTACTGAGTGACATTGAGGTGCCAGTTAATAATTTGTACATTGGAGGTCTTTGGTGTACTGATGCTGTCTGATGTTTTCTCTGGAGCAGAGTAACCTGCAAAAACAGGGATGCTGTCTGGACGAGGAAATTGCCCCAGTTATGTATTAGTTTAATGTGAGCTCCACTGATAAATCATCTTGCAATTCTCACGTAGGGAATTGTGTCAGGTAAAACGAGAACACTACTCCAGGTTGTGTCTAAATATAATATAATCATCAACTAGTAGTTTTGTGAAATTATGCAAAACCCACACAAATAAAGTAGAACACTCATACAAGGAGGCAGAAATACACACACTCACACAGACTTATACACACACACAAATAGCAAGTACCTGGAGAGTGGATAGGGAAGCTCTTCTCCGTGATGTTGCTGGTACACAGGCTGTTGTCCAGCGGCCCTGAGGAGCTGGTTATGGAAACCTGCACGCACTGACCATAGAGATCAACTACAGCATACACTTCTGCAAGAAAAAGAGAGAGAGAGAAAGACAGAGAAAGAGACAGAGAGAGAGAGAGAGAGATAGAGAGAGAGAGAGAAAGAAATAGACAAAGACAGAAAAACGAAGATGAGCACAAGAGGCATAGTTTTTTTCTCATGCATACACTTATAACACACCACATTAAAAAGACACAAAGACAGACAACTTGAGACAGTACAGTACAAAAACCGGGAAAAGCATATTCGATTGTACCTACCACTATCCTCTAAAACAGTACTACAAAATCAATTGTCCCTGCGCTCAAAATACTGCTCTAGCAAATCCTCCAGACTTTAACATCTTCATCCTTCTCTGGATAGACTGTTGCTATACTGAAGGAGAAACTTTAGTCCATCCTACAACCCTGCACTGACGGGGTCTCCAAAGCCTCCAGGCAGACATCAGGCAGGGTAACTGCACCTCCTCAGAGACTTGCTGCGCCTCTTCCAAGACCTCCTTCTTGAGAAGCCTTTGAGACCAATTCACTGTCTCAGCATGAGAAGACACTGGTGCTGCCCACCCACGTCCATCTCTCAGGTGGTCCAGAGCGGGGACCCCGGCCCCTGTTAAGCAGCTCCCATTGCTTCCTAATGACAAGACATCAAAAGCCTCACCCAAAAACCACTCTTCTGGCTGTGAGATGGGCTTCTACACTGTAGAACACATTTTCCAACTCAGTGATGGCTTCAGGGGGTTACAATCCAGGACCACAGATTTGTTCCAGCCATTCACTGTTCAGCCAGGTAGAAGAGTTGATCATTAACCTTACCTGTGTTATGTGCACCGGTAGAAACAAGTGGATTGGGTAGGACTTTATAAAAACTATTTCTTAATAAGCATTTATTTTATTCTGCATTTGTTACCTCTTACTTAACACTTTGTTCATCATTTCATCATGTTCACCATTACTTGGTTACCAAATGATGAACAAAGTGTGAAGTAAGAGTGAACACATGCAAAATAAATGCTACTAGGAAGTAGTTATTATAAAGTGCTACCGTGGTTTGGAATAGAGGGTACTAGACTGCAGCTGCTGCAAGCAAGTTGCCCATCACTGATTCAAGTTTTTAACATGGAAGCATAAAAAAAGAGTCAGCCTGTGTAGGTTCAGCCAATTCGGGCATTGCAAAAAGAATAGCTGATCACACCTCAAAGGTGTTGCACCTCAAGGGAGAGAAGCAGCAACAGCTGGCCACACCAAATCTCTCCCACACGAATGCATCCTCTAGGCGCTTTCACACTGCACGACACGGGGTGGCGACACGGTACGACACGCTAATTTACGTGTTTTTGAACCCTCTTCTGAAAAGGTGGGTTGAGGAGGCGTAGCCCAGTGGCACTGTAACATTACGCCACGCATATTGCTGGGCGTGTACAATGATGCGATGACCCTTGCATCGTAGTAAATACACCTGTCTGCAAAGTGTTCATTCAGTTTTTTAAAACAACCATGGCGAAACACACAGAGTTGTTGCTGGCTCTTTGCACAACCATTCAAGGGCTTACATGGGATTGCAAATATATGCAAAGAATACATTTGATGCCGATTCACTGTAGCTATTTGTACACGGCACCATCAGGTGAACTATAGCGCTCTCATTAAATAATTTACTCTATCCACACATTTTCGCCCACGTCGAAAAAGCCCACAACACTTAGGGTGAAGATGCACTGGGCGATAGTGGTCTTTGTGGGGATATTTGCAGTCACATATTTCGGGATATTCACAATATATGGAGATATATTGATGGATGCGCTCTGGACATATGTTTCCTTGACAAAACAGTAGCGCTATCATCAAACATCAACATTACTCTACAGTTTTCAAACATTTACTCTCCTGGTTAAAAGGCACATAACACAAAGATTGGTAACAGGAAGTGAACTCGCAATTTTTCTTACTCAAAATCATGCAATTTCAAGCAACACCGAAATGGAGGATATTATTCCTTGCACATTTAGCCTACATGATAAAACTGTTGGCCAACAAACATGTACAGTGTCTAAATTAAAAACAAATTACGAACTCACATTGGCTGAGTTATATATGATTTAGGCCAAATAAACAGCATATTTCGAAAGACAGTTTGCAGTTTGCCTCTGAACTCCTTGTTGGTGTTTTTGTAGTTCTGCTCAGCTGTTTCCCCTGTTTTAAAAGTCCCGACGGTGGGTGGTGGCAGTTGTGAAACGTCACCATACCACAACCCGCGCCCCGTCTCGCCTCGGCTCGTGTTCACGCACGCCCCGGGTCGCAAAAAAGTGTAGGGTCCAAGGACACGCCACCCCGTGTCGGCAGCGTGAACGCAACAGACGACCCACTAATTTCGGCTGAAATTACCGGTAATTCTGGCAGTGTGAAAGCGCCTTCTGACTCACCAGCAGCCTGACAGCATTTAGGCGACCCCTCACATCCACCAGTCCCTGACCCTTCTCCCTGTACTGGTAAAAATAACACAGACCCCATGGCTAGCCAAGGACTCCAGTGCCCACACACCCAGGGAAAATGTTCACACTGTTACCTTGAAAATCCTTCACCAAATCATCTGGCGGCTTCAGTTCACTGAGCTACTGCCAAAGCATGCATGCAGTCAGGTTATTTATAACCAGAAGCTTAGCCCTGTTG
>CM050200.1:22720709-22798209 GCA_027475355.1 Coilia nasus
TCTCTCTCTCTCTCTCTCTCTCTCTCTCTCTCTCTCTCTCTCTCTCTCTCTCTCTCTCTCTCTCTCTCTCTCTCTCTCTCTCTCTCTCTCTCTCTCTCTCTCTCTTTTTCATTTCTCTTCCCTCTCACTTAAAAGAGAAAAGGTGTGCACATCCAAAAACGTACACACAGGTACCAGACAAACATATCACACAGTAGGACAGAGAGGTCTGCACACTGTTTTAGCTCCACACAGTCTATTTTATTGAACTTTAAGTCAGAACCCTATGTGATCAAAACCTTGCCCGTCAATAAAATAGACTTTCTGGAGCTAAAACAGTGTACAGACTCCCTCCGACCTAGCCTGGTAAATCAGCCCCTTGAACTTCATTTCATTTTGTACAGAGGGTCTGGCCGTGCTGCATTGAGAATTGATTTGTTCCTGGAGGTGTGAGCTCTGCTGAAGTTTAAAACAAGTGCCTCTGCCTTTACCCAATCGCTAACGTCTTCTCGTGGCGTACGCAATTAGCCTGCCTACGCACTACCATTCAAATGTAGCACACAAAGTCAACGTCATCACTTACAGACACTCCCTCTGTTCGCTGATTGGCATGATAAAGATTCTACATAATGAAGCAATGTCAATGAAAGCACTGCCAGACCCTCTGTACAAAAGGAAATGAAGTTTACCAGGCTACCTGTGTCCTACTGTGTGTTTCTCTCTGATACCATCTTTCTTTTCCCTTCTGTTGTTCTCTCTCCCTCTTACACGTTGCCATCTGCATTCCCTGTGTATTTCCTTATCTATTACTCTCACTCTAACCCTCTCCTTTTTCATCTCACTTCCACAATCTATTTTTCCTTCTTTTCCAAGTCTCTCTCTCTCTCTCTCTCTCACCGATGTTGCCACCTGTACTTCCTGTCTATTTCCTTATCTATCACCCTAACCCTCTCCTTTTTCATCTCTCTCTTTCACAATTGTTCTTTTTCCCTTCTTTTCCAAGTCTCTCTCTGTGTCTCTCTCCCTTACCCATGTCATCCATAATGGTGGCCTGGGCCGCTTGTCCGTAGAGGTCGACGACGGCGTAGACGCAGGGCGGCACGTTCCAGGCGGCGGGGCCCTGGGCCACCCCGTTAACAAAGAAGTGCAGACTCCCGTCCTCCTTACGCACCACGCCCACAGTGTCTCCCGCCTGGGGGAGGGTGGAGGAAGACGAGGAGAAAGTAATGGAAAAAAGAGATCAATAAAGAGGAAAAAGGGATGAAAGAATAGCAGATCAAAGACAGGAATAAAAAGAAAATGACATGGAGGAAAGACAAGACGAGATAGACAGAAAGACCAATAACACAAAATAGACAGAGAAACAGAACATAAAGATTGATAAAAAGGATAAAGGGATGAATGGACAGAAGAAGGAAGACAGACTTAAGCAGAGAGTGACACGGGGAAAGGACGAGAGATAAAGAGAAGAGACAAAGGCTTAAAAAGGGAGGTAGAGAGAAAGAGATCAACACTATCATACGTTAATCTTAAAAGAGAGAGAGAAAATCCATCACTCACTTTGAGCCGGTCCAGGTTGTGGCCGTATTCGTCCAGGATGGTGGTGCCGTTGTGCATCACCCCATTCCCCGTCATCATCCACGTCCCTGCAGAGAGAGAGAGGCGAGGAAGGCCCGTCATAACGGAACTGACGGAAGGGAAGCCTACAGACTAGCCTTTTAACATCAGTGCATAGGGTTGCTCAGCTCATGAGTCAGAAGACACTGGTCTGAGGAAGCTGACATCATCATCACTCCTTTGGGTATTGAATAACTATATGCAAAGCTGATGAAATGATGCCTATAGTACAGCCAATTTTCCAAAAATTCTCATTATTAACAGCATAATACCAGTTCAGGCCTGGTTAAAAGATACAAGCCTTGTATTTATGCATGTGTAATGACAATAAAGTTGAATCTAATTTAATCTACTTGCTATGTTTGTGTATATGTTTCAGGGGATGCTGTATCTGACCTCTGTTTGTGTGTATATGTGTGTATGTGTATTAGAAGGAGGCTGTGCAAGAGTTTGTATTACCTGAGCGCAGGTTGGTCATAGTGGATGGCAGCTGCAGGTAGGCGGGGTTGTGCGTGGTCACGCCGATCTCTATGGAGCCGGCCCACTTGTCCACCATCTTGTCGATGCGCACCTGGAACACCTCGTTGGAGCGCAGCGGGCGGCTGCTCAGGACCACCCCGTGGTTGAAGTCGTCCGTCGCACTGCCCGACGAAAAAGCACATTGAAGACAATGGAGGCAATCAGCTTAGGTGCAACAGAAGCAGAGGTAGACACAAGGTTGGACTCTACATGTCCTTCCACCAAACAACAGCAGCCCCATGAAATGCTTCTTCATAGCTATTGAGATGAATTGTTTACTGTAGAAATGATGTACATCAGTTAATTAATACACTTTATTTAAAAAAAAATACATACACATATACATATGTATATACACAGCACAGCCCAACCATCATTAGCGGCCAACTTGTTGTGTTCTATAATAGACCATTAATATCCACCTGATTAATACTGGCTTCACCATGTAATGAGTAATGAATGGTGTTTAATATCCTGAGTAAGATAACCTGGAGCTAAATACAGCATATGAAATATGTTGAAATAATCCCAGCCAAGGTATTGTAAAAAAAAAAAAAAAAAAACACTGTTTAGGAGGATGTCAAAAAGAAAGATATTTTGAAAGTGTAAGTCCTTGGTTTTTAAAGTGTGAGCCAGGTCTACTACAGAACACTGTCATGACAGGTGGAGCACAATTTACCAGGGACTCAGGGCACAGTAATTGTTTTAATATCATTATTAGTGGGCTCAAAAACACCCTACCTTCTAAAATGGGGAATGAGGGGGTGCAGTAGCTAAAGCACCCAACCATGAACGGGCATTTGCCCATGGGGAGCCGGGTTTGAATCCGGCTTGCAGTCATTTCTCAACTCCACCCCATCTCTCCCACTTACTTCCTATTACAATCTTCACTGTCCTGCCCCAATAAAGCCATAAATGGTCAAAAAATACTTTCTAAAAATAATAAAATGGGGTATGAAAGAAAAGGTTTGAAAACCACTGGTTAAAAACAAGTGACTCACTGTGGGCGCAGTGCTGTCCTCCCATCACTGATGATGGCGGCCTTCTGCCCACAGTTGGGGTGGAAGAGCAGACGGTCCTGCACCTCAGGGTCAGGGGTCAGCGAGAGGGCGGGTCGTGGCCGCCCGACGTCGGGGGAGAGCGCCCTCATGATGGCGTTGTTTCGCCGGAGGCGGTCGCTGTGATTGTGGTTGTGCACTATGGTCACCTTCACCGCCATACCGTACAGGTCAACTACCCCGTACACAACACCTGGCGTCTGCGCCGCAGCTACTCCTGTTAGCAAACATACAAGTCAACAAAAACAAGTCACTCCTGTAAAACAAACATACAAGTCAACAAAAACAAGTCACTCCTGTAAACAAACATACAAGTCAACAAAAACAGGTCACTCCTGTGAACAAACATGCAAGTAAATAAAACCAAGCAGTTAAACAATGAAGGCTCAGTGATAGGCCTTGTGTTTATCTAGGCAATTATGTGAGGAAGAATTTTAAGTTAATAACAGGATGGACGTTCGAGGAAACAACTGATGAATTGTTAAGCAAAGAGCGATGACCAACACTAAGCTGATTAAAAAAACAAAAACCAAGGAATGTCGTGATATCAGTGAGAGTCATTTTGCAATTTTATCATGACTGTTACCTATAAACATAAAAATCTGGGAAAAACATAATCCCTTTTCATTTATTTTACAGTGCTGGCTTCTAAGTACTGAGATATGGGAATACGACTCAGACACAAGTTGGAGATCCTGCAGTCCTGACCTTGGTCGATGCCATTGATGTAGAAGTGCAGTGCCCCACTGGCTTTCCTCATAAGGCCAATGTGATCCCCCTCCTTACAAACCGATTCAGAGAAAAAGAGAGGGGTGGGAAGGAGAGATAGAGAGAGAGAGAGAGAGAGAGAGACAGAGACAGAGACAGAGAGATAAAGAGAGAGATAAAGAGAGAGAAATGGGGGGGGGGGGAAATTTGACATGAAGTGATTCTGTAGGACTGGTTACAGGCAAGCAAGCCAGCGCACGCACACACACACACACACACACACACACACACACACACAAAACACACACACACACACACACACACACACACTCACTTGTAGTTCATCCAGGCTGAATTCACAATACTCTCGTCGAGTGCCTTTGCCGTTGGTCAAAATTCCACAGCCGCTCATCATTATCGTTCCTGCAGACACAAACAGGCGACGGCTCGTTACACAACAAAAGCCACTTTCACAAGTCGCCCAAGGAGGACATTTATACTTCACCAACGGTCACAGGGTCACAGAACCAGAGAGAAAACTCTCAGTACAGATACTGCCATCTTGCAATGTTAACAAAAGCAAAAAATAAGTTACAGATTTGCCCTATGGCTTGGAACCGTTTGAAAATTTGATGTGTTCATTCTTGGCTCCAACTACACCCCCTACAGCATGTTCCCTGAAAATCTGCTCAGTAGTTTATGTAGAGTTATGCTAACCGACAGCAGACATATAAACAAAAAGACAGAGGGTTAAACCAGACCAATAACATACTCTCTTTGGCAGAGGATGCAGGCTCAGGAAGTAAATTAGTTGGCCAACAATCGGAGGTGTGCAGGTTCAATTCTGGCTGCCCCAGGCTAGGTCCCAGTGTCCTTAAAGGTCTTATTCCGAGAGAAACCGTTTAGTACTTGCTCTTTTTGAAATACAACAGGTCACTCCGAGTTGCATATGCATGCTGCACATGAAAATGTTCTTCTACCCTGATTGCCTCCATTAGTCAATAAAAGAAAATAGGTGGAAAAACAAGAGAATAAGGAAAAGGCAAACAAAGTGAGTAAGTAAGTTTGTTAGATAGAAAAAGCCATGCCACAGTTGTGATTACCGGAGGAGTCTTGTTGCAGCACACATTCACTGAGCAAAATATAGGTAAGTATGTGTGTTTGTTTAGAATGTTTAAATCCTCTATGTGGTGTGCTATGACCAAATGGGCTTTGAATCATTGTAGCCTGTGACCAGCATAGCTGAGAACCTGTCATTCTCCCTGCTCCATCTCCTCCAACAAACTAGAACAGCCTGTAACAGAAGCACTAAAGCAATTTTTTTTCACTAAAACCAGCTCACAGACCATTTATTAACACTAGAGACCAACACAAAAGTAATGAAAACACGATGTAATAAGACCTTTAAGTAAGACCCTGAAAACCGTAATGCTCCCAATGCGGTAGTAGCAGCCTTTTGCCACCAGTGTGTGAGTGTGTGTGTGTGTGAACTGGTGAGGCGTGAAATTGTGAAGTGCTTTGTGTTACTCTACTGAATATGAGAAATCGCCATGTAAACACAGTCCATTCACCGTATTTGGACTCAATACCTGAACGCAGGTTGGTCATCGTTGCTGGGTAGTCCAAGTTGTTCGGATTGTGCGTTGTCACACCGATCTCAATCGACCCCGACCACTTGTCAACCAGTTTATCGATGCGGATCTAGAAGACAAAAAGAAGAAAGAAAGAGGAAAGTGTTAGTGTTAAACTGAAACACTTCTGCTCTACGGGCTGTGGTTTTTAGGTGTCAGCGTCCCTGTCACAGCTTAAAATGGCGAAGTGCGCTTCATCCACTCGCTTTCCCTGCAGGGAGACTAAAATAGATCCAGTTCAAGGTTGCCTCAGGCCATTGGGAGCAAACACTTGCACCAATTTAGCACTCAAGACAGAAAACAAAGACTTGGGTGCTGAAGGTCTAACAAAGAATTAAAAATTAAATGTAGCTCATGCACAGTGTTGTAAGCTTCAAACACACAGAAAAACACATAGGTGTCTGACAGACACACACACACACTTTACTTCTCTCAAAGGAAATTAATGAAACCTTGTGCCAAAAAGGATTCCATGCACAAATTCTAGATACAGTATGTCACAAAAGTGAGTACAGTGGTCCCTCGTTATTCGCGGGAGTTACGTTCTAAAAATAACCCGCGATAGGCGAAATCCGCAAAGTAGTCAGCTTTATTTTTTACAACTATTATAGATGTTTTAAGGCTGTAAAAGCCCTCACTACACTTATACACTTTTCTCAGACAGGCAAAATTCACACTTTCACAATTCACAATTGCTATATCTTTTTAAGGGACAATACTACACAAATGAAACTTCGATATGTTTGAGTTGTCAATGTACAGCTTGTGTACCAGTATTAATTTGCTGTCCTCTGAAAACAACTTTACACACAGGCATTTTTGTATAAATAGCAGGTCACAAAAGTGAGTACACCCTGAATGACAACTGTACATATCATTCAACCATAAAAACCCACTTGTCCTATTTATCATTTTTGTGTTTTGGTCTGCTCAACTGGACCATACAAATTCGTGTGTCATGTATTAGAGCTATTCATGTTATTGTTTTGGCTATAATTCTGTCATACTATCCACTGGATGACCAACATGGCTCCTTATGGCAAAAAAGAAAACTCAGGACTTGAGAAATGGAATTGTTGCTTTACAGAATGATGGCCTATGCTACAAAAAAATCAGCAACACCATGAAACTGAGCTACACCATCATGGCTTGAGTCATTAGGTGGTTTTCCAAAACGGGTGCATTGTCAGAACAGGCATTGAAAGGATCAGTCAAAGAAGTTGGGTCCACACACTCGGTGTCAGATGCAAAAGGGTCATTCCGTGTCAATTTAAAGATCATAAACAGTAACAATATAATAAGAATGTGAAAACTAAGATCTCATATTTTTAAAGTAATGAAACGCAAGACACAGACATTCACACTCATGATCACAAAATATTATGCACATCTTAAATTTAAACATTGAAAAATATGAGATCTTAGTTTTCACATTCTTGATGTTTGCATAGCATATTGTTACTGTTTATGATCTTTAAATTGATAGGATTCCTGTTTATGGTCCTTTTGTGTTTGTATTATAATGCCATTTTTTCAGTTTTGCCTTGCTGTTTGTGTGCTGTACAACAAAACCCTGCTCAAAAATGACCTTGACAGTGCAATTGGTTTAATTGTAACACAAAGTTCGTTTGGCAGCTTTTCCTGTAAATGACATGCTACCCTATCATTGACTTCCATTGTATTAAAAGAGCACAACATGTGGTGGAAAGAGGTACTGCTGATCAATCCAACTCCATGGAATTACTGACATTTTTTTCTCAAACATCATATCTCAATAAAGAGGCTCAGCAACAAATCCAAATTTTGGACAAATGATCCTCACATACAGGATGATTGTGGAAAAATGTTTAAAAAATCCTGTGAACTGTCCACATGGTGAAATGACAAGATGAAAACAGCCTTTTTGAAAATCAAGCCTAACTTCAAGAAAATACACTGACCATATGAAAACAATATCAACAAAGGTTAATGCATAGGCATGACATTATAATCCGTATATGACTGGGAAAAATAATCTGAGAAATTTGTGTGCCATACTTTTTGAACGAGAAGCCCTCAAAAGTGGTGGTGTCATTTCACATATTGAATCTATAGCCATTTTCACAGCTTTGGAGAGGAAGAATTACACAAGGTACATCTGATCTGATTTGAATTCTACAGGAAAATGCATTTCTTTTCACATAGTTACACTAATGTGTGTGGAATACTAAAAGAGCCAGCAATGTCGGAAGTTGAGCAAAAGGCTTGTTCACCAGAATTCCCAAAATGATCTGAAATTTCAAAGGGCTGTAGTTTTGGAGCTATTAGTGAAACAGACTTAATATTTAAGATTTATACATAGGTTGGATGTACAAACAGCTGTGATTTTTTTTAGATTTTTTGGAGAGGGTGACTGTCGGCCATCGTTCGATTTGACACGGAATGACCCAAAAGTTGGCTTCAAAAAATAAATGCATGAGTGCCGCCAGCATTGCTGCAGAGGTTGCAGAGGTGGGAGGTCAGACTGACAGCGCTAAAATAATATGGGACATAGTGCAACGACTCGGTCTTTATGGTCATCCTTCCAGATGAAAGCCTCTTTTAAAACTTGATTACAAAAAAGCCAGAAAACCCTTTGCTTAAGACATGCAGTCCAAAAGCATGAATTCCTGATGTCAGTCATCTGTGGCAGCGGCCTGTTTAACAGTACCATTATAATTGTGCCTTGCCTACAATCTAGCCTAGTGGTGGTAGCATCACGGTTTGGGGCTGCTTCAATGCCGCCAGCACTGGGCAACTACAGTTCACAAGGAATCATGGATTGCAACATGTGCTGTGGCATTCTGAAGCAGAACATGATGCCCCCCTTCAGAAACTGGCACACAACAGTTTTTTTCATCATGATAACACCTCTAACACACCTCCAAGATGACCACTGCCTTCCTGAAGAAGTTGAAAGTGAAGGTAATGCAGTGGCCAAGTATGTCTCCAGACCTGAACCCTATTGAGTACCCGTGGGGCATCCTTAAACAGGAGATGAAGGAGCACCAGTGTCTAACATCTTTCAGGTCCATAACGTCATAATGGAGGAATAGAAAAGGATTTCAAAAACAACCTATGCAGCTCTTGTGAATTTCATATTAAGGCAGTGGTAGATAACAATGGTGCTCACTCAAAAAAATTACAATTTTGACACAATTTGGACAAGCTGCACACTGACTACTGAAAAACATATTGAAATTTCATTTGTGTAGTATTGTCGCTTGAAAAGATATGCTCCATTTTTTGCTGAATTGTGAAGGGTGTACTCACTTTTGTGAGATACTGTACATCCCTGTAAGTGTGAGATGGAGAGCATGTGCATCATGAGTGCTACACTCATCTCTCACTTTCCCTTCACCTCACCTCTACTACCTTCATTTTAATATGCTAATGGACTTAAGCCGGCTGCTTTTACATTGATACACACTGAGTCACAACATGGCAAAAATAGGAAACAAATCAGCCAGAAAAAAATGAAATTTTGTGGAAATGCTTCCATCCAATGCAAATACAAATCAGCAAATAAGCATGTTGAACAAGATTTAAAACATGACAAGAAGTCAACCATCTAGGTCAGCAGTTCAATAGCAGCAATCATCAATCAGCAATCAGCAGCAGTATTTCAATAATAAAAGCCCATGTTTTTAATACTGTAACAATAACTTAATGTGTGGGTCATTCCATGTCAAATCAACAAATGACTGACAGTCACCCTCTCCAAAAAATCTGGAAAAAAAAAAAAATCACAGCTGTTTGTACATCCAACCTATGTATAAATCTTAAATATTAAGTCTGTTTCACTAATAGCTCCAAAACTACAGCCCTTTGAAATTTCAGGTCATTTTGGGAATTCTGGTGAACAAGCCTTTTGCTCAACTTCCGACATTGCTGGCTTTTTCAATATTCCACACACATTAGTGTAACTATGTGAAAAGAAATGCATTTTCCTGTAGAATTCAAAAATCAAATCAGATCAGATGTACCTTGTGTAATTATTCCTCTCCAAAGCTGTGAAAATGGCTATAGATTCAATATGTGAAATGACACCACCACTTTTGAGGGCTTCTCGTTCAAAAAGTATGGCACACAAATTTCTCAGATTATTTTTCCCAGTCATATACGGATTATAATGTCATGCCTATGCATTAACCTTTGTTGATATTGTTTTCATATGGTCAGTGTATTTTCTTGAAGTTAGGCTTGATTTTCAAAAAGGCTGTTTTCATCTTGTCATTTCACCATGTGGACAGTTCACAGGATTTTTTAAACATTTTTCCACAATCATCCTGTATGTGAGGATCATTTGTCCAAAATTTGGATTTGTTGCTGAGCCTCTTTATTGAGATATGATGTTTGAGAAAAAAATGTCAGTAATTCCATGGAGTTGGATTGATCAGCAGTACCTCTTTCCACCACATGTTGTGCTCTTTTAATACAATGGAAGTCAATGATAGGGTAGCATGTCATTTACAGGAAAAGCTGCCAAACAAACTTTGTGTTACAATTAAACCAATTGCACTGTCAAGGTCATTTTTGAGCAGGGTTTTGTTGTACAGCACACAAAAAGCAAGGCAAAACTGAAAAAATGGCATTATAATACAAACACAAAAGGACCATAAACAGGAATCCTATCAATTTAAAGATCATAAACAGTAACAATATGCTATGCAAACATCAAGAATGTGAAAACTAAGATCTCATATTTTTCAATGTTTAAATTTAAGATATGCATAATATTTTGTGATCATGAGTGTGAATGTCTGTGTCTTGCGTTTCATTACTTTAAAAATATGAGATCTTAGTTTTCACATTCTTATTATATTGTTACTGTTTATGATCCTTAAATTGATAGCATTTGACACGTGTGCTGTCAGATCTTTTCATCACATTGCAACTCTCACTGCATTTTGCACTTTAACATTGTCCAGGTCAACAAGGCCACCGCATATCGAACTTTATACTTTACACGTCTAGCTGACACACACATGACCTCTTCCCTCTTCTGACTAGTCTGCCCATGTCTGCCCTGGAACGACTCTGCTGCCCATAGCCCCTTTGTGGACAGCACTTACAAAAGGAATGGGCAAATACGTCATCTCCCTGCAGCTTAGCACTCCTTATGCCAGACTCAATTCCCACAGCACACAGACCGCTCTTAGAAACCACCAGACTCATAACTAACAATGTCAGCAGTGTGGCGCTGCATAGCCTCAATTGTCACACCAAATGATAGTCATTTGCAATGTTCATGAACCAGACATTGGCATGAAAGAACACATGTTTTCTTGTTCAATTCGCGGCTGATACATCACGGTTGGACCATTGAGTATGGAAGTGTGGAAGATGATGTGTGCAACTGTCTTGAGTGTATATACGGTCCCTGTATTACAGTGAAACACAACAGTGTACAAGTACAGTCTATAAGTATATTTCACTGTTATATAATAAAATAACAGTGAAATCAGAAAGGCTCAAGGTTTTGTGTGTATACCACGGACAACAATGGCTCAAAAGGTGAGTGAGTCCACCAGCAATCTGAGGGTTGCTGGTTCGATTCCAACTGCTCTTGACTAGGTCAAAGTGTCCTTGAGCAAGACACCGAACCTCTTACTGCTTCTGATGTGCTGGCTGGCACCTTGCAATGCAGCCTTCTGCCTTTGGTGTGTGTGCGCGTGTGTGTGCGTGTGCGTGTCTGTGTGTCATTCGTATGTATTGTGTGCTTTGAGTATTCTGCTGACTGTGAGAAAGTGCTCTAGATAAATGCAGTCCGTTTACCATTTAAAATAATTGTACGTGAGACCCTGTATTGTCACATAACTGTGAGGTCATTAAGGCTTGGGGGACTGTAAAACCAGACAGCACCTAAACAACGAGCCATATTTAGACCACATCAGAGCAAAGGATCTGTTTGCTTTCTTTCTGCTCTCTCTCTCTCTGTCTGTTTCTCCTCCCCTCTCTCGCTTTTATCTGCCTGTGAGTTTTGTCAGTTTCACTAATCCTCTCAGTCTCTGATCCCTCTCAGATCTCACTTTCTCTCTCACGCTCTCTCTCTCTCTATCAGATCACTGTCTTGCTTTCACACAACTTATCTCACCCTCATTCCCACACTGGCTCAGGCACACATAATGCCTCTTTCCAATCAAATCAAATCATATCACTTCACGTTACATGTGTCTGTCTGGTGTGGGTCTGTTTTTTTTTTTACCTCCGCCAGCGGAGATAATGTAATCATCTGCGTTTGTTTGTTAGTTTGTCTGTTAGTTAGCAACATGACTCAAAAATTTATGGATGGATTTTGATTAAATTGTCAGGGTAGGTCAAAGATGGGCTAACTTAAAAGTGGTGATCTTTTTGTGGTGATCTGAGCTGCCCTGGTGGAGGTCTGCGCTCTTCTAGTTTTTCTAGTTTTTCCTGTGGCTGAAGCTGCACGTATGGGGCTAAGCTTTACAACAGAAAATTTACTGCAAAGTGAAGTAAAGTCATGTGGAGTTTCTCATAAAGTATAATATACCTTGTCTGTGTAGATTCTCGTGAATCCAGTTCATGGTCGTCAAAGGAGCTAAGTTGTAAGCACCTGGACTTCTTCTTGGAGCTTGAAGACATTTCAGAAAGCCTTTCGTGAAAGGTGAAACGTCTTCAAGATCCAAGAAGAAGTACAGTTGCTTACAACTTAGCTCCTTTCACTATAGTAAACCTTGTGTGGTGTGTCATCGAGCCCTCACCTCAAACATTGAAACCTATACTCCATATTCTTCTGGACCAATACATGTAAAGTTATAGATCCGGAACTTGAAATCTGTACCATACTCAGGCATAACCATAGGCATAACCATAACCTAACCCTAAACTTAACCCTAGATTCCATTAATTTGAATTTCCGTACCAATAATACCAGTTCTAGGGTCACGGAAGCTGCCGTACCAGTAGCCACTTCGTTGTCATAAAGTATAGTAAACCTGGTGTGAGATGTCATCGAGCCGCTCACCTCAAACATCTCGTTGTGTCGCAGCGGGCGATTGGTCATGACCACGCCGTTGTTGAACTCATCCAGCGGGCGGCGCCGCTCGGCCGTCTTGTTGTTGTTGCTCAACTTGATCAGCGTGCCGCACTTCTCGTGGAAGAGCAGAGCGTCGTTGGTTGTCATGGCGACGGAACCCATTCCAGCTGCACCACCCCCACCACCACCTCCTCCTCCTCCACCTGCGGGGCTGTGGCCTGTTCCGTCACCATTGGGTGTCGTTCCACACCCACCCCCACCACCACCGCCGCTGCTGCTGTTGTTATCGCCTCCGGTCGACCCCGAGCCGGATCCGGATCCGCTCCCCCCACCGGTCCTGGACGTGTCCATGCAACCCCTGGAAGATTCCGTATCTCCGCCTCCGGAGCCTAGGTGTCCTCCGCCCTCATCCTCGGAGCGGTACAGCGAGACGATGGCGTTGTTGAAAGCGTCAAACAGCTGGTGCTCCGTCAGCACTGAGAGGAGGGGCGGAGAGATGGGAGGGGAGGGGCATAGAGGTGTGTATACGAACGGCAAAAACAGACGGAGAGAGAGAGAGAGAGAGAGAGAGAAAGAACGCACGTTATAAAAATGCGACAGTCAGTATATAAAAAGGCAAAACGCAAGGTCAGATAGCAAGAGCAGATGGACAGAGGAAAAATTGCATGACAGACAAAAGTGTGTTTAAATATTGGATAACAGTGGTGAAGAGGAGAGGAGGGCGAAAGCGAGAGAGTGGCCATGTCAGATTACCTTGCTCTTGCCAAAACGTATGAGCCAAGTGCTTTCAAACACACACAAAAAGAGTCACAGGAGCTAGGGCTGGGTATCGATACGAATATCCTGAATCAATATGATTCCGATACACAAGGTCGCATTACGACACAATTCTCGATTCGATACGTTTCCATACAATATCAATATTTAATTTTTTTAAATTTATTTGTTTTTATTTCTTAGTATCAATCCCAGTTTTGCTTGTTTATGAAATGACTGAGTGGGTAATAACCCTGTGCTCGTCAGTGTTTAGCCAGGCAATATTTATATATATATATAAATAATGACACCAGGATATAGCGGAAGAGACCTTTTATTAAAGTATCCATCTGCAATTTTCAACATTTATGTTTCATTTTTTGGATCCGTATCGATACATATTGATAAATCAATTTGTTTAAGCCAGCCCTAACAGAAGCACCCTTACCTGTCTCTGTTTCTAGGTTGAGAGGGAATTTGTCTGGACGGCTGTGACGTCTTGAGAGCTCAGGCACTAAAGAAGCAATAACGGAAGAAATGAACAAACATTAGGATAACAGAGGCATTATGCATTACAGAGGGGTGAATCCTGGCTTTAGAGAGTAAAAACCTTGCCACCCATTTGACCCAATAAATTTCAGAACGAGCTGATTCTAATGAGCACACAAATGATTAGACAAGTGGTTAGATTGGCTAATTAGTGACATCACCTGTGTTAAGAATACAAGCAAACTAAATACATGACAGAGTGTTTACTTTCTAAAGCTGGAATTGACACCTCTGGAAGCAGAATGACTTCATTTTAATCAGTGACAAGAGGCATATTAACCTCTACTATATGTTGTGAATATCGTTATACAACTCTTGTTTCCTAAAAACTCTACTGTAAAATGCGCATTACAGCAACACAATTTTATTTAACTTCCCAGCTTGGGATTAATAAAGTACATCTATCTATCTAAACTGATAAAGTCCACTTGGCCATTACCTTCCTCTGCAGCTCCGTTTAAAGCAGCAGCTCCTGCCGCTAAAGCGTTCGAAATCGCCGCATTGTCGTGGTTATGGTTCGCTGAAGTCGCACGACTCCTTGCGGTGACCCCCTCGGCCGGCTCCTCCTCTTCTTCCTCTTCCTCCTCCTCCTCCTCTTCGTCCTCGTCTTCCTCGTCCTCCTCCGCACACACCCCTTCCTCGCTCTCGCCCCTGCCCTCGTCCTCCCCCTCCCCCTCGCTGTCGGGCGGGGGCTCGCAGCTGACCACAGTCACCTGGGTGCACTTGCCGTACAGGTCCACCACCGCCCAGAGCCGCGGCGGGAGGCCCGAGGCGGCCGGGCCGCAGTCCTGCCCGTTGACCCACAGGTGGAGCTGCCCGCGGGCGTCCCTCTGGATGCCCACACGGTCGCCCTCGGCCAGCTGGTCCAGGTCACGCCCGTACTCCTCCAACACCGAGCGCCCGTCCTTCAGCACTGAGCAGCCCGACACGATCCACGAGCCGCCCTTGAGTCCCGTGGCACTGCTGGGGAAGTCCAGCGCCGCCGGGTCCAAGGCCGTCACGCCGATCTCGATGGAGCCGCTCCACGAGTTCACCTGGGCAAATCGGGCACAAGAGAGGACAAGTTTGCTTAAAGCAACACTAAGTAGTTTTTTCAACCTTAAAATAATGTTTCCAAAATCGTTTAAGCGGTTCATCAACTTGTAACAGGGTGAAAGGCACTTCTGAATTCACTTTGCCACCTTTCGTGGGCTTTAACCACACTAAGTAAGTTTGGAGGAGCGAATCATTTCTCTGTAGTTCTCCATAAGAGAAAATTCCACTTCCAACCTGTAGGGCAACCAAAGACGAAAAACTACTTAGTATTGCTTTAACTGTGGCTTGTACTCATCATCATAGACTGTCTTTCTTAAGACTCTGCAGTAAATACTCAGCAGAGTACTTAGTAGCATGGATAAAACCTTGGGTAGACATAGCAAGTGGGAGCTTCTGCATCACATTTGTTTTAAGGTGCTACATATAAGAAATGCATGGCAAGTGATCACAAAATTGGTCCTGATACATCAGCAGAGATTATGGAAAGATGTTTGAGTGGAAAGATGTTTACAGCCAGAATATCTGCCCGCAAATTCTGTTTATGTTCTGATTTTGTGTTTTGCCTCCTGCCTCTGTAAGGGGAGTAACACTTCACAGTATTCTGAATGTGACTGGACTACCAGTTTTGGCCACAAGCCTACATATAGAACCTTTATTTGCTGGCTGTACTCCACACTGCAAACTTTCTTCCTCAAGACCGTGAAGTGAACACTCAGCATAGTAGATTGTTATGAATAAAAACCTTGAGTAAAAATAGCAGGAGGGAGTAGACGTGTAGCTGTGGGGCCACCGACCTGATAATCAGGTCCTTCCAATCAGAAGGCTACCTTTGTTTGATTGACTGTTTTTTTTTTAACTATGTCAATTGGGCTAGCCCCAACTGATTACTTCTGCTACACACATGGGAGAAATCTTCTATTATAACTCTGTAACGTAAGCGAAGAAGGTAAGAGATTCAATGTTAGAAATAAGAAGTACATTTAGGTGGTGTAGAGGGTGGAGGCAAATCCACGATGCTGAATAACTCTAATACTTCCCAGCTTACAAAGTGAGTTGGGTTATCACACAATATTCTCAGTCATCTAAAAAAAGTGTCCCCAATGAGATACAGGCTGCTTACAAATGTCAGGGAAATATTTCTGTCAGCAAGTGAGTCGATAACAATTGTCAAATCACTTACAAGCAGTTCCAGTGCCGTGAATAAGTGGCTAAAATGTTTCATTCCCTATGTCAGCTGAACTGAAGGGGTCGAACAATATCTGGCCTCTGTTCTCCGTCATGTGCTTACAGCTCATTCGTCCATCCCTCATTGTCGGGTTTAACAAGTAGGCAAAATCTGATGAAAACATACAGCAGCATATTCCACAACAATGTCTTATCACTAACCATTACATTATGTTTAGCCGTAACAGCGCTCTTGAAGCAATGTAGACTAAATGTCTTGCTCAAGGGCAGCTTAGCCATGAATGGTGGTGCAGAACAGCCTTGCGCCCTTTATGCACTCCCCCTACCCACGTCTCCTACTGGTAAAGGAATCACACCTCTGACCTCTCCATCTGCCTCCAGACCAAGTCCTTACCCATTAGTCTAGAGCTGAGGATGGATCCTTGAGCTGAATATGTGCAGCTTACTTTACACTGACTTATGAACAGCCCATTACCCATTTGCCACTTTTCAGGTAACAGACTAAATTCAGGTGCTACTGTACCTTCCACAGCACAAAAACCACTACCGGGCCTGCTTGCTGTAACAAAGACGCAGATCAGATTTCAAACGCCGATCTTTATCGCTCGCCACTCCGTTCTTAAGAGCTCTCTCGTTTCTCCCACCTCCATTCCTGCTGCTCCTCCTCCGGTGTGCACACTGGGCACAGATTTGCCTGCGCCCTGGCGCTATGTAAGGCAGTATTACACCAGCGGGACAGATCTGGGTTAGGGAGCTGAGAAGCAATGCAATGTGTGGCTCACTCCAGTGATGGCCAGGAGAGATTGCCCCCCCTATTGCCTTCTCTCTTTTGAAGCCTTTATCCATCAATCCATCTCTCTCTCTCGTCTACTCACGTAACCATCGTATGACCAGTGATCTAAGATTGCTTTCTGGCACTTCACCATTCACTATCTAGGAAGATGCTCTGGGAAACAATGTAATCCTCGAGGACTAGCTGTATTGGACTAAGAATTGCAATAAAATACATTACACTGTTTTTATGTTCGTTTCTTTTTCAAGCGCCTGTCTTGAACATTTAAAGAGACATCACCAGTATAACCACTTTAACCTAACTTCGTTGCAAGAGAAAATTAGAATATGTTATTTTTTAATTGCAAAACATAACTTTTTTATGCGTCCAATCCACAAATACTATCGGATTCTTTTGTTTTCATTTTGTTCAAAAAAGCAGGACAACACTTTAAACAGTTGGGCAGCATCACGCTTGGCATTCTGATCTATCTTGTAAAAGTTACTCTCGCGCATCACAGGATCATCATTCAATCGCAGGATAATTGCTTGTGGAATAATGCGACGTTCACCTTTATATACATGTTACCCATTTTCATTTGCTTCTTTTATATATTCATTTAATTTTAATGCATCGCATACCCGCGTGTTCTAGGACCTGAGGAGAGCAGCCAGTCCAAATGAAGACATAAGATACAGTAAAAAGAGCGATGGCTGAATTCCCAGCTAGCTATCACACAAGAGCTGTTGAAAAAAAAAACAGCGCTCGTGGGAGCGGTGGCATCAGTGACATTGAGTACAGGAACGACAGGCTAATCTATTTGTGCCATGATATCAACAAGAAAGTACCCACAGATAATCTGCTATGTAGCGTTAAAACGAAAATAATGCAATATGCACTAGACGGTCAGAAAATGCAATGACATTACGCAAAGGACAAGGATCGCATGTCCGGTTGACATGCGTAACATCGTGCTACCACAGCTGACAAATAATGACACAAACGTTTGCCTAATATTAAGCACGAGCCTGTCTTTAAGTG
Organism: Coilia nasus; assembly: GCA_027475355.1. NCBI lineage: Eukaryota > Metazoa > Chordata > Actinopteri > Clupeiformes > Engraulidae > Coilia > Coilia nasus. The sequence goes on from CM050200.1 coordinate 22,738,578, forward strand.
GCACAGTTGATGATACAACTTCGAACAGAAAGAGGCAAGGTAAGCCAACCAACCGAGCACAAGGTCATTCATAGAAAGAACCCCTAAAACAAAGGTTAGTCCATTTTGGAAAAATTAAATGATGGAGACAAAATGCAAAACGTTATAAAACAGTGACCTACCAAGAAAGCCTATTTGATGAAAGTTAGACAGTGTAGCGTTATAGGGAGCCAAGTATGAAGACGTGCAAAGACGATATACCTTAGGGTTAACCGCATATCGCTAGCTCACATTAGATTGTTTACGTCCGTATAGGCTTGCACAAATTGGGAGCATTACATCCCCCTGAGATTTGAGCTAGAATGATAACAAATCGACATACTTACTATGGATACATGTAAGGAGGTCCCAGACCCACAAATTCAACCGTGACGTTTGGTATCATATGCATTTGACGTATGGTCAGATCTGGCTAACCACAGGTTAATGTTAACCCTCGTTACTCCAAACATTAGCTACACACTGAAGACTTCAGCCAACACTGTGCATCACCCAACATTAAGTAAACCCCTATGTAATTAAGTTATTTGAACATAAAAATTTAAACCCGACCATTTGCCTTATAAAGTAACCATTTCATCTAGCATAAGCTAAGTTCGGGGGGAACCTCAATCTTCCCGTGGTAGCTTGACAGCAGTAACAAGTTAGCTGATCATACAAGTTACGTGATATTACAGTGGTGGTCACATGTGCATGTCTTAGCTTAAATAGTTCGCACACACTTGATGGGCAACTCACATTTGTGTGTAGAGTTACCGCAAATAAAATAAATAGCACAGCCTCACAGGAGTTATGGCTAACTGGTAGGCTAGCATCTACTCAATTGACACTGCTTTGATCACTAGCGAGCGAGCTGTCTACTGAGCCTGATGTTTACAGGGAGGCGCTCTTTGAGAAATCTGTTAACGTTGCCTGGCCGGCTAGCTGGCTAACCAACTAGCAGCGAGTGCAACCACTTGACTTTAATTTCACACAGCAACTTTGTCAACAAAAATGCCAGTAAGTCAGCTAGTCAACAGTACTCGGCAGGGACTGTCAGACTCAACACGCCCATGCAATATGATCGCCACTGCAGACACACGGACCCGGGTTCCACTCCACTCCCAAACGCATTCCCACCTCACACTTTCATCACTAGTCACATATTTGTTTACCTTCTTGTCGATCCGAACAGTAAAAACATCGCGATCCCTAAGTGGCTCCCGACTCAAGACCAAACCATGGTTGAATTCCTGAATTGGCTGATTACGCTGGGCTGTTCGGTTCGAATTCGACAGGCCGATCAGCTTTCCGCTGCGCGGATGCAGCTCAGCCGCCATCTTCGCTGGGCGGCACGGTTCGCGACACTATTTTTTGCGACAATGCAATACCTATTTTGTTGGTTGAACATCCGTAGAAATTCGCTGGCGGTGCTAAAGTGCTAATCGGATAGCCTTTACGGCAGAAGGCAACGGCGTCTAATTTACGGCAGTGAGGCAAATTGAGGAAGAATGCAAACTAATTTTCATCAGTCGGTGCCTATGGCACAACACAACATAACGCAAAGCACTCGGCCTCTGCGACGTGGAGTGCGTCTATTCCCTGCGGTAAATGGACTAATCCATATGTTCACCCCACCAGGCACTCCATTTTAATATGGTGACTCAGCACTTTTATTTAGACTACTGGGTATCTAGAGCCAAAGCTGTCGAAAATGTTTTTCTTACTATCTCAAATAAGGGCAGAGTACAAGCTATAACACTTCATCTTTTGGAATATAATACAATTCTGGAAATTATGGGGGATATTAACATAAACGGTTCCATTAAACAAGGTAGTCGGAAGCATTTCAATTATGTGCATAGCCAGCATTTTATCTAGACATAAAACACCCGCTATCTGCACCTGGGTGTTTATTTTTCCCTCATTTTTTCTATCCAGCAGAGGGCGACGTATGGACGAATAATGTATTTTTCTTGCCTTCTGCCGTCTGCCTCCTACTAACTCAGTCTTCAGCCTAAGGTTTCACTTACCCAATAAAAATAGGCATGGAATACCTTCAAATACCTTCCTAGTTTACAGTAAATGTCTATTATCTACGCATTTTGAAGTTGGCCAACCCATCCTTTGTAGGTACAGTATAATGGCTTTTAACGTAGTTTGGGCTGTCAGTTTCAGGACTGTTAACGTCTAGTTCTTCCAGGGCATTTAAAACATCATTAACCCATCATTATCATTTAGCATAGACAGAACCCCCTGATACTTTGTCTAAATGTGCATGTTCCAGTTTTTGTGAGATACAGTTTGAGATTGTGTCTTGTGGAGCATTGTCTTAAAATGCACTATCCATGGTGGACTATAATTTCCTGTAGCCTAATCTAAAGTTTTATCTATAGCAGTTTACCTTTATATATATTTCATATATATATAAATATTTAGACTATTCCCTGCAGTTAGATATAATAACATTATGAACTGATGAGTTGCAGTATGCTTCTGTAATGAAATAATTCAACATGAAAGAGTTGAAAGTAGAAGAAAATATTTAGATATATTTTTAACGATCATATGCATTCAAACAGGACAGCTATGGGAAGACACAGATGCATCCTTGAACAAGGCCTGGTCCAAATCTATTTTTTGTCCTTGGACAAAAATTGTGTGTAAACAGCCCTCCATGTATTCAGAGCCACTGTATTCAGCTCCGTCTCCTGAAAAGCAAGGTCAGTATTTTTAAAATCTACATAATTAATACGACAATAAACACATTGATTTAAAGTTTAACACCTGAATAAATTATCATCTTGTGATGAACAGTTTTGCCCAGTTTTTCCCATATTTTAGACCCATCTCCAATCCCCTTACTGGTTTGTATTGGTAAGCTTCGCACAATTTTTAATGTTCAAACTTCTTTCTTAATAATCAAATCAATAGAATGAACTTACCTAGTAGTCCTCCAAAAGCAAGAAGCATTCCCTCTTTCCACTGTGTCACAATACCAGCAACAGGAACTGTCATTTGCTGACCACTTGATTCAAAGGTAATGGAGTCTTTTTCAATAGTCAGCTGAAAGCTATTGAAGTCCTTAGCAAAATGATTGTGTGTGGCAATGCCCCCTACATTCACTTTAAAAAACATCCTCTAAAACAGAAAAAAACAAGACAAATATGTATAAAATTAGTGAACACACCACGTGTGCACATTCCTTGTTAAATATGTAGGGGGTTGGGAGACGTACACACAGATAATATATTCAGAGAATACTTTTTGTTTTAGTCATACGTTATCACAGTTTGGATGTGGGGTTTGACACCCTGTCTGAAACCTTTTGTTTGATGCGCATTACTGACACTAGACATAAATGTAAAATTATAACATGAGACATTAAATGTGTTCATAAATTAAAGAACAGCTTATGTCATTGGGAAAATGTATATAATTTTCTGCATTCATACACACCTTGCCAAATAAGACATATATGCAAATTGTATCACATTTCATTAAATGCATTATTTCCTTGTTGACAATTCGCATTACCATTTACTACTAATAAAAAACAAATACTTTATTAATACCGTGTTGAAAATACAGGCCTTTAAGTAGAAAGGCAATGTAACAAAAGCGGACATAGATCCCCAAAATGCCTTAGCAAACTTGTGATCTTTGCTTGAGTGCAGCGGTGACTTTTAGTTAGCATGACTGCAGGGTTATTGTAATGTATTATATGGTATTGAAAATATACTGAATGAATTAATGTAAAGACTGTGAAAGTAAACCTATAAAAACTCTGGCACCCTAATACACATTAGGAAGCTGTGTGCTCAAGTGATATTACCATCAAAGTTCATAATAATTTATCCACTCTCACCCTACTTTTGGCTTTCAGTAGGGAAACAAGAATTATGTCACTCACTTTAACGAGATTAGGTAACTCACAAGGTGACAAAGCTCTGAAATGCTCAAGCATCATTATATAGCTGCTGAGGTGTTGTGCAGGATGCCTTTGGATGTGGCTGCCTCTCTTTCGATAAACAACATCCCTCACCTACACATTTACAGATAAACACCACCATTCCAAATGAACTAAATGAGTACAACTAAGCAACCAATCTGTGTCATAAGTAGAAAATACCTCAGCCTTGGTGTCTTCACCCACGCTTATGATTCGTAACGGGGACTGATGCGACAACATGGAAAGGATAGTACCATTCCATTTGTTTGAAGACGCATGGACAGTTATGACAATTCCCCTTTCTGGGTCAAAACCAGGAAGCACTGTGAAAGAGGAGTTTCCCAGTTTGGGAGATGGTTTTTCAGCAATCTGTAACTCTACATGTAACCGTTGATGCTTTAAATATTACTAAAATACCATACAAGATGGTCCCACAGGTGTATATTTCAATCTCATTTTTACATTATAATTGCCTAATAATAATCCCCTGGAATAAATGTGATTCATCATCTTCTCGAATGCCTAATGAACTGGACCTCACCAGAGGTGTTGAAGATGGCGAGCCCAGTGCCGGGGAAGAAGCTTCCTGGTTTGATGTCAGGAAAACAAGGCGTGGCCGTCTTCCTTGGAGTGGTATCCCATGGAGTGCTGAGATTCAGCCAGTGGCCATCTCGAATACATGCGTCCAGCAGAGGGTTGAGCTACAAAACATAAAGGAGGGCAGGTGGGGTCAAGGGACAGGAAATGGGAAGAGGAAGATGAACCATAGTTGTGCATATTGCAAAACTGAGGCATAATTAAAATTGAGATGACATTTCTTCATTGTATACAGTAATGGACAGAACTAGCAGTGTAGAACAGTCAAGTCAAGTCAAAATGAAGTCAATTTCTACAAGAATTGGAAGTATATTTTACTTAATGACTTAAGGAAGACACAATGCATTCCTCTTCTGAACTTGTTATCTGCTAAATAATGATAAAAAAAAACCTGGATTGTAATTGTCATTGGAGAAATAGTTTTTGAACACCCTTGTAGCATAAAAGATAGAAAAAAATAGGTATTTAGATGTATTGGCTGGCCTCCCTGGTTGCGTAATAAAACCATTCCAAATGGTCCAAAACACACTGACGTGTCTGGTACTTAATCAAGCCAAAGTCGACCACAAGTCGCAAGTCACTCTGTTCGTTAACCTCCATTGGCTCCCGGTAACTTCAGGGTCTGCCCCTGCTTATCTGAAGGCTATAATAAGGGCTTATGTCCCATCCATCCTTACAAACAAACCGTCTGTCCTTGCCCTCTCCTCACACTGCATAATCTCAGTCTGAACTGTTCTCCTTAATTGTCCTACAATAGTGGAACAAGCTACCAGTTGCTATGAGAAAAGAGTCATCCCTCTCTACCTTTAAAAAGCTTGTGAAGACTCTTCATTTCTGACAGTACTTCTCTTACTAACAAAACTAACCTCCACTCACCAACACTATCCTGTACCCCTGGCTGCACTAACTTTGTTACGCCTTTACTTACTCTGTGTTCCTCTGTATATCTGCCGCTTATTTATGTCCTCTTTTGTGATTTGCTTTGGATAAAACATATGCTAAGGGTAATGTAATGTAATGTAATAACTTTGATATTTTTAAAGCTCTTTAATACAATTGCCCTAATCTTAAAATTAGGATCACCACACCACTCAACAACACAAATTGGGGGGGGGGGGGGGGGGGGTCTTGTGAGCACAGACTCCAGATGTGTGTGTGTGTGTGGGGGGGGGGGGGGGTGCACAGGACGCACCAGGATGGGAAGCTTCTTGTGGTCGATCAGGATGCCTCCGAGGGCCAGGCGGATGAATCCTGTCCTATCGGGCCCGCGGTGGTTCTGGTGCATCCCCACCCTCAACTCCTGCTTGTCATCCACGTTCAGCACCACAAACTCCCCCTCACTGTACAGTTCCAGCTGACAGGTAACGCAACAGAGGAACACAGTCACAGACTCACTCCAGGCGTGTAATGTATCAACGACAATACAGACTGTGAAGTCTTAACTATCTGCTATGTCTACGCTGTAGTGAAAGTGTATCTCGTTAACACCAGCCACAAATGAAACAAGAACTTACACTTGTGTGAAATCTGGGTTTGAAATGAAGGGTTAGCACTTTGGAAATGAATATTAAAAAGTAGTCAGATCCTGAGGGGTGACACCATGCAGCAGATTCTTTATATCAAAGGAAACCCTCTGATGAAATTTGTCCTCTGCCTTTAGCCCATCCAAGTAAACACATGACAAACAAGTGAACAGCCAGAGCAGTGGGGAGCCAGTTATGCAGCACCCAGGGAGCAGTGGGGGTTAGGTGCCTTGCTCAAGGCCACCTCAGCCATGGAGGAGGGTGGAGAGCACTAGTCATTCACTCTGCCCACGGACATGTCAGTAATGGGAGTTGAGCCCATAACCATCCGGCTTCCATTCTTTTTACCTCTAGTCCATGACTGCCCCTTTTAATGTAGAAATGGATATGCTGCATGATGCCACTTCTCAACAGGATTTAAATGCATCTATTCAATTGTTTAGAGCTTGTTGATTTAGTCATATTGCACATATTGCAAAGATGACGAATGTCCAGGTAAACTCTAAATGTGCCGTAGATTTATAGTTATTTATAGTTACTGCAACATCAATTATGGACCTTACATAAGACATGCAAATCAGACAGGGAATGCTTTAGAAAGAAATATCAAAAAGAAGTGAAACAATATAATAATAATAATAATAATAATAATAATAATAATAATAATAATAATAATAATAATAATAATAATAATAATAATAATAATAATAAAAAGAAGAAGAATAGTATATTTCTCTTTGACTCCACAGGCAGTCTTAAAACCCCAGAAAAACACAATAAATAGACAATAAATACAACAATAAATAACACTGTCACACCCTAAACAGCACAGAAAACAAAAGATATGCATTTCCTGAATGACCTATTGTGAGCTAAGTAGTAACATTGCACCCAGATAACAGGCCTACCTTATGCCACACGCCATTGTTAAGTTTTGGGCCACCCAACACAGTGACCATCATGTTTGATTTGCCAAAATGCATCTCGGGGTACCCTCCCCGCAGCGAGAGGACAAACCAGTCCTTCCCATCATTCGAGTCTCCGTAGAATAACAAACCCTCCGGGTCAAAAGTCCGAAAAGAAAAATATGATGTGATGCTAACCAGGGAAGGTAAAAGACCAGGTTATCAGTGGATTTTTTGTGTAAAAGAAAAGAAAAAATGCTGACAAATCTAAGCATATAAAAACAAAATATTGTATTTGTGAAACATATCAGACTGACCTGTTTATTTCAGCAAAGAGGGCACTGAGGCTCATGTGAGGGGTCCAGGTGCGTTCTCTGTTACTGAGATTGATGACTCCTCCACCGTCAATCTCTCCCCATCGAGAAAGCACACAACATCACAGGCCAAGACAGCCCTTTAAAACCTCTTAAATAGCATGAATCTACTAAAATGAGTACAACTGTCCTCTGTCATATGACAACATTTTATCACATCACCTCATAAATAATGAATAATGATTTGCAATGTGCCATCAAAATCACAATCAATTTTATTGTAAGTATACTTACACAAAGAACTTGACTCAAGTGGGCATTAACTCCAGTAGATATTAATCATGCAGACAGTATTATACATATGCAGAGTGGACCAAAAAAAACTGGACCACTTTTTAAATAATTATATTTCTTCAATCATTGAGGCTACCACAATTAAAAACCATGCAAAAGCCCGTTCATGCAGTTCCTGTCCAGTAATATTATGGTTTATGACAGTGGAAGCAATGGTATTACCACCATGTCCATTTAAAAAAAATAAAAAAGGTTGCCACATGGTTTCTCATATTTGCATTTTAATTCTGCCAGTTTTCTGAAAGTGACAATTTCAGATCCCATTTTAAATTAACTTAATCACGGAAAATGTATTCAATGTGTCCTCCATCTCTTTCAACAGCTTCAGTGATTGAAGTGATGTAGTCTTTAAAAAAGTGGTCTAGTTTTTTTGTCCACTCTGTAAATCACACAGTTTTATAAATGTACCTTTTCCGTCGCCACATCCACTGCAAGCCTTCCTGGTGGAACACACAGCATCACCACTAAATGTAACATGCATAAAGCAACCCCGTAGAGCCTCATCTTGGGGAGAGAGTGTGTTGTCCTGGTGTGTAGACCTACAAAAACTCCAGCAAGACCCGTAACGACCTCTCAGTGGCCCCTGGCTGATATACTGGTGGCCTGTTCCCTTGCCCTCCACTCTGACAAAAAAAAAAAAAAAAAAAAAACAAATATGGCCATGTCAAAAAACGGGCCTTATTCTGTTTGCTTGTGTGGATGTGTGTGTCTGTCGGGGGTGTGGCGGTGGGGTGGGGGACTGGAGGTTGCAGACAAGAGAGGTCAGACAGAAAGAGAGAGAAAGAATCTTATCATCTGTATGCCAAGGGTGTTTTAGTTCGTTTTTTTTTTTTAACTATTCATTGTTTACCAAAAGTTGCATTAACTAAGCTACCCTTGTTATGTTTTTTTTATTATTACATCTTGTTCCCCAGCCCACATGTATGTAATATTATTATGGCTTTGGCATACACACATGTACTGCCACCCAGAAAAATAATGAATCTCCCTGGAAATGTTAAGTATAGTGGCATGGATGTACTCTTATCTGTTATATCTAGTTTGCCTTCTTTCATTGGGAAGGTGGCGCTGGGTGAAATTAATATATTCTGCCAGCTTACGTTGTTGTTATATATTACAGCCAGCTTAGAGACTGAGCTATATTAATAGTTGTCCGTCTCACCTACACTTTCCCCAGGGGATAAGCTGTGCAGTGTATTTGCTAACCAGACGACCTTTGCAAAATGTTTGATGTCCGTGTGTTTGCTCATCCCAGTTAAACCTTGAAAGCTTTGAGCCATGCGTCTGTGTGTGTATTTGTGTGGGTGGGTGGTTGCGTAGTCTTACAGAGGCTCTTTAACCATCTGCAAGAGTTGGCACGGGGTGCTGCTTAAAGCTGTTGTCAAGAGCGCACACCTATTACCTCTTTTTTCAACTTACCCTTTGCTCTTACTTATGTCTCATAAAAAAAAAAATTCAGAAAGTATACATCACAAATAGCATATAATATAATACCGCTCATTTTCTTGTCATAAAATGTCAGTATTATGACACTTTTTGCTACTTATCACCCTCTTGTGGGTGGGAGGGGAAAGATGGTGTGTTTGTCACACTTCCAGGAAGCCAGAGGCCAGCCCAGGGGCTAGTTCCACTGTTGGTTGGTTTATTAACCTTTCACATGTTTCCACAACTAAACAAACTTGGTGTCTGGTTGTATTTTGAAATGATTTGACTACAGTGGAGGAACTCCAGGTTCGCTTTCTAAACAACAGAGTGGCAAAAAATCTATATATTTTTAGTCGTTCTTCCAGCTGAAAACAGGTCCAAGCCTTGGTGTTTGTGTGACTGGAGGTGTGCAGAGATGACGGGGCACCAATTGCACAAGTATGTTCTTTGCCTTACTTACTTAGCGACTCATCAGCTGCCCGCTGGGTGTAAGTGCAGTAGGTGACCATTTTGCTAGACGTTAAAGGACATTTTAGAGCGAGGAGGCATAAACAATTAGTGACCCCTAGGAAGGAAGTCCTTCTAACTAAGATAAAAAATGTATTGTTGAATAATGGCTTTAAAGTCAAAATATTGGGAAATGTTGACTATATTTTTAAGAGAAAGGAGGTCTGTACACTTGAGCTTCCTTAGCAAATCGTGTCTTTTTATTTAGGTTCCCAAGTCTGACAAAAGCATATGCTCAAAACATTACTTTTCATGGGGGCCTAAACTTTTAAAAAGATTTGCTAAGGGAGGAGGTGTGCAGACCTGCTTTTTTTCTTTTTAGATTTTTTAGCTTTAGGTCCAGACCCTTTGTATAACAGGTGTGCACACTGTTTGATGTTAGTGATGACAAACTGCACACCTGTGTCCACACTAGTTTAGTATATATGTGTACTACATACTACTGAGCAAAGAAATAACATTTTCACGTTATGTTGGGTCATCAGGTTAATACTTTATTCATATGATTGTAGCGTGGAGACAGAGAGAAAGAGGGAAAAAGGAGAGACAGAGAATGAAAGATAAAGAGGAAAAAAAACAAATGAGAGAAGTAATATTAAAAAAATAAAGCCGTGGAATTGTTTGGGTGCTTTCTTGGCTACAAGCCTTTGCATTAAATAATATAACACAAAGTCATGAAAAACACATACTTTTAAAGCCCTACAGTGCAGGCTCCTAGAACTATGGCACAGTATCACATTAACATTTATACAAAACTAGACAACTTAGCCACACTCGCCTAACTAAAGCCAACCCCTTCCAAGTATTTAGAGAGTCAGGACTCTTGTTTGATACTTTAAGTTACCCCATTTTGCCCTAGTGAAGGCATTCTGTTCAGCAGGGCCATACATAAATACCATTGCCAAAACAAGACTCAAAAAGAATCAGTAAAGCACAGACTACCATATTACAAAATCAAATCTGAACTCTTCAACTGGCAGGTTCTTGGTTGTCAGATACTGTACTTGTGAATGTAACATGGTAAAAACATGGGATGGAAATGATTTCAGAGTATGTCCTGAAAATGGTATATTTTTATGATACAAAATAATTTTTTCCACATTATTTATTTTTGTTTGTTTAATCTTAGGAGATTAAAAAGACTGAGGGAGGTAGGGAAATCTTTTTTCAAATCAAAACAAAACATATCAGGACCATAACAGGGCAAACCCCAAAAGGGTTATGGTGATTGTTTTGGTTTTTTCTTTTATTCTTTGCACACTCACACACACTCACACTCACACACACAAACATACACACACACAAAAAGGCTTGTAACCACACCCAAGCAAACCCACGTCGGCCTCTACAATTGGTCAGGCTGTGCTTTGTACCCTCCAGAAACGAACAGTGTTGCGGTTTCATCACTCGCTTTCAAACGCACTCACACTTCAAAGGCAAGCTGTAAAATGTTTTGGAATTGGCTGGGGGTTGCAGGGGGGGGAGTTGGATGGGTGGAGGGCAAGTGGAGGTGCGGCTGGAGGAGGAGAGAGGGATGGAGGGATGAAGGAAGGGAGGGATAGAGGAGGGGAAAGGGGGCCGGACAGTGGAGAGAGATTTGGACAGCTTCCATACTGATTCAGACAAAAAAAGTGGCAGCTGTTCTTTTTTGGTATTTAGATTAAATTTAAAAGCAAAAAAAAGGTTGTTGAGGGGGGGTATAAAGGGGGTGTGGTACGAAATGAATCCGTGATAAGGTAGAGAATTAAACAAAAAAAAACACAAAAAGGAAGTAGTTGGTAGTTCCAGGGAGAAAGAAGAGCTGAGAGACTGTGTTGACAGGAGGAGAGATGCTGTAGACAAGTGTTGCTCATGCGTTGTGGATATTGAACCCAAGTTTCTTGTCATGTTTGCTAAGACTACTGTATATATATACCAAGACTTCATAACGGTTCATTACATGTTATTTTTTTCAAGTCAGAAAACAGATTCTATTCCATCTACCATAGTGTTTTCTCTTATGTTCTTCATCAACCCCATGACTAAAATTACATTCATATTTTTATGTATACTCAAAAACCCTTTTCGCAGAATCCTTTGTCTGTCTACCAAAGGGGTTAAAAAACAAAAAAAAACAAAAACAAATTACCTGGTATAAAAATCACAGAGAGATATACATAAAAAGAAAAAAAATCAAACTCCCAGCAGGCATCTAGGGGGAACTCCAGTACAATGGACTCTAAGCCCAACCCCTACTGAGACACTGTCAGGATCGACTGACGTCATCCCTGTTGTCCCCGCCGTGGCGCAGCAGAGGGGAAGAGAGGAGAGGAGCTGCTAGCGGCTAACGGAAGCACAGTCTGGGACATGGCAGAATTTTCTAGAACATCTCTGCCACTTGCAGACTGGGTCAGGTTAGACTTAAAGGAGCTCTCCCGGCCTTCCCTCAGGAAATGGGGGAAAAGGGAGGAGAGCTGTCCATCTTTTTTTTGTCAGATTTTCCTTTCTTATTTTGATTTTTAGGAAAATTCTGTAGTAACACCTATGCCAGGTACCTTTTATCTATCTGTTATTTTTCTAAATATTCCTTTATTTCTCTCTCATTTCCTCTGCCCTAAATGCTCTCAGACCCAGCCAAGTTAAAAACGAGTGTGTCTTTGGTTGGACACCAGGAGGAGCTGGGGTACGGAAGGCCACTAACTATAAGGTTGATATTGTTTAGGCTATTTGTTTATTTCGTAAAAATCCACAGAAATGAGATGAATAGTAAGAAGACTTGATGTACCAGATATAACCAGCTATTCTAACTTCTCTTGTCTGTCGGCCAGTTTGTAGGTGATACATGCTCCAAGACGTTAAAGCCTGAAACTGTGGTTTCCGAACAAATATGAACTTAGGTTGATCCAGATTGTTTGTATGTTGAATAAAAAGGCCTCAGTCAGCATAGATTTGCGTTCCCTGGCCACCAAAGTTTTTGTTAGTGTTTAAGAGGCATCAGTAATTGACTATCAAGCACAGACTTGTTGTCAGCGCTCAGCTGCTCTATTTCAGTCTGACAGTGGAAGGGAATCATCTAATATACACACTTTAAAAAACTACAAGAGGCAAACCCACCTAAAATAGGAATGACTTGGCGCGCATACCTCAGATCTCTATGGAATGGATCAACACCTACATAGCTGAGAATAGCCACATATGTGAATAGGCACACACACGCACGTGCAAAATCAGTATACACACAGGCACACATAGGTGAGCATGTGCATGGATGCATGCACGAACACCCACTTTGTACATAAACACACACACACACACAATCACACACACACACACCCTAAAGTACAGCCACATCCACTCATCATAGTTTTGCTGTCTGACCCCATTTATGCTGAATGACATAACCAGCTCATCTCTTTCCTTTTGTAAAACTCTTAGCCTCCATTTGAGGTGGCATATCATTAGCATCATTATAATTATTGTTATCATTATTCAGTATATCAATATTATAATTATTCGGCTACAGTGGGAAGCATACTGAACTAAACTGTTGCAAAACACACACCCTGTTAGCTGTTATATTCTTATTTTTATATCATAGTTATTAACAGAAGGAGTCTGAGAAGACAAACAATCAAGCTCTACAGTTTCTACAGAAAGATGTGACTAAAGGAGTGGTGTGCAGCAGGCACATCTGACCAGAAGGAGAGAGGAAGGGAGGGAAAGCAGACTGTCTGTTTCCCCCCCCTCCACTCATGCCCCCTCTTCACGTTTTATCGCCCTTCCAAAGAAGACCTATTTGTCCCTTTACCCCCTTCTCTAAAATTGCCTAGGTCTCGACTACTTTTACAAAAAGAGAGGCAAGGACTGTCAAGTGCTGTTAGTTTTTACCAAAGAGCAACAAAATAACAAAAAAAACAAAAAACAAAACAAAAAACAGTTAAGTCCTCTGCCAAAAGGCCTGGTCTTCGGGTTTGATTTCTTTTTTTAAATATTCCTTGCAGGTTCTAGAACGTTCTCCTATGGGTTGGCACTGTCCCTCTTCTTGCCACTGCCACTGCCGGCCCCGTAGAAGCTGGGGTTTGCCACCAAGGTGTGTGGCGCGATGCCCGCGTAAGGGGCAGTGGCCGCAGCGTAGTTGAAGAGAGCAGGCAGAAAGGGCAGGGGCTCCGCCTTGTCCCCAGACGCCCCCATCATGTTCAAGGCCATGGGCAGGGTGGCTAGATTGTAGGGGTACGCTAGCAGCTGGGGCGCGCACAGTAGAGGGTATGGGTCACGGTAGAAGGGCAGTTTGGCCAGATCCCCTGGGGCCACCATCTTGCCCAGCGATGCGAAGGGAAGAGGGCCGGCAGGGTAAGACATGAGGAGGTTTTCCTCCTGTTTTTTACCCGAGCGAAAGCCTCCGGGCATGATCAGGGGCAAAGGAAAGTCCTGGACGGGGTAGCCTCTGTTCTCCCTTTGGGGCTCCCCGGGGATGCTCGAGGGAGCGCTCTCCCGCTTTGCCTCACACACCCTGGGAAGCAGGAGAGCATGGGCGGAGGGGCGTTCGCTGCCACCCCCTGTCGAACTGGTTGGCAGCATGAGTCCCTGCCGGCTGAGTCGACGTGACTGCTGCTGCTGCGCCTCCTGTTTGGCCCGTGCCAGGTCTGCGGAACTGGGGGAGTGGCGGGGTGACTTTGACCGCCTCTGCAATGTGTTGCTTGTAGTGGTTTGGATAACGGAGCATTTTGGAGATGGCGCCGGGCTCACTGGCTCCTCTTTGGGCACCAGCAGAGTCATCTCCTGTTCTCTGTGCTGTTGTTCGTTTTGGAAGTTGGACAACCCAGCAGTCTGTTGCACTCTCTCCCTCTCTCTTTCGTTCTCCCTCTCCCTTTCCCTTTCCCTTTCCCTTTCCCTTTCCCTCTCTCTCTCCCTTTCCCTCTCCCTCTCCCTCTCCCTCTCCCTCTCCCTCTCTCTCTCTCTCTCCCTCTCTCTCTCCCTGGCCAGAATGGTCGGCATGGTAAGGTCCTGTGCTTGGTTGTCGCAAGGGCTGCAAGACAAGGGAGGGACCCTGAGATCCTGGGCCTCTTGTGTGTCTCCATACAGCACAAGGGGCCCCCTTTTACCCTGTTTCTCTGTTTCTAAGGAATTCTCACACTCTACATTTGCCAGCCGGTTGGGTTCTGTTGTCGGGGGTATAGCTAAAGCACTATCAGCTTTTACCTGTGGTCTGGCTGGCTTGACAGCGTACAAACTGTTTGGCCTCTCTGTTGGTCTCTGTACAGGGCTGCTTTTCCTCTGATCGAGAGCGTCCAGGCTTTTCTTTTCAGGTGTTCTGTAATCCAAACACTCTGCTCCATTTAGAACTAATACACTGTGCAGATTAGATGATGACAAAAACCTATGGCCATCTGCTGTGGAGTTGGGAAGGAGGCTTTCTGATGTGACTGTCTTCGTACACTGTGGACTCAGAGGGGGGCTTTGTACACTCTGGTGTGGGCTTTGTACTCGGGGACTTCTGTCGATAGGCACCGCCTCTGGGACATCGGAGGACATTTGGTTCTCTGCTTGGGCTTCACAAGGTTGGCTCAGACTTAACGACTTAACACTTTCAGCGAACACCTGCTTCTGCTCTTGTGGCGTACTTAATGTAGTGTAGTTAATGACTGGCACCGGCTGCACATGGACGCTGCTAGTCTCTTGCGGCTCGCTTGGCGACTGACCCGCCAGCTTTGGGCTCACACTGGGCATGCTCAGTTGGGCCTCGGCAGCCATGGCTGGGCTGCTTAGCTCGTGCCTCCTCAGGTGGCGACTGAGTGCCGTGGCAGTCTTGCACACCTTGTTACACTGCGAACAGATGTTCCTGACAAACGGTCTTCTACCCGCTCGAGCCGCGCCATCCCTCTCTGTGATGTCCCCAGCCTGGTCACTGCTGGCATCTGTCTCCATCGCTTCACCTCTGTCTGTTATTGAAAACACAGGCGCAACAGGCACAACCTTGGGACACGGCTTGGGGTGCTGGACCCTCTGATGCTCCTCCAGCTTGGACTGGGAGTGAAACGAGGCTTGACACAGCATGCACACAAACTCAATCAAATGTGTCAGTTCGTGCTTGTCCCGCTTCCTCGTGCTGGAGAACCACCTGCCACAGGTGCCACACTCAGCCGCCTGCCCTCCCACTGACCAGCTTTGCTCCTGCCTGTCTGTGGATGGCTTTGAAGTATCAAGGAAAGGTTGTGTGTCGAGAGCAGGCAAGTCATCGGGTGTGGGCTGATGCTGTTTTTGCTCCACAGTGTCCTCATTCTCTTTCAAAGGAACAGAGGGTGTGTTTCTATCGATGACAGCATTCTCTCCTTCCTGGTTTGTGATGTCACTATCCTCCTCCTCTGCCTTAAGTGCCTGTTCCTCCCTCTCCACCTCATCATCCCCTCCTCCTGGCCCCTCCTCCACCTCCTCCTCCTCCCCTTCATCCTCCTCCCCCTCATCCTCCTCTGTTTGATTGTCTGTGTGGTTTGTGTGTCTCTCGCCTCTCTGCATGCGTCTCAAAGAGCGCTTGTAGTGTAATTTACGTTGCCAGCTTTTAACCTTCTGCACGTGAGGGGCTTTGCGCTTGGGCTTGTAAGAGTAATACGGCCTCCAAAGGTTATCCTCTCCATCATGGTCACTCTCCTCCTCTCGCACCTCCTGGCGGAAGTAATACTCCCTTACCTTGGTTAGAGTTTTGGGGGTTTTCTTTCGGGGCTCTCCCTCTGCCTCCTCCTTGCTGGAACTCCGGTGGGGCCGGTGTTTGTGGCGATGGTGATGAGCGTGGCGGGGTTCCTTCTGTTCCTCAGCTGTGGAAGCGTCGCTGCCCTTTTTGGTTTTGCAGGCCGACAGGTCTTTGTCTCTCATGAGGTCTGTCTCAGAAATGCTCCGCTTGACAATGGCCTCCTCTCCAATACGCACAGTGATCTGGCACAGCGGCCCAGTGCCCTTGGCCTCAGCCGTAGTGTCATGGCTGGATGGCTTACTTAAGTGAGAGTCATTTTTGCTGTGCGACTTGCGCACCTTGTGATGAGCTTTTGCCGTCCCTGACTTTTGGTTCTCAGAGATGTCCGTGGATTCTGAGGCATTGTCCATCTCCCTCTGAACATCTGTGTACTCTTTTTGTCCGTGTTTCTTTGATGAGCGGTGAGAGGTTCTTAACACTGGTTGGCCACCAGGCTGAGGGGAGGATGAGGAGGAGCGGTTCGGAGGGCTTTGTGTGCCACCAGCTGAGATCTGATTACTGTGGACAATTACAGAAGATGAGACCGCTGTGCCATGCACAATGACGGACGGCTTAGTGTGTCCGTAGGTGACGACTGAGGAAGCAGCTGTGGTCGGACTGCAGTCCCCCCCTTTGGGGAGTTTGGGAGCCCTGCCATTGCCACCAGCCGGCCCCAGTTCGGACATATTTCTCTCAGTCTCGCTCACTGGCATGCCAGCTTGGGCAGCAGCCAGGTTGTTGACTTCATCCTGACCCAGACTCAAGCTGATGTGGAATGCATCTGGGTCTGCCTTCAGGCCTGTTGGGTGGGCATCAGCGAGGAGGGCCTGTAGCTCACCAGAACCTATGGTGGTTGGGAGGGCACAGTCCATAGACAGGGGGTCAGGGGGCAGCAACAGGCCATCTGCCATGGAGTGGCTGTATGTCTTGTAGGGCCGTTTCTGGGAGCGCATCGGCAGCAGACGGTACAGCTTGAGGGCGTTGACTTTTTGCTTGTAGCCGCCATTTGCCGTTTTCTCACTGGAGATGAGGCTGGGGCTGATGCCGTGCACGGCCTTCTGGTGGGTTTTTAGGTTGTAGTAGGTGGGGAAGGCCTCCCAGCAGAAGATGCACTGGTAGCGGCGCTCCCCCGTGTGCCAGACCTCGTGTTTCGTGCGGTACTCGGCCAGGGCGAAGACCTTGTCGCAGTAGTGGCAGGGGTACTTTCGGCGCCAGGAGTGGACGTTGGAGTGCCGTTTGAGGCTGGACAGAGTCATGTAGGAGCGCTCACAAACAGTGCAAAAGTAGATGACGTGGCCATCCACCACCTTGACAAAGTGATCGTCCTCGTTCAGCAGCCCTTCGTCACGAGGAAAAGAGACTCGATGGCGCCCCAAAAAGCCACGTCCTTTCTTCATGGGTCGGCCAGTTGCGGTCACTTGACCTGGCTCGGCAGGCTCGGCAGGCTCCCCCAACCCCTCCCCCCCTGCTTCCCGCTCCCCTGCCTCTTCTCCCTCGTCCAGGGGCTCCTGTTTGGGCTGGATGGGGAGAGCTGGCAGGGCCTGCTTGCACATGGTCTCGTGGGACTGCAGTCTTTTGTTATGGATGAAGGCCTTGCCACAGTGGCGGCAGCTGAGTGCTCGGCTGCCGCGGTGCAGCCTCATGTGGACGGTAAGGGAGGAGGCGGTGCTGAAGAGACGGTGGCACACCCCGCACAGAAGCTCAGGCTTCGGGATCTCCAGGGAGGCGTCGCCAGGCAGACCGGGAGCGGGAGCAGCAGGCGGAGGGGGAGAAGGGGGGGCAAGGGAGAGGGGAGGAGGAGGAGGAGAAGGAGGGGGTTCAACCGACCGCTCCCTCCGTGGGGTCTCTCCGTTGACTTGTTTACTTTTGGAGCTGTGATCCATCCTCCTCTCCGACTCCCTTGTCCCCTGGCCCTGAAAGGCCTTGGTGCTCAGTTTGAAAAGGATATGTGCTGTCTCCGTCGTCGAGTGCTCTGGGTTAGTGCCATGTGGGAGGCTCCCCCCGGAGGCATCCCCTGAATAGCCCGCTGCTGGTCCAGGGGGGGGCCTCTGAAAATGGGGATCATGGCCAGCTGCGGGAAAGGGTGGAGTGGATTTAGAGTCCTTCCTGACTGATGCAGTGAGATCAATGGGAGAGGAAGAGGAGGAGCAGGAGGAGCAGGGAGCAGTTGGCAAGTTGGCGTGCTTTATTGGTGAGCGGGGCAGCTGCTTGTCCATGAGGGAATCAATTTTCCTTGTACCCTCGGCACAGCTCGTTTCGTGCCCCGCGACTGAAGAGGGCGGGGAGAGAGGGATGGGGCAGTGGTTTTGTGCCATGGGGACTGGCAGCCCCGCGCTGAGGGGAAAGCGGAGAGATATTTTCGTGGTTTGGCCGACATCCGCCCGTTTGCTCTCCTCCCCCATCCTGTTCCCTTTCGCTTTTTTGCTTTTCATCTCCTCGCTCTCCTCAAACCACGATCCAAGAAGGAAAGACGGTGCAGGGCTGCAGTTTGCCGCCTCGGACAAACGCTCTGCACCCCCGGGATCTCGCTGGGAGATGCGAGACTTGTCAGTGTAGTCCAGCAAGTCGGGCAGTGACCTGGTCTGGAGGCAGGGAGGCTCCACCCCTCTCTCTGTCCCGGGAGTGGTGACAGAGGAAGAAGAAGCCCCGGTGGCAAGGGAAGACGATAGTTGGTGGAAGTGTGAGCCGCCGTGACCAGCTAGGATGTTCCGGTGGCTGTGAAACTCGGCGTTGACAATGTCAAACGACAGGGCGAGGTCGGCCAAGCGCTGCTGATTCAGCTCAGAAAGTGGGCTGCTGGTGTGATGGGGGTCCCATAGCTCCACCTGGGACACCATGGCAGTACCCCCAAACCTAAAAAGGATAAGAAGATAAAATAAGATTAGCATAGACCAAGAACAGCACAGAAACAGAAAACCTCTCAATGTCACATAAAAAAACCTTTTGAGCACAGTGACAGTGACCGTAATCTAGATACGTAGCTGGCTGGCAAAATTCTGCGACCATAATCAAAAACAGGGCACAAGACCATGCTGAAATAGACAGAGCAGAAAATGAGAAAAGATCTATGCTAATCACACACAGGCACTGGCTCAGTTGGGGTACTGGGTGAGGGGGCAGGGAGAGGGGAAAGGGGCGCCAGCCAAGCAGGGCGTTTGCGTTTTGGCTCAGAGCAACGGCGTAAAGAATCCAAGAGATTCATGCTGCCGCCCGTCATGCGGCTTGCCCACCTGTCCCTCAGCGGAACACTGCCGCGATGCAATCAAGATATCTCCAAGTACAGACCCAAACACACAGAATCCAATTTGTCAACAAATCAACCAAACCTTTTCTTCTGCAGCACATGTGGTTTGGTTTTGATTGTGGAATGGTGGGTTTTATATTATTTTATTCGTGTTAGGCATACACAGGACAACCTGAGTTCCTGTTCCTGTGTGTGTGCGAGAGAATAAGGAGTAGGGGTGTGTGTGTGTTTGTTTCAGTGTGTGTGTGTGCTGGTGGGGTAGGGGGGAAAGGGGGGGGGTTGTTTTTCCGTCCTGTGCATCCGGTCGTCTCTGTCGCAGTGAGGCCTGAGCGAATGAGCAATGGCGCTTTCCATTACAACGCTGAGGGAAAATGCTGTGTACTTTTTTGCAAGAATGGTTCGCTATGCGCACATTAGTCTAAAGCAATCCTCTTGTACCACCATTTTATTATGATTTTTTTGAACAACGGCTATTTTTAAAATAGTCTAATCAGCCGGGGTCTGTGGTACTAACGATGCAACCGTACAAAAATCCCTCAGTCATGCTTTTCTGCCTGCGTTTTCTGTCAGGCACAGAGGCAGGCAGGCAGGCCTCTGTAAAATTCCACAAGCGGCCCTGAACACACAGAAACTAGGTCAGCACTGTTATTGCAGAGAAGAGAGGAGGGAGAGGGAGAGAGAGAGGGAGGGAGAGACAGAGACAGAGAGAGAGGGAAAGAAGGAGAGAGAGGGCAATGGATAGAGCAAAGAGAGAAGGAAAGAAGCATAGAGAGACAGAGAGAGAGGGAGGAAAAGAACGAGAGACGGAGAGAAAATGAAAAAGAGAAAGCAAGGGAGAGTGAAAAAGGGAGAACAAGAGAGCAAGCCAGCTTCCAAACAGGAACACACAGACACACTCTCCGACACACACACAAACACTCATACATGCGAAGGTTTTGCCTGTAAACAACCTCCTCAAGGCGACAGGTTACTAGCAATGCAACTGATGCTCGGAAGCAAAGCAGAGGCAGAGAAGGCAGAGAAGACCACAAGATGGACGATCAGAGTGCTTGCGAGATTTAAACTATTTCCCAAGCAAGGAGAAGAAGGTCCATCTTAAAAATTTGGATGTACCAGTCATTCAGTGTGTATAGTTAAAAAAAAAAAAACATCCACCCCATCAGCACAAGCTCCCATGTTGATAATGACACACTTCCATTCAGAGCCAAGGGGAACACACAGGAAGAAAAGAGGCTGTTGACAAAGGTGCGGATATCCCAGACAAATTAGCAGGAAGCACATGCTAATGAGAGGGCCGTCTGTGTGTGTGTGTGTGTGTGTGTGTGTGTGTGTGTGTGTGTGTGTGTGTGTGACATGCTGGCCAAACATATGGCAAGATTTACTCTGGCCCTGTCGTGCACCTGTTGTGATCTAAATGATAGTCAGTCAGGGAGATAACCAGACACGACGAGGTCTAAAAATGTCACGATTTCATCTGGTGTTTGCGACGGCGACAGAAAAACACGCCCGCCGCCCCCGTACTCATCTCCACGCCTTGCGTTTCTCAGTGTGTGTGTGTGTGGTTTTGTGTGTGACGCATGCACTTCTCCTTAAACAGTGCTCCACACAAGAGGCTGGCCAAGCGTGACAGGGGCTTCAACACCCCCCTCCCCACCCACCCACACACACACACACACACCACATAACCCCACAATGCTCCCCCCTTTCTCCCCTCAACACTCCCACACACACACCCATCTAAGGCCCAGCATGGCAAATCCCATGCCCCCCCCCCAACCCCATCCCCACCACCACCACCCTTTCCAAGTCCCCCAAAAAGATCGAAAACAAGTCCACATCCCTCAGAGCTTGGGGGTGTTCTTTAAAGTAAAGTGACAGGAAACGAGAATTTGGTTGTGTGCTTCCTGGTGACTCAGAGGTATCTAAGATGACAGTGTTTTCTTTGTTTCTTTTTGTAAAGAATTATAATACTAAGGAAGGGTGAGATTTTGGACAGAGGCACATATATACTTTAGACTTGTTGTTTTACCGTTAGCATCAGAGAGAGGAAAGCTATTGAGTTTTTTTTTTTTTTTCAAAAATGGCTGCTGCCCTCCAGAACAACAACAAAAACACATGACTGGAATCCAATCCATCTGAGTGGCACCTCACAAACATACACTGTTCCAGTCCATTCCCCTACAAGTTTTGAGGTGAAACAGGAGAAGCTCATGTGTGGGCATCCGCATGGGGGTTAATGGGTAAAGTTTCACGCTGCCCAGCTGACAACAGAGAACTACCAAGAGCATGGGGGCCGAGGACAGACAAGAAGGTGCGAGCCCCTGCCTGCCTGTTTCCATGTGGGCAGCTGAGAGCGCCTGGCGAGCCTTCAAGGTGAGGGGTTGGGCTCGAAAAAAATGAGAGAGAGAGAGCGAGAGAGAGAGAGAGAGAGAGAAAGAGAGAGAGAGAGAGAGAGAAGGTGGAGATGGGGGCTGGTCACTTATGAGAGACCTGAACTCTGCACAACCCCCCGGGCCAAGGAGCACGGCTGAGGCGGGGGCTGACTAGTGAGGAACAGCCGTGAGGGCCTAAAAGGGGTGGGAAACGGAGGGCAATAAAGGAGTTAGCTTTTAAGGTAGATGAGTGGATAGAAAGGAGGAGTGGCATGGTGAAGGCTGATGTATGTGTGTGTGTGAGTTGTGTGAGTGTTTTGATGTGTGCGTGTGTGGATGTGTGTGCGAGTGTGTTTGTGTGTGTGTATAACCCTGCTTGTATGTTGATGTGTGTGTGTGTGTGTTCATGCATGCCTCTGTTGTTGTATGTGTGTGCGTGTGTGTGCCTTGGCATGAGTGGGAAGGGTTTACGTCATGGTGACTTCAAACACAGCTCCTTCATGTATGGATTTCATGCTTTTATGTCTCTCAGAAGCTACGGCGTATCTCAGCGGCATTTTTTCCTCTGGTGAATCAGCGGTATCACCGATTTCGCATGCCAGTCGGTCGGTGCTCCAGTAGAGCCTCCCCCGTGCAAAATGGGCTGCTTTTCCATGCTCTGTTAGGTTTCAACCCAGCAAGTAATTCCCATAATTCTGTCGCTGTAATGGAATCATGGGAAGAGCCTGTGAGAAGAGTAGGACATAAGAGAGGAGCAAAACGAGAGGAAAAAAGTATCCAGGGAATTGAAGGGGGTAGGGGGATGGTGGGTGGTATACTGGTGGTGACCCCGGTGGAAGTAACTCCCCCCAGGGCCAAATCGTTTCCAGTGTGGCCTCGGCAACCAGGTCCAGGGGAATTAGCACCGTGGTCTCGCTTGATGGCACAAAATGCAGTCACATTTTCTTAGCTCAAACGTTGGGGCTAGTACATCTGGTCAGACTTTTCACTATGCATTAGCCTTAGCAGATGGCACACGAAGAGCATAGTGCAGGCTGGTCTGTCCTGTTTTGGGGTTAACCCACTGTGGACTGCCCGGGTGGTGTGCCAGCAGACGGTGTCGAACTTACTTTGCGGAAAACGTTTTTTTCTCGGTGAGCGGCCTCACCGTGCCTTGACCTCTGACCTCGTCTCACCAGCAGGCGTTATTATTTAGGCTCATTTTGTCTCCTGTTCAGAACCAGAGCTCACCACAGCAGGTGAGAGGAATGCAAGGTCTGGTGGAGCCTGTTTTTTCAAGACGAACTTGATTACAGAAATAAGAGGCAGGGGTGCAAGTCCAAGGGAGGGGGGCTAAGGAAACAGCAATAAGGCAGTGTGACGTCAATACGCCCTCCAAAGGTTTAGCAACAACACCTCACCACTCCACCCCCCCCCCCCCCCCCCCCCAAGCTCTCCCACCCCCACAACAAGCCCAACCAAAAGGAAAATCAAAACATAGAGGAGGATATTCCTAATGACACAGCAGCCTCAGAAGGAAGAGGATAGAGCTTGATGGGAAAAGGAAGGGATCGCACTCAAAAGACTCTCAAAGCCACATGAAACAAGTATGTGCAAGTCTGACACGCAACCTGCCATTGTATTATTGTGATGATAAGTTCATTGAAATTGACCCGTTAAAGGCCATGCAAGAAAGAGAAAAAAAAACAAGGTTTCCCAAAATACAAAGCCCACGTCATTCCTAATGTCTTCTATGACGTGCGCCACATCTCGTTCCGGAGTGGCTCAAATCAGCATGGAGGTCTCTGTATTTTTTTTTTTTTAGAGAATGACAAAGAAGTTTCTGCGTATTTAGCCAGAATTACAGTGCGAGTCATCGGCCCTGAAAAAAGAACTGCGTGGTTCGCCAGCGAGACAGGAGAGGATAAGGGAGACAGGCTCTCATTAGCACATACACACACGCACATACACACAGCCCACATAACACACACATAAGCTGATACACACATTACACACACAGACACATACACACTCATACACACACACACACATACACTAACAAAACAACAACAACAGCAGCAGCACTTCAGTGATAGGGTAAGCAAGAAACCTAGCAGGGAAAAGAGAAGACAATCAAATCTGCTAACAGCTCCCCTCTCCTCACTCTCTTTCTCGACTAGGCAAGCACACAACAAGACAACGTACCTCGGAAAACCTCCTGCTGCATCTCGGCTGCGATGTGTTCTCTCTCTCTCTCTCTCCCCTCTCCCTCGCTCTCCCTCTCTCTCTTTCGCTCACTTGCTCGCCCCTTTTTCTGTGTGCGCCCGTCTGCGTGTGTGCGTGTGTGTGAGGGAGAGAGAGCCCAGGGAGAAACGCGCAGGCATACACACACGCTCAGCTCATACACACAGGCAAGCAGTGTGTAGAGACAGAGGGCAGGAATGACTCTCACACTCTGACTCTCTCTCTCCCTTTATCCCCCCTCCTCTTTCCCCTTCTCTCTCTCTCTCTCTCTCTCTCTCTCGCGTTGCAACTCTCGCCTGCTCTCGTCTCGCTCTCTCCCTCTATCGCCTGCTCCTGCGCTCTCTCTCTCCCTCTCTCTCTCTCCCTCTTTCTCACTTCAGTTTGCCGCTGACACATGATTCTGGGTGCTTTTTTCTACTTTTTTTTTCTGGCAAGTGAAATTTTTTTTCATCAACAACCCCCCCACCCCCCCACCCCCCTTCAACCCCACCCCAGCACCCCCCAACCACCCTCCCCAACTCTATTCTGATTCCAGTCCTCTTTCTATTTGGAAGTATTGTTCTTCACAAACACACACACATAGTGTGTGTGTCTCTCTCACACACACACACTATATACACAAAGCCTGGCGATAGAGAAGGAAAGAGAGGGAGTACGAGAGACGGAGGGAGGGAGGGAGGGAGGGAGGGAGGGAGAGCGAGAGGACGCCATTTAAGCAGTTTGTTACGAGCACTGCCAGTCCCCAAAATGGCTGAAAACAAACAGGAGCTGTGCCAACATAAAAAAAGCTTGGGTACTGGGAGACACGGAACGAGAGAGGAGATAAAGGGAGAGGGGAAGAGAGGGTAGGACGGAGTGAGAGGAGAGACAGAGAAAGAGTGAGAGAGCGAGAGAGAGGCGGTTAGGAGTCCAGTGTGTGTGTGTGTGTGTGTGTGTGTGTGTGTGTGTGTGTGTGTGTGTGTGTGTGTGTGTGTGTGTGTGTGTTTGTGGGACTGAGGACAGACAATGCCAGGGTGGAAGTACTACACTTTAATAAGTGAAGTTGAAAGGACTCGCAGAGGAGAGATCAAAGCGGCCGAGGAGGAGAGAGCGAAAGAGGGCCAGAGACTGCACAGACGTTGGGTTCATGTCTCCAGCCCCTGTGCCCTGACCGTCACCAACACCGGGCAAGAGGACAAGGCTAAAGTCAAGATGTGAGAGCACTAAAGCCTCTGGCTGGCACAACTCGGGTATGCTATAGACTTGGATGTTTTTTCAGGGGGCCTGTTGGCCTACCTCTGGCCTTGTATGGTGCTGACATGGTGGCCTTCAGCTGCTGATAACCAAGCTCGGGCGAATGCAGGAGCCCTGCTGTCTGTTTGGTGCCCAGCCATGGGTAGACGTAGCCTTGCAAACCAGCCCCTCGTACTTTATTTCATTTTGTATAGAGGGTCTGGCCTTGCTGCCGTTGACATTCATGTATTCGGACCAAGCCACTCTGAGCCAATCAGCGAACAGAGGGAGCGAGCGATGACGCTGACTTTGCGTGCTACATTTGAATTGTAGTGCGTAGGTAGGCTAATTGCATACATGACGACCAGACATTAGCGATTTGGTAAAGGCAGAGCCACTTGTTTTAAACTTCAGCAGAGTCCACACCTCCAGGAAGAAATCATTTCTCAATGCAGCAAGGCCAGACCCTCTGTACAAAATAAAATGAAGTATGAGGGGCTGGTTTACCAGGCTAGGGTAGACGTGGTTCACGTACATTCTTGACAGAAAGGAGAGGCCCGCACACCTCAGCTCCCCTTTTACACTTTTACTCACGTTCCTCATCCAAGTGACATTTGGAACCAACTGCTCTTCATCACACTGTAGTTGGCTTGAAACGTCATTTGGGTGAGGAACGTGAATAAGGGAGAAAAAGGGGAGCTGAAGTGTGCAGACCTGTCCACACACCTCCTTGGATTTCTCCTGTTTTTTTTTTTTGGTTCAGCACTGACTTAAATTACGGCCCTCTTCCTATGTTTTCACCTACATTCTTGGTCACACACTGCAGCTACTGAAGAGGCACTATGAGGAGACGGAAGATGAGAGGAAGGGCAGAGAGGGAAAGAGGAAGAGTGACCGTTGGAATATTCATAAGCCTCTTTTTCTCCCCCTTCTCTCCATTCTTTGTGGCATTTTTGCCAAACCCCCCCCCCCCCCCAACCCATTTCACGTTCCTCTCCTGCTCCCTCTCTCTCTCTCCTCTTTCTCTCGCTCTCTCTCCGTCTTCCTCATTGTACACCAGCCCAGCAGACTTGTCTCCATGGGAACTGTGCTGGGATTGGGTGTTGTTCCTGTGACCTCCCTGGCTTTAGGAGGAACTTTGTTGCTTCCCCCCTTTTTTTCCTTCCTTCAAATGCACTCTTCTTGCTCTGGAGGAGTGAGCCGGTAGGTGTTAGAGCACTGGTCCGTAGATCAGACACCAACAGTATAATGGGCCTCAACTAAAACTAGGCACGATTAAATTACTCCATATACATAGTTAGCTACCAACTCTGTGTTCCAGAGGCATTGTAGCATTTGTTTCAAGCACATTCCCAAAAAAGGGGTCACCGCTATCCACAGTGGCATTCAGTAATGGAAAACCGTCTGCAGATCAGCAAAGTATTTCCCTTCAAATTTCATCAGAGAATCATTTTTCCCCACTCCGTATGAGACGTTACTCAAATCGTCATTAGCGACCATTCGCTCCACCCAGGCTAAAACACATGAGCGCTTTTGTGAGACTTAACAACAAGATGACTGGTCTTTTTAGACACCATCACTAGGCCAGTGTTCTCAAATTCATTGAATCTTCCATCTCTTTAGTTCAATTTTCAAGTTTTACATCCTTTTTTACTTACAAAAACAACATGTACACATCTCAAATCCTTGAAACACTCTTGCATATTATTAGTCGAAGTGTGATTTTTATTTTTTTGGGAAAATGACATCTGGGTCAGTGGACACTTAGTGAAGCAGTGGGCCGCAGAGGCAGCACAGCGTGAAAGAGGAAAGGACATGTGGGGCGGCTCAGACCAGGCCTCCTGGTGAGTATCTGGGGAACGGAGAGGAGGAGGAGGAGGAGGAGAGATGTTTGGAATGGGTCGGTTGGTGGGGCGGTTGTGTCAGGAGGGCTGTTGCAAGAGAGGAGGGGAGCCTGGAGAGGGGCGTGGAGCACGAAGGAGAAACAGGTACGCTTAACAGAGTTAAGTTGACCAGAACGTACGGGCCGTTCTACCACCGCCGCCATCCCCCCCACCCCGCCACCATGACAGACACAGAGAACATGGAAGGCTGCTGACGTGCGGCAAGTCACAGGAGGGCGACGAGCTGCATTGCTACCAGGCCATGTGTTACTATCGTCAAATGGCAGTCGCCTGTGTCACGGAACAACCAGGGACCTGCAACTAGTAATGACCAATTATGGCACTCATGGACAAGTGCTTTGGGTACTCTGCTGAGTATAGTGCTTTATAAATGCAGTCCAATCCCGTCCAGTGGGGTAGGGGTTCTCTTTTGGCCCTTTAGTTAGAAATAGAGGAAGCGAATGTCATCACTGACATTCAAAAAAAGCCAACTATTGCTATAACTATAAAGCTAACCATGACTATCTGTCTACCCTCTACAACCACTAACACCCCCCACCCCCACCCAAACAAACATGTTTGACCATTCTGATTGTTGCTATGGCCTAGGCCATGGAAAGAATACATTAGTGCATCAAATGGCAGAAATTGCCATAACTTAAGGTCAGAGGGTAATTTAGAGCTCCCTGTTGTGATCAGTAAGGTAGAGCCAAACAC
Source organism: Coilia nasus (assembly GCA_027475355.1). NCBI lineage: Eukaryota > Metazoa > Chordata > Actinopteri > Clupeiformes > Engraulidae > Coilia > Coilia nasus. The sequence goes on from CM050200.1 coordinate 22,766,527, forward strand.
ACACACACACACGCTGGCCGCTATTATGTTGGACAGCTTGCAAAGGCACACAGGAGAAAAATAAACATATTGTCCGTGATAGGTGTTAGAGGGAGGGCTACTTTCATTAATGTTCCACTGTCTGAGGGGTATCGTAAGATAGCGAAAAGGACCGGATTATGGGCGGGTAATGTTTTGTAGGAATCTCTATGATCCGTGAGCGAAGCCTGAAGCATATTTTCTGCAAGGGGAAAAGGACAAGAGTGAAAGAGGAGGGAAGCGGAACAAGAACTGCCAGGAGAGAGAGAGAGAGAGAGAGAGAGAGAGAGAGCGAGCGAAAAAGAGAGAGAGCAGTAGGAAGAGAAACAGGGAAGGAGGGAGGGAGGGAGAAAGAGAGAGACAGCAAGAGGAAGAGAGAGAGACAGCTGTACAGAGAAAGGGAAGAAGAGAGGGAGGGAGAACGAGAAAGAAAAAGAGAGAGCAAGCATAGAAAAGATTGGTGGAAAATCATCTGGGAGGGGTGCCTGATAGGGGGGTGGCGGTGCTGCTGGTAAGGTGGGGGGGGGGGGCAGCAGAGAGAGGGAAAGAGAAGAGAGGGAGGGTGTGTGTGGAGAGGGGCTAGTTTTTCCACTGCCAGGGAAAGAACGGCTAAATCAAATTAATTAGCTTCTTCATCTCCAGGCAGCTACTCAGGCATGCCGTACCGGGAGAGCCAGAGAGAAAGAGGAGAATGCAGGGGGGCCTGGGGTGGGGTGGGGTGGGGTAGGGTGCTGCTGCTGCCGCCGCTGCTGCTTGTGGTGGTGGTAAGGGGACATAGAGAGGGACGGTGGGAGGGTGGAGGCAGCGGCGGTGAATGCCCTGTTGTGTATGTGCGCCATTCAGTGGAGCTGGGTGGCAGTGCTGGTGGAGCCGGGGAGGTGGATGTTCGGCAGCGGCAGTGGGGGTGTGGTGTAGTGTGGTGGGGAATGGGGTGGGGTGAGGTGGGGTGTGTGTGTACGTGTGTGTGTTTGTGTCCTTGTGGTGGTGGAGTGTGGGTGGGCTGGGGGCTGGGGGCTGGGGGCTGGGGTGGGGGGCATAATTGTCTGATAAGGGGGAGGATTGTTTTTGCTGCATGGAACACAGGCACAGTCACAGGCGTAGTATGAGGGCCACGAAGGGGCCGCGCTGCATGTGTGTGTGTATGTATGTATGTATATATGTATGTATGTATGTATGAGATTGAGCTTTGCTGCCTGCGCCACATTTCCTCTTCCTCTGCAGCAGCCATTGCTGCCGCCACTGCTGCTGCTGCTGCTGGTACTATCGTCGCTGTCGTCAACACCCCGTCCGTGCCTTTCCCATCCTGCCTCTTTAAATAGAACCCACTTCAAGGCGATGCGCGCCGAGATGCATGGGTAGAAAATGGAATGAGCCGGAATAAGGAGAGAGAGCGAGAAGCAGAGTGAGAGAGAGACAGAGAGAAAGAGAAAGGGAGAGAGTGAGAGAGAAAGAAAGTGAGTGTGTGTGTGTGTGTGTGTGTGTGTGTGTGTGTGTGTGTGTGTGTGTGTGTGTGTGAGACAGAGAGAGAGATTGAACAAGGGATTATTCTAAAAGGGTGCTACTGAAGAAAAAATAGAGACGGATGGTAAGTGAAACATCTTAAAAAAGAGAATTGAAACAAAATGCAGAGAATGCAATGAAGTAAAAAAAAAAAATACCACCTTTGCCGAGCGTAGAAAAATAGACAAAAAACAATATTATTCTGAGCATGAGGGGAGAAAAGAAGAAAAGGACAGAGTGAGGCAGATGGTCAGAGACAATGGCAACAAGCCAAAGGAGAAACAACCCGGGAGATGGAGGGACCAAAAAAGAAAGTGAAGGGGGTGGGGGGGGTCTGCAGCAGTATCTGGACAGGAAGGACTCTGGCAAGCATTTGGGCATTTGTTAGCTCATGTGCTTTTGCATGTGTAATGAAGACAGTGGGCAGCCGATGCCATAGACAGGTAAGATCAAGGGCCAAAACGCTGAATAAGATGATGACCACAAAGGAGAGAGGAGAGACAGAGAGGGAAGGAGGGGTGGCCATGGTGAAAGAAAGTGACTCAGTACTGCTCAGAAGGGAGGGGAAGAGAGGGAAGAGAAGGGCCCATGGCACTGACCATGTTCAGACTTGGCTCTCTCCAAAGAGACCAGAGATTAATACTAAGCCGATTGAAATGGGAAGGTGGACTCAAGTGCAATTAATTTAGCACCCCAGATTTTTTGTCTCTTTGGAACAGGCCCTTAACTATTCACTAAAGTAACATTATGAACTATACAGTGAGGCTGTCTACCCTGTCTCTGATATGTACAAATGAAAAAGGTGTGTTTGCATGTGTGTCTCAAAAAGGTTACTTGTGGGTTTTTGTTTGTGTCAGCTATGTTCGAAGCATTCTGACACAGAGGCCTTGGTTTATGATAAATAAAGTATCTGGTATTTTCATTAGGCAACAGCATTTTACAAAGCAGGTAGGTTACATAGTGAAACACATGCAAACAAATTTCCCCCCTTATCTTTTTTTCACGCACAGGTCTTATATGGAAATTGAATGCTGAGTTTTAATTTATCAAAAAACTAGACTTGGGGAAAAATCGTAACGATACCTACGCAGAAAATGAATACATTGATAAATATACATCAAAAGCGCAAGGCCCGTGGGGGCTGAAGCGCTGGCGAGTCGTCTTGCTGCCGCTACGGAGAACAGCAACATCATCAAAACAAACAGTGGCGGGAACAGGACATTCCCTCCACTCCTATGCCCGGGGCTGCTTGGATTCCTTTCGGCTGAAGGCCTCGTTTGTTTTCTGATGAACGTGAGCGCTGCGCTACTCTTAACAGCTCTCCGTCTTTCTTTCTCGTTTGTTTACCACTTACTAGTGAGTTCTCATTAAAGTTTAGCCCATTCTCTCTTCATTTTAATTGTTCTTATTTTATCACTCTGGATTGAGATCGACGAGAAAGAGTAATACAGATTACTAAAACGTAAACAAAAAAGGAAAAACCAAGCCATATTTTCACCTTGGCCCCCATTTGAGAAACGGTTTTGGAATTTGGGCAACAGGGCTAGGCCTATATGCCATTAAATAACACTATAATTTTCCTACTTTTGCCATTAGGCCTATATGACACGAATTTGCATAGTCCAATCATCAAATGTACATCAACAGCACTAACTCGTGTTCATGCAAGGGGGGAAAAAATGGAAAATGGTCAGGTTTGTTAGAACCCAGTGCTGTCACCTCAAACAATAGTTGTTGTAATGTGATGTGACTACCAACATAAAAATCATCCTTGGATACCAAGGTCCCTTACCCCATGTGTTTGGATGTCTGAGAGCAAAATTCAAAGAGTAGGGGTCAAAAATAGCCTGTGGGCAGAATGGCCACAGGAAGTGTCTGAGGACAGGGAGGGGGTTATGGCCTAATGCCTGATAGCAAAGAAAATACTTTGCCACTGAAATAGAACAGAAGAGTTAAATTAACACTAAGAAATTAGTGTCACTAATGCAAGTCATACAACTGACATCTACACTGAGCTCCTGAGAAGTCTTGTGGAGTTCTCATTTAACATTCAGCCACTCCAATAGAGCTGGCCAAAATGACACAGGATCAAGCTTATTTACCATACCACCCAGGCCATGCCACCCAAAAAACATTTCCTCTCTCTGTAAGTGCCTACCTTTCATTGCAATGGTCTTTTTTCCAGAAGGCATCCAGGTCCCCAGAGCCAAAATGGAGTCCCTTGTCTGTCTCCTGCAGCGAAGCAGGCTATGCAGCTGGCGCTCTCTCTCAGCTGCTGCTCTCCCTTCTTTCTTCCGTGTTCGCTTTCGATTCAGTGCCTCAGACCCCCCTCGTCCCCTCCCACCCACATCTCCGTCCCTACGTGCCAGCTCACCGCCTGTCACACACACACGCAGGAAAACACCACCGGCGGAGAGCCCCCATGGTTAAATGCAGCCAGAAGTTGTTGCCAGACACTCCCATTACATCTGCAAGCCTACTGGGCTTAGTCAAACATGTATAAATGTGCATTTTCATGTGCTCTATTCAGTCATCCCACAGTTCAAATGCAACTAGGAGTGCATACATCAGTGTGTAACAATCTACCTTCATATCCTCTTTGATGCTCATGGTCAAACACAAACCCAGTTTTAGAATTGTAATTCATTTATGAAACCAAATCAATATTGTGAAGGCCTATTTTAGACGTCTGACAAGGAAACATCTTAAAATGGCCAACATGTGAGGCGAGTCTAAAAATGTCAGACGTAAACCATGCTAATCAATGTTTTATAACCATTCTGCAAAATATAGGAGGGGGGGTTTAAATTCAACCTTTATACTCACACTCTTTAATTTCTTCATCGGGATGACCAATTCAATCACATAGTTTTGTAGGCCATTTTACAAACCAAAGCCTTTAACCACCAGGCATTTCTGGAAACCACCTTGGTGTTAACCATTGCTGGTCTCTCAGGGACAGTTTAACCACAAGACGGCGCCCGAAAGCACGAACTTGATTGCATTGCGCAACATTGTGAACCTTGTGTAGTACCATGAAATTCCACTGGGTGTAAGTAAGTGGACAGACACACCAGGGAGAGTTTCTGGGGTGTTTACTTGGAAGTTCACCTGGCTGCTAGGAGAGAATGTATGCATTTCATATAAAACATAAATAGTGATAAATTGGGGATTTTATGGATATAACCTGTGCCAAAATATAATATTAAATGATTAGTTGAACATATCAATGAAGGCCAAACTATCTGGTACCTACCATTTATACTGCTGGACCAATAACTAGGCCTAGGTTGTAGAATGACTAAAGGATATCAAGAATAATATTGTTTCTCACATTAGAGGACACAGATACTTTGGAGGGACACAGAAGACAATGAGACAAGGAGTTTGTTTAATAACTTTTATTTGGCAACATATTTGTACAACTAGGCAAGTGGCCACTAAAACAAACGCAGCAAACCAGCGCAGGTATGACTGACTGAAGAGAACTAAACAGTGATAAACCTAGATAAATTCCAAATGCCATAACCTCAGAAACACAACTCTTATGTTCACAGCAGCAATCAGGCATAATGCAGAGCTTTAAACATAGAAGGTACACATAGAATGTTAGAAAATCACACAAAAAGCGTTTGTCAATTAACTGGCCTACCAACAAAATGGTACGACACTACAAAATGTGAAGCGCGTGAATCTTTACAGGCTAAGTAATGAGGTTAAATGTGGAACTATTATAAACGCAGCAAGGTTTATGCACACTCAACACAACCCTTATGTAACGAAAATTTGCAACAGCTTGGAAAACCTCAAGTGTACGAAACAGCTAAAGCATAACGTTAACTTGAATGAGAATCTAAACAGACATCATAACGTTAACGTGTCTAACTTTTAGCCGGAAATCCCATGCCTGAACACTGCCAACTGCACCCGTAAACAAACGCTCTTTTTTCCAGGTGTTTCAAGTTGTGTATCAGAGCTACAGTATTGTGTAACAGCGATAATTCCCTGTTGATCAAAGAACTGTAGGCTATTTACCGCAACTAGTTACTAAGGCTAGCAAGATTAAGCAGTAAGACAAACGCATTAATTATTGTTCACATTTAGGTCGAACTACAACAAGCTTGAGAAGTACAACACTAACGATTTTCAGGTCATATTATGGCCTGCTCTAGTAATCGATTCAGGTCCGCGCGATCTATGTACCACAACGTTGCTAATAAGCTATCGCTCACCAACATGGAGCCAGGAGTTACACAATCCACAGGCTCGTCCTCGCAGTCAAGAACCCGCCCAACACGTCCACTACTGTCGGAGTGCTTTCCACCAAGCCAAGCTAATAAGGCTTCATTTGTGTGCCTACCTACCCCCGCCATGTTGCCGGTTGATTTAAAAACAAATGCAAGACTTTTCTTGCAAGACATTCTTCGTCGCCCTCGACAGACTAATCAAATGCTATGGCATTATGTGATGCCAACACATCAGCAAAGGCTTCAAATGTATTGTATCATAAATCACTCCTGGTGGTTTATCAAACATAGCTTTAGGCCATTCGACTCGTATAAACCTGACACTTGGTTTAACCGTTGTTTCGTCGAATGCACTCAACACAACAGCCCCAACAATAAGAACTGAAACTGGAAGTGCAGCGCCTAAGGGTCTTAGCATACTGGCTAACAGTACTTCTTACCCAAGTTTATAAAGTAAAATTACAGCTAACGGTATTGATATTCTTTTAGCTAAACGTACATAACATCACACAATTTCAATACACCTGACGTATATCGCCTGAATAAAACAGATGGCATGATGAAATGGCTACGTGTTTTTTTTTTAAACTCGACTTACCCAGACAGTAGCAAGAAACGCCAGCTATTCGGCTGTCTCGTGTAAATAACCTGAATTAGCTTGCTAGGAAGCTAGGTTCTGATCCTATACCACTGAGACTTTTAGCTAATTTTGTTTCATGTCCACATGGTACACTAATGGCATTCCACGAGACATACAGTACAGTAGCCCAACTATTTAAACTTAGCAACGCTTAACATTTAACTTGTTACTGAGCAGGCTAGTCGATGATCCGGCATGTTGGCCAGTTGAGGGCTAGAGGCAGCCATGTAGACAGCCAACATTAGCCAGCAACGAGGAACTCTAAACCACTCAAAAACTGAACTAGACAACTACAATAGGTTCATCTCATTTTGTGGCATATCCGTAATCTATAGACAGTGTTTCTCGACAAACTTGTACAATATTATCAATCACGTTGTCACCTACTTTCCTACAACGTGTAACTTGCATCTAAGCAGCTTTATTAAATAGCAGACAACGCTGTCTATTGTTCACTTTACCCAACACAACATACCATCGTATAGACAACTGATATTCCCAACTGGCGGCCATATTTCCATGTTAAGCTGTAACTTCACTCAACGTTAACACGACGGTAGATTCAACACTACCGACCGTGTGAAATAAATCTGAGTTCCTAAAATCCATTTACTAGGGTAAACGAGATTAACCAAGCTATTACACGTCTCTTCTACAGCCAGTTACACAAACATGCCAGAGGACAGTCTGGAATTCACCGTCAGCTTGCTAACTGGCTACTTTCTCTGTTAGCATAATGTACATTATCTTTGGTTAGTGCTAGCTACACCTAGCAAGCGGCATTTTGCTTTAGAGGGGTTGCAGAGCTAATTAGAAAGGCTATTCTACTTTTAACTAATAGAACCATATTACTGATGTTATATCCTAACTATACGTAGTTAGTCCAACCAGAAATACGTAAAAAAAGCCAACATTTTAGACATTTCAACTCCCAACCGGCGCTGGCTCCAAGTACACGAAATGTTAAGGCTAGCAAGTCGGTGGCCTTATTAAAGAAATTTTAGTATATAAGCTAAATATGTGTGAAGTATTTAAAATATAAGTCCTATAAGTCTTTCTACCACACAAATGCTCATCTCTGTAGTCTTACATGAAAATGCTATTCATATAACTTGTATTTTTCTAGTAAGGCTTTCAGGGCACTTTCCAAAGTTGCATACCGCCATCAGAGCCACTGGTCCGAGTAGACGTTCCACTCGAGTCCGGGGATTTGCCCATACTCCCGTAAAAATACGGCAAGGAAAAAAATAATAATTTAAATTCACAGTGGGTTGAAAAGAACATAGGAAAATAACCCATTGTACGAAATTTCGAATGACAAATAAACAAACGTCTTCAGGCATATTATTTTAATCTTCGAAGAACTGGTTAGGCCCTGCGCGCGAGCTTCTTTTCCAAGAGTCGTAGCTGATCCAGAGCAAGACGAACGAGACAACGCGGATTTTTTTTATTTTTGCTCAGAGGGAAAAAATATCGTTCGGCAAAAATCGGTGGTTTTCGGCATATAGGCGGGTCTAACGAATTTCATTCCTACATCAACTCATCTCGAAAGCTATTGGTGAAGGCGTATACAGCTCTATATATTAATGATAAAAGTGGCGAATCGTCTTTCAAGGTGTTGCATATGTATAACTTTGCATCACAGCAGTCACCAAAGCCCCACCTTTGATGTATACAAACCAATCATATCGAGATTCATGCTTATGTCATAGATTTGTATGACTTCTATTCGTCTACGAAACACTGTGCGATTTCATTGGCCATACGTGAATTTTGTTGCATTATTCATGTTATCTTCTTCAACAGCCAATTAACGTTTTACTACAGAGTTCGTGAGCCCGCCTTCTGACTGTTCAGCCCCTGCCACGATGAGTGTGTAAACCTGTAGCGCAGCGTGCAGTCTATATAAAGCCGTGTGTGAGCCTTTCAGCTTCAGATGCGCTTAGGGCGCACTGGAGAGTAGTTCAGGAAAAGGGAAGGGGATAGCAGTTAGCCAGAGTAGTTAAAATAAAGTCCTAAATACATAGGCACATTGTTGAACAAACAACGTGGGTCCTTCGGAGCCCGCCATCGGAGGCATTCCGGTCGCCATTGGGGGCCAGGAGAGAGTCTTGGTGGCGTTTTAAGCTGTTCCTTCTTTCAAAGCGGCGTGCCGGGGGAGGACGCGTCTCTTTGAATAGACAGGATGCACGGACCGCCCTCCAGCGACAGCGCATGCCCATTGCGCCTCATCAAGAGAGTGCAATTCGGCATCATCAGTCCAGATGAGCTTGTAGGTTTTGTCTTGGGGAGGGGGGGATTCGATCTGTAACCTGTGCTTTGATGTTGCATCCATACATATTTACGATAGTTTATGATGTTACAGTTTCATAGTCAAGGGTAATGGATGGTCTGTAGAGAACGTTGCCATATAGTTAGCCTAGCTGGTTATCTTGCTAGCCTGCAAGCTAACTCATGCTGATAGCTAGGGAGCGCATGTTTGAGGAAGTTGGGGCAAACTTTTCTGCACATTTTGTAACAACATAAGACAAATCCCACGTATATAACTCAGTTCGCAAATTAAGTCTTTGTGGTCACACAATATTTACACCTAATTACTCACGAGTATTGTCGTTAGCCCTTAAGCTAACTCAGTTGTATGTGCTTTGCTGTGATTCTCTGTCTCAGCCACAGTTAATGTCAGTGCTTCAGAGCCATTCACCAGAACTTGTAGAAATAGCCCCTTAGACAGTGTCCCTCTTTATTAACTTCTTTGGTAACTGAGAATAATAAAAACACAATGAAATGTGCAGCTTCGCATGTTTATTTTTGTTTTAGAAATGTGGTTTCAGCCATGAGTTATTAAATCAAACTTCCAACTTTATATAGTAAAATCATTGAAATGTTCAATGGTCCAAACAAAGACGTGTCCACCCCAATATCAACTTTAGCTACACAACTGTCCAGGGCCACTTTTACTCAATACAGACTACATGTTTTATATTAAAGTTCTCAAGCTGGTAGCTAAAGTTGTGTTAGCTATGCAATCTATATGCATCTAACCTGAGGTGGTGTTGCAGCTGTCAACCTGTTGGCAGTTTGGTTACTTGTGGAGAGCCTTGATTTGAAGACGATTGATCATAACCATGGGTTGTGTGTGTTTATTAGAAACGGATGTCCGTTACTGAGGGAGGCATCAAGTACTCCGAAACCACAGAGGGAGGCCGCCCAAAGCTCGGTGGTCTTATGGACCCAAGGCAAGGGGTAATTGAGAGGACGGGAAGGTGTCAGACATGTGCAGGTACTTCTCCTGGATACACAGCTAGCACTACAAGACCTTTCTAGTAGTTTAAACATGGTTTGTAATGTTTACAGCAAAGGCTTATTTTTAAATCGTGTTCCCATTGACCAGGTAACATGGCAGAGTGCCCCGGTCATTTTGGGCACATTGAGTTGGCCAAGCCGGTGTTTCACGTTGGCTTCATCACCAAAATTATGAAGGTTCTTCGCTGTGTCTGTTTCTTTTGCTCCAAGCTTCTAGTGGATTCCGTGAGTAATACCTTCTTTCTCTTTTTGATCCATTCATTAAACAGCTCACAAAAGAAAATTAAAACAAGTGCATTGTATTTAATATGTATTAAATTCTTGTGTGTACCTCTGTCCTCTTTGCCTATGCACCCATCTTCCGGAGGTCAAACACACAAGCATCCCTCCAAAACAACACTGTCTGCCATATTGCCATCCTTACACAGGAGGCCGTTTCAGTCCAAACCATTAAGATTTTTATTTTTCAGAGGGTGGGAATATCTGCCAAATACTTGTAGAGCAGGGGTGTGTCTCCATGTCTTTTAAAACATCTGGAAGACTCCTGTTGTCCAGGTATCTAGTAAATGATTGTAAGTAATGAGTCATGCTGAAATTATCTTTTTTTTTTAATTCTCAGAATAACCCGAAGATTAAGGACATTCTGACTAAGTCGAAGGGGCAGCCACGGAAGCGCCTGACCCACGTGTATGACCTCTGTAAAGGCAAGAACATCTGCGAGGGTGGCGAGGAGATGGACAACAAGTTTGGAATGGAGCAGCAGGAGAACGATGAGGACCTTACCAAGGAGAAGGTACTACAGTAGACATTGTGCAACAATGACGACTTGTTTTACTTTCCATAATAAATACTTTTAAAAGATGTTTTGTAATTTCTCCGCATTATAGTTACAGCAATAAAAGCTTTAGTTTATTAGGAATTTACGAATTCATAATTAATTATTCATTATATAATTATTACTTCATTTTTATTATAATGCAGATTATGAATTATGCATTATTTCTGTAATACTTGGATAGATATTGTCTTAAATTATATAAAGGTATAAAATAATTCAGCAGTTGGGTATTAAAAGCTGCAATGGTGTAGTATAACATCAAAGTAAATAGTGCAGTCATATAAAGACTATTTACATATGGCTTTTACAGTTGTTGGGCATCATATTGTTATTTTCTGAACACAGCGATCAGAATCCGACTCTGACCTTTGACCTCTGTCCCTGTAGGGTCATGGCGGCTGTGGGCGCTACCAGCCGATCATCCGGCGCTCAGGCCTGGAGCTGTACGCCGAGTGGAAGCACGTGAACGAGGACTCGCAGGAGAAGAAGATCCTGCTGAGCCCGGAGCGAGTGCACGAGATCTTCAAGCGCATCTCCGACGAGGAGGACATCATCCTGGGCATGGACCCCAAGTTCGCCCGGCCCGAGTGGATGATCCTCACGGTGCTGCCCGTGCCTCCCCTCGCTGTGCGGCCAGCTGTGGTCATGCAGGGCTCCGCCCGAAATCAGGTGAGTGGGATCATCACCTCCATGTGAAGGCAATGATTGCAGTCCCTTGTCTGATGAGGACAGATGTGTCAGTCCTGGCTTTAGAAAGTAAAAATCCTGCTGTGTATATATTGATCCAAACATCGTTTTGTAACAGATAATCCTAATGAGCACATAAACCATCGGACAAGCGCCCTTGAATACAGCTGCTTCCTGCTTTTACTATTGGTGTCAATTATGGGTTATAATTTATCAGACCTAATTTGGAAGGATGTTGTACCTACCAGAATGTATGTATGTCTCACTTATTTTTATGTTCTTGTAACCCCCTCAGGACGACTTGACTCACAAGCTGGCCGACATCGTAAAGATCAACAACCAGCTGCGGAGGAACGAGCAGAGCGGCGCAGCGGCACACGTAATAGCAGAGGACGTTAAGCTGCTGCAGTTCCACACGGCCACCATGGTGGACAACGAGCTCCCCGGTCTGCCCAGAGTAAGCAAGCTACACACACACACTTGGGAAAAATATGCAGCCAGTGGGTAATAATCTGTTCAGTAAATGGGTGCTTCAAACTTGACATATTTCACTTGTGTACAGAATACAGAAATTGTAATGTAGAGCAAATAAGTTGCTGTCGTTTACTGGGTGTACACGACAGCGCTAAGTCGTGTACTGGGTCTCATGACTCTTGACACAGGGGAAAACAAAATAATAAAAAAACTGTCCCAAAATGTCAAAGTGTCCAGTGTTGGTTTGCACACACACTTTAAGAAGCAGTCTGCACTAGTCACTGACAGGACTTACCGGCAACATAAAAAAATGTGCAAAAAATAGTTCAGTAACGCAACATAACATGTAACATAATGTTTAACAAGTGTTGAGAATTGTGGTCATATTGTTCTGTTTTCTGAGCGTAGGCCATGCAGAAATCGGGTCGCCCGTTGAAGTCCATTAAACAGCGCCTGAAGGGAAAGGAGGGTCGTGTCCGTGGCAACCTGATGGGTAAGCGTGTGGACTTCTCAGCCCGAACTGTCATCACGCCCGACCCCAACCTGCAGATCGATCAAGTGGGTGTGCCTCGCTCTATTGCTGCAAACATGACCTTCCCCGAAATCGTCACACCTTTCAATATTGACAGGTGAGCACGACCAGGCCCCTTACCCCCGACTGCCTCTGTGTGGTGTGGGTGCTGTAAAAGTCTGGGTAAATGATTTTGAAAGCATGTTGATGTCTAACTTTTTCAGATTATACACTTTTGGATCCTGCACCCACCCCCAAAAAATAGTTTGAAGGAATTGGATTATGCACTGCATTGTAAACTATTTTGAAAAGCATATTTAATTTTGTGGTCAATGACTATCTTCCTACACTCTCCCCTCCAGACTTCAAGAGCTTGTTAGTAGAGGAAACAGCCAGTACCCAGGAGCAAAGTACATCATCCGTGACAACGGTGACCGTATCGACCTGCGTTTCCATCCCAAACCAAGTGACCTTCATCTCCAGATTGGTTACAAGGTAATTCCCAAAAATTCTGTTCATGTTTGGTGAGTAAGTGAAGTGATTTTCGTTTGCCTTTGTGATTACACAGTGCACAAGCCTTGTGGGATGAAGTTTCAAACAATGGGTTTCGCCTTTTTTCCCTCAGGTTGAACGACATATGTGTGATGGTGACATCATCATCTTCAACAGACAGCCTACGCTGCACAAAATGTCCATGATGGGGCATCGTGTGCGAATCCTTCCATGGTCCACCTTCCGTCTGAACCTCAGGTGTGCTCCTCAAAAACACATTAACGTTTTTACATGCACACCTATACGACCCACAAAACACTCCTGGGCAACCTGGCTTCAGAAGCTGCAATCCAATGCCATGTATTTGTTCCAGCCGTTCACTAAATCAGCAAATTCTAATTGGCACAACTTTTCAACTTTAGTAGACCTGTCTTAATTGCCCCTAACAGAACACAATAGTTTGTTTACTGTGTGCAAAATGTCCCTCGAGGGAGGGCATGCAAAATATGTGTTGTAGTATTTCCATTTTCCACTCGGTTTAATGTAGTTTGTCCACGATCACAGTGTGACCACCCCATACAACGCTGACTTTGACGGGGACGAGATGAACCTGCACCTTCCCCAGTCTCTGGAGACGAGAGCGGAGATCCAGGAGCTCGCCATGGTGCCCCGCATGATCGTCACTCCCCAGTCCAACAGGCCCGTCATGGGTATCGTGCAGGACACACTTACCGCCGTGCGCAAATTCACAAAGAGAGATGTCTTCTTAGACAGGGTATGGCTACCGTCGTAGAAATTAATTCTCTAACCTAAAAACGTCCTTGTCTTGTATATGTCTCTAAAATAATCAATTTAATGGTGTACTAAAACACCTGCTTAGCTGTACAGAAAAAAACTTGACTGAGACCTATTTGGAAGTCACCAGAACACGACACATTCATTGTAATGAGATAAGTATGAGTGTTATGTGGTCCTTTACATTAATCACTTGGAGGGATTAATAGAAATGTTAAATACAGTATGATAACACTTTAATGTCAATTTATCAGGACTGAAATACTGTACTACTTGGGAGTGTGATCTAAGACCAGGATGTACATGTTTCAGTGCAAGAAGACAGACAACCCACAACATTAACATGTCATGACGTACAACATTATACATACACTCAAATATACACATGCACAAATATAGGTCTTTGTGACAACCGCATAGTACAAATACATCAATAAATGGGCTTTCACCCAAGTAAACAGGAAATTATGTGTGTCCCCACAGGGTGAGGTGATGAACCTCCTGATGTTCCTCTCCACGTGGGACGGCAAGGTGCCACAACCGGCCATCCTGAAGCCCCGGCCCCTCTGGACGGGCAAGCAGGTGTTCAGCCTCATCATCCCGGGCCACATCAACGTCATCCGCACCCACAGCACCCACCCCGACGAAGAGGACAGCGGGCCTTACAAGCACATCTCCCCTGGCGACACCAAAGTACGGAGCCACAGCTAGGAGTGTCTTCATTTCATATCGTGACATTTTTATGTTAAAAAAAAAAAAAAAAAAAGGTAGAAAAGCACTCAAAGAGCGCAGACCTCTGCCAGGGACCTCAGCCATTTTTTTTAGGTAAACACCTGCTGCTAGTTAATGATTGACACTCAGGAAGTGAAATAAATGGCTCTAGGTCATGAGTCAGTACTGTCAGCGTAAGCAGATAAAGCCATTGCTGTGTGTGTTTGAACATATGCCTGCCCCCTTGTCTCAGGTGATCGTGGAGAACGGAGAGCTGATCATGGGCATCCTGTGTAAGAAGTCTCTGGGGACGTCGGCCGGCTCCCTGGTCCACATCTCCTACCTGGAGATGGGCCACGATGTCACCCGCCTCTTCTACTCCAACATCCAGACCGTGGTCAACAACTGGCTGCTCATCGAGGGTAAGGGCAGGGGAGGAGAGTGAAGTGTAGTTACATGTAGGCTTTCATTGTTTGTTAATGCAGATTCGTGTTTATCAGACTCAAACATCGAAGGTGAGATACATTTGACCCTGTTTGATGAGTCTGATTGCAGTAACCAGTTGTGAAACCAGAAGTGAAATATCAAAGCCATTTTCAACATAAAAATACACAGGGTTTATTACTTTTTCTTCACTCAGTTTGTTGATTTCAGGCATTGCTGGGGCACTAGTTCTTATATTAGCATTGTCTTCAATTTTACGTTTTTATAATGCTAGAATTTCTACCATTGGGTCCATGTTAGGATGTCATCGAGTCATGTCTGATCCAGTGTGTCTGATGTGACCTGTGCGTGCCCTGTTGTGTGTCTCTCTAGGTCACTCCATTGGTATTGGTGACTCCATTGCTGATGCAAAGACTTACTTGGACATCCAGAACACCATCAAGAAGGCCAAACAGGATGTGATAGAGGTCAGTGGGAGGAGCTAGGAAACTGCCTGAGAGGTGCTTGGGCATGTCACCAGGCGTGGGTGTCAGAGGATGGAAGCTTTTCACAAACAGTTGATGAGCCTAATCGTGGCTGAGGGTTGTGAAAAGGGAAAGTGCCCACTATGGTAAATGGCACCTCTGATGATTAAAAAAAAAAAACCAAGGAACCAAAACTGAGACTTGAGAGCAAGTGCAAACAAAACACACAACTGGCCGCCGCCTGACTCAGTCTAAGATGGTAAACTGCATAGAGAGCGAGGCTCGAAAACATTAGATTTATGACGTTAATCAAGTAATATTTATGAACTAATAAGTGTGGGATAACGTATCACATGCATACTGTATAACCTCTGTGAGGACAGTATACTGACTAATGTGCAGAAATGGGTGTGTAGACAAGTTAAACAGTTTCAGTTCCCCTTTTAAAGCCATTCATTCCAGTAAAACCTAAATCACTGCAGGCTTGTCACGTCTAAACTTGTCCTCCCTCTCCCCTCCCTTCCCTCCCTGTCTTCTCCAGGTAATTGAGAAAGCCCACAACAACGAGCTGGAGCCCACCCCAGGTAACACGCTCCGACAGACCTTTGAGAACCAGGTGAACCGCATCCTGAACGACGCTCGAGACAAAACCGGTTCGTCCGCCCAGAAGTCCCTGTCCGAGTACAACAACTTCAAGTCCATGGTGGTGGCCGGGTCCAAAGGGTCCAAAATTAACATCTCGCAGGTATAAATCATAATCCAGCCTGGCTATTTACGTTCCCCACTCTCAGTGGAATAGGCAGATAAACCAGTGAAAGAGGCCCAAGAGAGAATATGCATTTTAATCAGTCTCTCTGGGACTACTTAGAGGTTACAACTAGAGTGCACTGCTTATATTTCCAGTAAATTGTGCACACTGTATACTCATTTAATTTAGCCACAGCATGTTTCAGATCACACATTCACCTACTCATATATTCACCTTACCGTTCATAGGATTTAGGGGTACCTTGAAATTTTCATTTCAATAAAATTACAGCGAATGGGGAAATAGCCATTGACATGATTGAAAATATTTTTGAATTTATTATTGTCTTTGTAAATTTACTTATCAGAAAATCCTCCATCTCTGTTTCTTTGCAAACCCAAGCCAAGACCAAGTGACCCCAAACTGCTTGAGTAGTAGTGTAGTGTAGACATGAGTAACTAAAACATGTACAAACTGTATAACCAATATTATCTATTTCCATCCCTGTGCAGGTTATTGCTGTGGTGGGGCAGCAGAACGTGGAGGGTAAGCGAATCCCGTTTGGCTTCAAGCATCGCACACTCCCCCACTTCATAAAGGATGATTACGGCCCTGAGAGCAGAGGCTTTGTGGAGAACTCCTACCTGGCCGGCCTGACGCCCACCGAGTTCTTCTTCCACGCCATGGGAGGCAGAGAGGGTCTCATCGACACGGCTGTCAAGACAGCTGAGACGGGTAAGAAGGGGAGGGGTACTGACACCAGACCTCTGCAGTTCTCCTGAGCTACTGCTTAAATAAGTGTTTGGCTAATACAGCCAATTAAACCCCCTTTTTTTAAAACACTGATTGATATTTTCTATTAAGTTATGATATGACCCCTGACCAAGACTGTATAACTTTTTTTCATCGGGGGCGCAGTGGTTAGAGCAGTGCTTCTCAATTATTTTCTGTTACGCCCCCCCTTGGAAGAAGAAAACATTTCGCGCCCCTGCCCCCTAATCTCCACCGTAACTGTAATAGTATCATTTGGCTATGCACATCTGCAATATGCACATCTGCATAACACTGTATGCTTACTGACATTAAGGAAAACAAAAAAGAAATATAGATCAACTTAAGAACAAAGAATAACTTTATTAACATTGTTTTTTAGTCTGTACTGTGGTCAATGTGCACCTTTATGGTACAGCAAAAAAAGTCACACGCGCCCCCCCCTGGCATCGCACCGTGCCCCCCCAGGGGGGCCCACCCCACTATTTGAGAAGCACTGGGTTAGAGCATCGATCGTGAATGGGCAAATGCCCATGGGGGCCCAGATACAAATCTGGCCTGTGGTCTTTTTCCAACTCTACCTCATCTCTCTCTTTCCCATTTACTCCCTATCACCATCTTCACTTTCCTATCCAAATAAAGCCATAAGGTGGCCAAAACAATTCTTATAAAAAAGAAAAAAACTTGTTTTTTTATCTCAGGTTACATTCAGCGCCGTCTGATCAAATCTATGGAGTCGGTGATGGTGAAATACGACGCCACGGTGCGGAACTCCATCAACCAGGTGGTGCAGCTGCGCTACGGAGAGGACGGCCTGGCCGGAGAGGCTGTGGAGTTCCAGAACCTGGCCACACTCAAGCCCTCGCACAAGGCCTTCGAGAAGAAGTGAGTCGGCATGGCATACAGGGAGGAAGCCAGCAGGAGGAAGTGGTAGATGTGGTAACAGGGACCTCACTTGTAGTGTGTACTTAAATTGATAATTCACTTTTTTTTTTTTTTTTTTTTTTTTTTTACTGTTTAAGGTTTAAGCTTGAGCTTTGTAGTTGGAGTTTTCACACTTGGCTTTTGTTGAGGGCTTTCAGTAGCTTGAGGGCAAGCCTACTTTTTTTTGTTTTAAAAGTAAGATTTGAAAAGTCTAGCACTTCCCCCAAATGAGATCAGGTATCCCAGGTAGTTTCCTCTGCTGCTTGTGTTGACACCTTGTTGTCAGTTAAAACGAAACACTCAAAAGGCAGAACCTTGTCAAAGGGGATAAGTAGTGTCTTGGCACTGATCACACTACCTTTATCCCAGAGGAGTGAAGCCCTGAGCCTTATCGCGGCAGCTTCAACTAGCCAGTGTTTTTATTAGCCTCTAACGCCGCCGCCTCTCTGACCCTGCCTGTAATCTCCAGGTTTAAGTTCGACTACAGCAATGAGCGAGCTCTACGGCGCACCCTGCAGGAAGACGTGGTGAAGGACGTGCTGACCAACGCACACGTGCAGAGCGCCCTGGAGCGCGAGTTTGAGAAGATGAAGGAGGATCGTGAGATCCTGCGTGCCATCTTCCCCACTGGCGACAGCAAGGTGGGGTATTTACATATGCAATGTGTGTAGGGTATTAGTAATGATAAATTAGCTCTTCAGTGGGGTTTTTTGTGTTGTTTTTATTTACTTTTTCTATTTTTATTTATGTTTGTTTTTTTGTTAAGTTTCTTCAAACTACATGTGCTAAAATACACCTACTGTGTGCACATTAGGGCTTTCCTTCCAAGGATCTCCTGTGCTGGTAGTAATCTCTTTCTCCTGTAGGTGGTGCTGCCATGCAACTTGGCCAGAATGATCTGGAACGCTCAGAAGATTTTCCGCATCAACCCACGGACCCCCACAGACCTCAACCCGCTGCGGGTGATCGAGGGTGTGTATGCCTGACTTGCATCAAGCTAAGCAACAAGAGAAAAATAGCTGACTTATTTCTTTTTTTTTCCTCTTAGTCCCCTGTTATTTGAGTGAAGATACGTTTTAATTAAAGTTATTTTGTGTAGTGCTGAATTTGCCTACAATATTGCCTACAAGTTTGTTGTAATGTATTTACTTAAGACACATAAACATCAGTGGCTGACTGAATTAGTCAGTGGCTGCTTATGGTGACCTTAATGCTGTCGAGCAGTGCTGACTGCTAAATAAAGACGGCAGGCTCGCGCCTCTATATAGAGAGTGCTGATGACTTAGACTGGTGTGGGGATCACTGGCTAAACTCGCTGTCCTTAAGGCAGAGGTGGGTGCCTATAGTCCATAACATACGCAGCACTCCAAAGATCTTAGTACATGCTCATAATGTAAGAATAACACTTGCATTTTACCCCAGAAGCTAAAAACTGCCATGGGTATATCTTGTTGATGGGATTAAATGGTTCTTACACTACTCTGCTAATTCTTTTGATGAATAAAGGACAATTTATGAGCTATTCAACGGTTACAAATGCAGCTTAATCTAAACTAAGTGGAAAGTTAAATTGAGTTGTTACATCCACTCTTAATTGTAATCCATACTTAATATAATATTAATAGATTTAATAATACATTATTTTTATTGGGTCTGTCAATGATACGCGATTGGATGTAACACATGATGGATTTTTTTGTTTTTTTGTTTTCCTGTCCGTGCACACAGGCACCCATGAGCTGAGCAAGAAGCTGGTGATCGTGAACGGCGACGACCCCTTGAGTCGGCAGGCCCAGCAGAACGCCACGCTGCTCTTCAACATCCACCTGCGCTCCACGCTCTGCTCGCGCCGCATGACCGAGGAGTTCCGCCTCAGCACCGAGGCCTTCGACTGGCTCCTGGGAGAGATCGAGACCAAATTCAACCAGTCTATTGTAAGCAGCTTTAAGCCAGATTAAAACCCTTCGCACACGTGTGATAACTTGTGTTCCAATGTGTACTTTGGGTAATTGAAATATGCTATTAGGTGGAAAGTCAGAGGCATGCTGTAAGGAGACATTTTTGCTAAATACTAAATATTAGAAGGAGGATGTGCTTGATGAGATTATACCTAATTATGGATTACAAAATACTAAGATAATGGAAGATGGTACTAAATTGAAACCATATAACGTGCATAGCAAAATGGTTAATGCATAGTAAAATACTTGAAGAAATTCGAAAAATCTGGGCAAGAATACTGCATAGGGCTTTCTATGAAAAGCCAAATGGATTCCAATATTAGTTCACCTAGATCTGCACATACTGGTACTGGTGTAGTCACAGGCCCGCTCTCTTGTGTGATCACAGACCCACCCTGGTGAGATGGTGGGCGCCCTGGCAGCCCAGTCTCTGGGAGAGCCGGCCACCCAGATGACCCTGAACACCTTCCACTACGCCGGCGTGTCGGCCAAGAACGTCACGCTGGGCGTGCCCCGTCTCAAGGAGCTGATCAACATCTCCAAGCGGCCCAAGACCCCCTCGCTCACTGTCTTCCTGGTGGGCCAGGCGGCGCGAGACGCCGAGAGGGCCAAAGACATCCTGTGTCGCCTGGAGCATACCACACTGCGCAAGGTACTGGTCCTGCTGCTGTCTTAGGTATATTGGAACAGACAATGACCTTACAGAAAACATGTTGTATGCTGTGGTGTAGTGGTTAACAGTTTGGTAAAAGATCCACATCGCAGTAAAAATGGTGGGTGAACTGTTAATATTCTTAACATTAGTGATGACAAATAGGCAGGTACTGGTAAGAGCTGGTTTGTGATTTTAAAAGGTGTGTAAACTGCATTTATGTGTGATGACCCTCCACTTCATTATCGGTAGAACATACTTCACTATTCATAACTGTGGTGCAGTATTTGTGTTCAGAGTGTATAGCTGTAAGCCAAATTTAGGTAATTGTGAAGTAATCACTGTCGAGCTAAACGTAAAATAAAACACACAGACTGGTGAAAACTGTAGTTTTATGCTTTATACCAGATGGGACTTGTGAATAAATATTTTCTGGTTGTGATACCAGGTGACTGCCAACACGGCCATCTACTACGACCCCAACCCCCAAAACACAGTGGTGACTGAGGACCAGGAGTGGGTGAACGTGTACTATGAGATGCCTGACTTCGACGTGACGCGCATCTCCCCCTGGCTGCTGCGTATCGAGCTGGACCGCAAGCACATGACTGATCGCAAACTGACTATGGAACAGATCGCTGAGAAGATCAATGCTGGTGAGGAACATTCTAGAATCTGACAGCAACAAAATGGTTTCCATCACTGCTGGTCTGCTCGTTACAAAAATTTACAGCATAAAAGAACTATAGATACATTTAAAGGTTCAAATGGATGACATACAACATGACTGAGAAATCAGCAAAACTGTAGAAACCTTAGTGTGTGTGTATGTGTGTCTAATGTAGAAATGGTAGTAAAGGCGTAGAAATGGTAGTAAAGGCGTAGTACAATCACACATTGAATTACTCATGGGTCGTTGTTTTTGCATCATTTAGGCTTCGGTGACGATCTGAACTGTATCTTCAATGACGACAACGCTGAGAAGCTGGTGCTGCGAATTCGCATCATGAACAGTGACGAGAACAAATTCCAAGAGGTTTGTAGAGACAAATAAAAATAAAACATGACCTTCCTTTGTGGATTCACTGGTTTCATATGTGTAGCAGCTTTAAAATGTTTCTGAATGGTGACTTGATGTGTGGTTCTCGGCTCAGGATGAGGAGGTGGTGGACAAGATGGATGACGACGTGTTCCTGAGGTGCATAGAGTCCAACATGCTGACAGACATGACCCTGCAGGGCATTGAGCAGATCAGCAAGGTAAGGAGTCTCTCTCACACACACACACACACACACACACACACACACACACACACACACACACACACACACACACACACACGAGAAACAGTTCTGTGAAATTAATCATCCATCTTCAAATCAGCACCCACACACAAATTAAAATGAGTCTAACATGCACCAAAAGACTGAACCTGTCCCCCCTCTCTGGTTGCCCCAGGTGTACATGCACCTGCCGCAGACGGACAACAAGAAGCGCATCATCATCACGGAGGACGGCGAGTTCAAGGCGCTGCAGGAGTGGATCCTGGAGACGGACGGCGTGGCCCTCATGCGCGTGCTGAGCGACAAGGACGTCGACCCCGTCAGGACTACCTCCAACGACATCGTGGAGATCTTTACCGTAAGCCTCCTTCTAATTTTCACTCTGGTTTTCACACTATTCCGTGAGTGGTTCTACCAACTGATACCCAGTTGGTTATAACAAACCTGTTCATGCTCATTTTTCACCTAAATGAACGCTACCTGAGTTTTCACCCAAAGTTGTTAATACGCATTTTAGTTATTCGAATAAGAACTCCTCACTTGGAAAAGTCTGAAATAGCCACTGATGGACATTTCATTGAGCTGAATAATGTATAATTGCGCATTACTGATGTGAATAAGCTAAACAGACTAGTAAAATGTGAAACGTATAACCTTGTAAACATTTGTCACAACAAAAGTAGCATTGATGTCAATATATAAATATGTCTAGAACCCCGTGCCTTAATCTCTTGTCTCCAGGTGCTGGGTATCGAGGCTGTGCGTAAGGCGCTGGAGAGGGAGTTGTACCATGTCATCTCCTTCGACGGCTCCTACGTCAACTACCGGCATCTGGCCTTGCTGTGCGACACCATGACCTGCAGGGGTCACTTGATGGCCATCACACGTCACGGCATCAACAGGCAGGACACGGGGCCACTCATGAAGTGCTCCTTTGAGGAGACGGTAAGAGTCCTCACCTTGCTGACTATTTTGATGAGTTAAAGGTGTCATTACATCGTTTTTTCATTAATTTTGCGGTCGTCTCTAGTATTAATGAATGCCCTGTAAGCCGGTTTTGGTGGAAAAAAATGCTCCTGTTACAGGCTGTTCTAGTTTGGTGGAGGAGATGGAGTGGGGAGAATGACAGGTTGTCAGCTATGCTAGTAGCAGGCTACAATCATTCAAAGCCTTCAGTCATAACACATCAAATAGAAGATTTAAACGTTCTAAACAAACACACCTTTAAGGTTCACAACTGCTTTATTGTCCATTCAACTTGCATCAAATGGACAATCATCAATGTGGCATACAGTGGCGCACATGAAACAGGACCATGACAAAATGACCAAAAAACATCCAGTTAGTGTGTGAGATGTAGGATTACATAATCCACGATGCCATGTAATGTCTTCACTGCACAATCCACAAGACAAGCTGCAGTTTCAGTAAACACCATAAGCAGGATATCAGGGGTCATGATTTTAAATCTAGTCTCTGACACAAGAGCCATTTCCTGTGTGTGGCCCACAGGTGGACGTGCTGATGGAGGCCTCGTCCCATGGCGAGTGCGACCCCATGAAGGGCGTGTCTGAGAACATCATGCTGGGCCAGCTGGCCCCCGCCGGCACCGGCTGCTTCGACCTGCTGCTGGACGCAGAGAAGTGCAAGTACGGCATGGAGATCCCCACCAACATCCCCGGCATCAGCGTGCCCGGACGTGAGTAGCAGCCCCAACCACAGCTCACAAGTGTTGTGATGTTTTGATAAAGCATTAATGTTAAAAAAAAAAAAACACACATTTCATTTATTTTATTTATTTCTTTGTTGTATTTTATAAAAGTGTAATATTTAATTTTACCTGCTTTGGCCATGAAATAGCCATAGTTGCTCAAAATGGCAATAAACTAAAACAAACAAAATGTTTTGACGGTAGATGTGTGAAGGTTAAAAACGAAGCATATACAGTTGCGAACAGTTGAATTACAGTACCTTATTTATTATCTGTTCCATTACTACCCTTGCTAAATGGAATATTTTTATTTAGTTTTTTAAACGTCTAAAATGTTCTTTGAAGAATGTGTGTAACAGGATGTTTCCCGCCTCTCTCTCACAGCGACAGGCATGTTCTACGGTTCTGCCCCAAGTCCGATGAGCGCCATGTCTCCAGCCATGACCCCCTGGAACATGGGGGCCACCCCTGCCTACGGGGCATGGTCGCCCAGTGTGGGTGAGTGCTCATCCCTTCCTTGCTTTTACATACACACACACACACACACACACACACACACACACACACACACACCTCTGCTGCATTAACAATTGCAGTTACAATGGGTGTAGTTTTTAATTTGCCATGGTTTGGCATGATACACACACACACACACACACACACACACACACACACACACACACACACACACACAAACTATTTGACAAGGCACTGACCCTGGCTTTACCGCTTTTTCCTGTCCAGGAAGTGGAATGACCCCTGGAGCGGCAGGGTTCTCTCCCAGCGCGGCGTCCGACGCCAGTGGCTTCTCCCCGGGATACTCCCCGGCCTGGTCCCCCACGCCCGGGTCTCCTGGATCTCCAGGGCCGGCCAGCCCATACATCCCCTCACCAGGTACGTATACTGTCTGTAAGCATGCCACGATAAGACTGGTAATATGCTATGTAGTGAGCTGGTGAGGGATGACTAGTAGTTTTACAGTTGCATAGCTCGCTGAAAAAGTGGCAAGTTGTTAATGAACAAGTTCTGGTCTTAAATAGATGCAAATAGATGAAATGTTGGAGTAGGACTGAAAATTCACAGTAATTATGTTGGTTACTACAATAATTATTTAGTTAAATTGCTTTGTTTTATGTTAAATTTACAGTATTAAATTGAATTAAAGTAGTTTTTTGTTTGTGTATAAAAATAAAGTTGCAAGAGTCGAATTTGTGTTATCTTGGTTGTCCTGTAGGTGGCGCCATGTCTCCAAATTACTCTCCCACTTCGCCTGCCTACGAGCCTCGCTCTCCTGGCGGCTACACCCCCCAGAGCCCTGGCTACTCTCCAACATCGCCCTCCTATTCCCCTACCTCTCCCTCCTACTCTCCCACCAGTCCCAACTACAGCCCCACGTCCCCCTCATACTCACCAACCTCCCCATCTTACTCACCCACCTCTCCCTCGTATTCGCCCACCTCACCGAGCTACTCCCCTACGTCTCCATCTTATTCGCCGACGTCTCCGTCATACTCCCCTACTTCGCCTTCCTATTCGCCGACGTCCCCCAGCTACAGCCCGACGTCACCCAGTTACAGCCCCACGTCACCCAGCTATAGCCCCACCTCTCCGTCCTATTCGCCGACGTCTCCGAGCTACTCGCCTACGTCTCCATCTTATTCGCCGACGTCTCCGTCGTACTCCCCGACTTCACCTTCCTATTCGCCAACGTCCCCCAGCTACAGCCCGACGTCGCCTAACTACACCCCAACGTCGCCGAGCTACTCTCCCACATCCCCCTCGTACTCCCCGACTTCGCCTTCCTATTCGCCCACGTCTCCCAACTATACCCCGACGTCGCCGAGCTACTCCCCGACCTCGCCCTCCTACTCCCCCACCTCTCCGTCCTACTCGCCCTCCAGCCCGCGCTACACCCCCCAGTCGCCCACCTACACCCCGAGCTCGCCCTCCTACAGCCCCAGCTCCCCCTCCTACTCCCCCACCTCCCCCAAGTACACCCCCACCTCCCCCTCGTACAGCCCCAGTTCGCCGGAGTATACCCCAACTTCGCCCAAGTACTCGCCGACTTCACCGAAGTACTCCCCAACGTCACCCAAATACAGCCCCACCTCGCCGACTTACTCCCCAACTACCCCCAAGTACAGCCCCACCTCTCCGACCTACTCTCCCACGTCTCCCACCTACACCCCTACCAGCCCCAAATACTCCCCCACGTCCCCAACCTACTCCCCGACCTCGCCCAAGTACTCTCCCACCTCCCCCACCTATTCGCCCACTAGCCCCAAGGGCTCCACCTACAGCCCCACCTCCCCCGGCTACAGCCCCACCTCCCCCACCTACAGCCTCACCAGCCCCGCCATCAGCCCCGACGACAGTGACGAGGAGAACAACTGAAGCCCATTGGAGGACGGGAGCCCATGTGACTCCCCCTGCCCCAGCGATTGGCCCCCGGACCCCAGCACAGCTGACTGACGAAGGACTGGTCCAATGGGAGAGGCAGTGGGGGGAGGGGTGTTGTGCAGTTGGAAGAAAGAGGGGTGGTTCAAAGGAGAGGCGTAGGAGGACCCCGGGGTCCCACATGTGAGAATTTCTTTTTTTTTCTTTTTTTTTTCTGTTTTGACCTCTTGGACCACTTCTTCAGCCTCTTCCCCTTTCTGCTGGGGGGCACTCTGTACACTGCTATTGTATTTCATAGACTTGAACTATTGGCCAGACAGTGGCTGCCTTTTAAAAATAGACACTTGTTTCATTTCATTTTGTTTTTTTGTTTTTTTTTGTGTTCAGTTTTCTGGTGGGTGTTACCTCAGGGTAATTGTAACCCCAGTATGATAGAGAGAAAGGAAACAATTTGTGTATTAAACACATTGACAATTTTCCCCCTCCCCTCACACTTCTTTCTCTGAAATTCAGTGTTGGATGTAAAGGAACAGCAAAGCTTTGGAGAGCAAGTATTGCCAAAAGCCTGTGAAAAAATGGAGGATTGTATTTATCTGCAAAGCTTTGAAGATTCAAACGGTTTCTTTCTTTTTTTTTTTTTGTCTGCTTTAGAAGTATCCTTAGTGTGGAGTAGAGAGGAGAGCAGAGATCTTTTTAACATATTTTATTCAAGAACGTATCTCATAGACTCTCTTGTTTTCCTTATTTGTTCTGTAAATATTGTTGCAAGGTTTGGGTTGCCAGATCAGCTACGAAGGTTCCTATGGTTTGATGTGATGTGTCCAGTTTGATGAAGGAGATCAGATGTGCAGAGAAAGGAATATCGTTTTCATGCAAAAGTGTTCGGGCTGGCTACAAATTTGTTCACTTAGAAAGTGATCCAAGAGTTTAATCTTGCATCTTATAAGACTAAATCAATCTGAATGGCCTACGTACACAACAGCAGTGAAGAACAGGATTTTTTTTTTTTTTTATAAAGAAAAGGTAGTGCAGGATCGAACGTGTTGGGCAGGGGAGATGGTGAACCATTTTAAAATCAAACCAAACACTAAATTTGGTGGTGTTGTCCCACTCTCCCCTCTCTTACCAATCTCTCGTCACCCCAGAGGATGCAAGCCTTATACCTGTGCAGTTAATTAATCAGCACCTCTGTGTCTCATTCCTTCTGGCCAGCATAGAGCCAGAACACACACAAGGACAAAAAGAAGAAAAAACAACCATGTTTCCTGAACACAAGGAAAGTTTGTTGGATGTTAAAAGCAGTAATTTTGTTGTTTCATTTTTTTCCCGTATTCCTATAAAGAGTGGGCAGTTAGAATTTGGGATATCAAACTTTAGAACTATGGCTTAAAAATGTTTTTGCATGTGAACCACCCACCAGAATTGATCAAAATCAGGAGCGTTGGTTCAGCGTCTTTTGATCCCCTCTTCAGCCCCCCGCTATCGCTATAGCAACAGTTTAGTTAAATTGTACAAATTTTGTTTTCGTTTTCAGATTTTGAATTGAATATTCAGTGTATTTAAGACAAGTGGAAAAAATGCTTATCTGTGTGAATAATTAAGAACATTTATGGATTTTTTTTTTTATTTACTTCCTTCCAGCTTTGGTATGTCTTCTGCTTTTTTTCTACTGGATCTGATGGGCTGTAGGGAAGAGGTGTCCAGGTGCATTTAGGTGATGAAGATGGAGATTGTAGGGCCATGTGATCCACTCATTTCAATATCTTCCCAAAAATACAGTGACCCCTGAAGTACATTGCTTACAAATTCACTACTGCTTTTGTTATATGGAAACAACCTTTGATACAGGACATCTCGCTAACTATGAATTAATTTTACAGTTTTACAGAAGAAATGGGTGTTTTTCTTCTCACCACCTCACTTTTTGGGTGAAGGACACTTGTTTGTAAGGCTTAGCTTGTCTACTGAAATTAGACAAACTGATTGTGGCAGTTTAATGTTTGTTATGAAGGAGACACCTTGCCCAATGATGGCACTTTTTGTACTTTCAGAATTGATCCCTCTGAGGAATTGTGTATGTTTGGTGATTTTTTTTTTTTTTTTTTTTTGAGATGGAAAAATCTAAGTGGCCTTGAGCAGAGCAGATAGCCCTGCCATTTTAACCACCCATTGATCCATTCATTCACAAACTCTTGGCACCTCTTCCCTCAGATTATTGCACCTGGTCCTCCGACAAATCATTGTTTGGTCATTCTTTTTCTAACTACCAAGGTCCATATAATATACGTAGGAAACAGGCATCAGTGAGGTTTAGGACGTGGGCAGGGGGGTACAATATGACATTGTGGCAGGAGTGTTTCACTAGACGGTGGGAGGATATTTAAAAGCTTTTTTGTCTACCATTGGTGTGGAAACCAAGATGAATTCCCAACTTTGCAGGGATTTGCTTGGAACCACTGGCTTCCCTTTCTTTCGTTCTTTTTTTTTTGGGTACAGCACCTACGCTGTCTTGACTGTTCAAGTTTCCCGATTGGTTTCGGTGACCCTAGACTGACTGGGCCAGTCTTGGATAGCTGTGAGGTGACCTTGGCGCAGAACCCTGGTAAAGGTACCATCTGACAAAAGGTCTGCTCAAACTTCAGAGAGCACGTTTCTGTTTCCAAAGCCTTAAGTTGCAGATGTTTCCCCGAGGCGTCTCCCCGTTTGTACCGTACGTGTAAGCGGTCGGCTCGGATGGATCCTCCACCCAGCCTGGCTTGCCTTCAGCCGTTTGGGCTGTTTCGTGTGACGTCCAGTCGTGGTTACCGTGTCTCATGTCCCAGAGAAAGGTCCCCGGGGGGGGGTGAGCGATATAGAGAGAGTGTGTATGTGTGTGTTGTGTGAATGTGTTTGCTGGAGAGACAGGGTTCTCCTGAGTTCTGAGTTGAAGACTGGACAGGGTTTCTTTTTTTTGTGGGATGGGAGGGGTCAGGAAGATTTAAATTAAGAATAAGAAAATTTGCCACTGTATAGAAATCAATCTGATTTACTTCATTCTCTGTATCTATTTGTTGCGTTTGTTTTTGACTTGAGAAAAAAAATAAAAACTTTTACTACACTTTTGATTGTCATTGTGGTGTTTCCTCATTGGGCTGTGGGCTTAAGATAAGTCATTGTGATGCATGAAAAGCTTAACGTTCTTTGTCCAATAACTGTCACTCAACAAAAGAACGGCCTTCCATGTCACCCAAAATTGTTGATGAAACGAGATACATTTCAGTGAAAACGTGTATGTCACCTTATCTGATCCCTAAGCTCTCATTACACTGAAATTGGCCTCACACCTAATTTACTTTAAATTAGTGTGGCTGTTAGGCTAATAGTATTGCTGGTGTGGGTTTACTAATGCGGGTGGGTATCACAACCCAAAGAAGCAACCGAAATCTGGTTGTTGTGACAACACAACTTATTTTTCCTGGGTGACTCATGCCTTGTCGCCTGTCACAAGTCTGTGAGTATTCCCTTGTCTGCTTCCTCTTGATGCCCAGCTGTGGATTGCCATATTGAGTTTTGCTTCCCCATGAAAGTCTGGCTAACACCAACATGTGTAGGTTACACAGTAAAAGGGTGATTCTCATGTGACTTTTAAAAATTAACTGTTACATGCATTAATCACGGTTGTGTATGTCCACAGTTAGCAGGGGGTGTTCTAAACAAATGGTTAACTGATGCATCCAGATACGTTGACTGAAAATTAGTGAAACCTAACAGAAGGGCCAGACCTATTGGTATATAATATATATAATATATATATGGCTTTGTTTCACTAGAGGCATAAAGGCATAAGACCCCTCTATTAGTTAGTATATAATTTGCACTGACTAAGCATACCGAATTAAGTGACAAGCCCTGCTTTCTTGTACAATCCTCTGGAATATGGTTTATATTTCTGTAGTTCTGTAGACAATGGCATTCCTGCAATTGGCAGGGTGGGTCAACAAAGTCATGACTTACTGAATTGAAAATGTATCTCAATCATTTGCTATAGTTGTAAAGATTTGTTTTGAAAATGCAATAGCTGACAATTTTAGAAAACATGTTTATCCATGCCTACATATATTAGGGAAACCGTGATCTTATGATGTATTTGTCCCAGCAGTTCTGATTGGCCATGACAAATGAATGGTCTGCACTAGGCTTGGGCAGTATCCAGTTTTTTCATACCCCAATATTTTCCTGACGTGGTACCACATTATGCCCGTATGTCACATATATGTCAGTAGGTATGGCCAGTTTTAATCATTATAGATCAGACAACTAGCATACTAGCACTAAAGAATTTAATATACTGCAGGGTCGTTTCTTTATTAGAACTTTTCATATGAAATGCAAGACACTGCTCCTTTTGTACAGGTCAGGGCATTTCTCTATCATTCTCATGTTAGCAAACTAATTTAGTTTGTCTCACGTGTAGGAGGCCACAGAATTCAAAATCACACCTGCAGTATTTAAAAATACCCTGCTATACAGTACTATCAAAATACTGCCCAAGCCCAGTCTACGCTGTTGTATATTAACAGATGACATGTAGTTTCAGTTATTCTAAGTACAACTAATTCTTTAGCTATACACACCTTCCTCTTCCTCCCACACAGTCACATGTGCCCCTCCCTTTTTTCATTGTGTTCTGTGTGTGTGCGTGTGTGTGTGTGTTTGTGTGTGCGTGTGTCTGCATGCATGAATGTGTGATTGAGTAAGCTTTTTTCTTTTTGTGTGTGGTTGTGTGTGTGGTTATGTGTGCGTGTGACTGCATGCATGAATGTGTGATTGAGTAAGCCTTTTTGTGTGTGTGTGTGTGTGTGTGTGTGTGTGTGTGTGTGTGTGTGTGTGTGTGTGTGTGTGTGTGTGTGTGTGTGTGTGTGTTTAAGTAATCTTGGGGGTTGGCCCAACCCAGCCCAAGCTCTGAACAGGAAGTATGTGAAAGAGTTTGCCTCCTCTCCGGCAAATCTGCACTCTCAGACGCACCCCAAACTTTCAGCTTCTGCTCTTTCTATCCAAAAAGCTACTATGAGGTGAGTGCACTGACTTTCTTTTCAAATACTCTGTAGATATTGTCATATATGACTTCTATTAATATCCTTTTTAAAGTTTTGTATGTCTTTGTTTTCTTTTTTCCTCTTCTTTCCATGACTCACTCACCATAAAAGCTAGGGAGGATTTAACAGCACATCTTGTCTTGTAGCTTGCCGTCTCTCTCTCTCTCTCTATTTCCTCTCCTCTCCTTTAATACCTGTTCATTCTACTGCTGTGGATCTAGTTCTATCTAGGAAACGATTTAAACAGTGGCCTTCCCCAGTGACACATGATTTACATAATACATTACTTATGAACATTGGATTGCATTGCTATATTATACAACTTGATGCAATATATTCTTATCTCATATGTTTCTCTTGTCATTGGTTTATTTAATATTTTAATTTCTCAAAAAATTGACTGAAAGGTGGTATCATTACTGCCAAGGCTCTTTACACTCTGCCTCTGCCTTTTTCCTTTAGATTAACATAATTTTGTTTAAAGGTGTACTTGCATCGTGTTTTCATTCATTTTGCAGTGGTCTCTACTATTAACGAATGCTCTAAAAAATGCTTTAGTGCTTCTGTTTTAGGCTGTTCAATGGTGGAGGAGATGGAGTAGGGACACTGACAGGTTCTCGGCTATGTTAGTCACAGGCTAGAATCATTCAAAGCCCATTCAGTCATAGCACACCAAATAGAAGATTTAAATGTTCTAAACAAACACACATACTTACCTATACTTTGCTAAGTGAATGTGTGCTGCAACGAGACTTCTCCGACAATCACAACTGTGGCATGGCTTTTTCTAATTTACAAACTTAC
Source organism: Coilia nasus (assembly GCA_027475355.1). NCBI lineage: Eukaryota > Metazoa > Chordata > Actinopteri > Clupeiformes > Engraulidae > Coilia > Coilia nasus. Next base: position 22,797,977 of record CM050200.1, read on the forward strand.
ATCACTTTGCCTTTTTCTTGTTCACTCGTTTTCCACCTACTTTCTTTCATTGATGGAGGCAATTGGGATAGAAAAACATTTTCATATGCAGCATGCATATGCAACTCGGGGTGACCTATCGTATTTCAAAAGAACTAAATGGTTTTTACTAAAGTACTAAATGGTTTCTCGTGGAAGTACTCCCTTAAAGATGCAAAGGGAATGTATCATCTGTAACTTCATACCTTTTGTAA